>OY757911.1:3133476-3500976 GCA_963585895.1 Sepioteuthis lessoniana
AAATTTTAAAAAATTCAGAATCTTAAAGAATGAATCAATAAATGAAAAGTATCCCATATGTTATTGTAATAAAAAACACATCTTTCATGTTGTAAACTTAGAATTATCTAAAAAATCGAATTGCCTGTATCGTTAATAAATGGAGACTCTCTCACTTTCTCTCTCTTCCTTGTTGCTGTCGATGTAGATTAAAAAAATACATAGCCAAGCAGACGAACTCAAAAACTGAAGAAACCATTCCGTAGTGACGTCAGACTGCTTTCCCGACAAATTGATGCTTTCTTTTCCTTTCTCTTTTGGATGTGGCAAGCCAAAAATCACATGATTTGTTCGTTCGTTCGTTTCTTTCTTTCTTTCTTTCTTTCTTTCTCACTTTTTTTAAAGATTACAACAGAAAATGTCAGAGATCTCACCTTCCGTTCTTTCTTTCTTTTGTTTCTTTCTTTTGTTTCTTTCTTTTTTAAATATTATCTATACAGACGCACACATGTACACACAGAACGCTACACTTGTGCTATATATCATTAGGATATATATATATATATATATAGTCTTAGTTACATCACTTAAGTATGGACTCTAGATGCAACCTAAAAAATTTGCCAGGAGCAATGGACGATAGGGATGGATGGCGAGAGGGAATCAGAAAATTCCATGCTGTCAGTGCGACTAGATGATATATATATATATATATATATATATATATATATATATATATATATATAGGATGTCTCAATATACATAGGAACCATGTGACTACTCGTAACTCTACTAATAATAATGTCGTGTTCTTTTTTGTTTCAGATTTGAAAATAGTATACTATAACAACTATTAATAGTCGATCACAATGCCTTGAACAAGAGAGGAAAATATTTGGCATCACTACTTATTTGGAGACGAAATCATTCTAAACTGTCATGAGGAGACTTGCTATCTCTCAAACTCCCGTGAAAGACCATTAGCTAGCACTGATGTGAAAATCTTGCAAGGAGTAACTATAACAATATAATCACCATGCTAACAAATATTATACACATAAACCGGAATTTCCCCATCGGCTAGAGAAGCGGGGTAAGAGTCTCCTTTAAGGAGTGTCCTGCATATAACAAAAACAATCTAATGGTGAGGTTCTAGTAACACTGGAGCTTTGAGGAATGCAGAGTACCCTTTCATTGCCATCGCTCCCAGGTTCACTCTGGCCCGGAGTGGTAGCACCTGATAGGGTCCTATCTACGGATCAAACAGAACTAAACTGTATACTTGTGCTAAACTGAATTACTTGAAATAGGACTTTTTTGACATTTTAACTGCGTTGTTTGAAATAGAATGGTTTTTGACTTTGAAACTGTACTTACACTAAACCGAATTGTTTGAAATAGAACTGTTTTGAGATTTAACTAAGTGAAAACAAAAACTATACTTATACTGAACTGATTTGTTTTATTTAGAACTGTTTGACTAACCTGAATAGCTTGAAATAGAAATGTTTTTGGCAATTAAACTCTGTACTTACGCTAAACTGGATTATTTGAAATAAAACTGTTTATTTGTATGAAAATTGATTTGCCATTAAATAACCAACAATGTTTGATATGCCATAAAACCCGAACAAACAAACAAACCAGAATCCGGCCGAGAAAATGAGACATATAAAATTCTCGCAGATTTTGAGGTATAAACAGATCACTGAATCCCGGCCAAAAAACAAAACCTCAGGTTAATCATCCAGAAAAAAAAGGAACTTGTCATCATGTGAATGTTGCTGTGCCAGCGGACCGCAGAGTAATAACCAAAAAAAGTGAAAAAAAAATTGACAAGTACTTAGACCTTGCCGGACAGAAAAAAAAACCTGTGAAACGTGATGTCGATTGAGACACTAATTGTAATTGGTGCGTTTGGTTTAGTTTGGTTTATGGCACATCAATCATTATGTGTTATTTAATGCCAAATCCTTTTTTTTTACATATAAACAGTTCTATTTCAAACAATTCAGTTTAGTATAAGTATAGTTTTTGTTTACACACAGTTAAGCGTCAGAATAGTTCTATTTCAAACTAATTCAATTAGGTATAAGTTCACAGGTTCAATGTCAAAACCAGTTCTATTTTAAGCAATTCAGTTTAGCATAAGTACACAGTTTAGTTCTATTTGACCGATGGATAAAATCCTCTCAGGTGCTACCATTCCGGGCCCGAGTGAACCTGGGAGCGATAGCAATAATGGGGTACTCTGCATTCCCCAAAGCTCCAGCATTACTGGAGCCTCACAGTCAGATTGTTCTGTGTCATATACAAGACACTTGCTGGGGTAGTCTCGCTCCTCTACAGAGGTGCAGTCAGTATATTCTACAACCCCAGCTGATTGGGAAATGGTGCGTTTGGAACGGTCCCAAAAGGCTTGGAATTAGGAATCAGAGGAAGAATCGAGGCCGTTCAGACAGCAGTATCATTAAGATCTGCTAGATACTGAGAAAAGTCCTGGAGACCTGAGTAGACTTGCTGTCATTCGAACTCCTGTGAAACCCCACCAACTGACGCTGTTGTGAAAAACTCGCAAGAAAATTGGTTTGGCTTCTTTGTTTAAAAACATTTCAACCTTCGAGGGCTATTTAAAGCTAAAGCCATTCTTGCAGAATAATAGTAGTGTTACCATTTAACCCATAGCTAGGGGGATTAGGGGTTCATGCTTTTTTTTTTCATGAGTATTGATTCGAAAGTGAACGTATTTGCACGACTGGTGTTCGAACATGCATACTAAGCTGTCATAGTCTAGCACTTATGCTATTATAACGCGAGGACTCCTCCAGACTCCCCTATATATTTCTATATATGAACACAATGCTATCTATCTATCTATCTATCTATCTAGATAGATAGATAGATAGATAGATAGATAGATGTAAATATTTGTGTATGCATGCATGTGTGAATGAGATTAAATGTAACAAAATGTTTTTGTTAGGAGAGTCACTGATATTGTATACTTCGGAAACATGACGGAAATCAGAAGAAATGACAAGATATTTTCTCTCTCTCTCTCTCTCTCTCTCTCTCTCTCTCTCTCTCTCTATGTATGTATTTATTCGTGCATCTTCCTCTTCAATCTCTTTTCCTTCCTTTTTTTTTCTATATCTGAATGAGTTAGTGTTTGAAATGTTCATGAAAAGTTCAATGTATACTCTTAATAAGTCGTGACAAATTATTAAAACACTTTCGAATTCAGTTCAGTTTATCCTTTAACACTTTCTGATGCTGAAATAGCCTCCATAGCAACCAGACGAACGTAAGAAGATTGAGAACGTACAACCTGCGAGCATAAACTAATAGTTCTCTGTTCGGCTCTGCCAGCAGACAACAGCAATCACACACGAACCTTGTTATAGCATTCGGAGACAATCCATCTTCATTCTTTATCCTCTCAATAATTTAAAAAGAGGCCAGTCGAAAAGATCTGGGAGCGAATAGAAAATATCCACAAATAGATTGAAACAATAAAGCGATTTTAAGGATTTTTCTCTAAACATGGCAACAAGAATGTCGTATTTTACAGAAATTCATATCTGGTTTTACAGATTTTATCAAAGTTTACGTTGTCAGATTAATCTTCTTTTGTTATTTTCAACATGCAAACCAAAGCGAGACTGGGCTTCAAGATGGAATAACCAGCTTTTTTGTTGTTTTTGTAGTTGTATAAATGATTTGCGTGTTTCAACCATTTAAAATTTAAATGATTGATAATGTGTATTACATTAGATTATTTCATGTGTTGTATCTAAAAGTTTAAATATTTTTCGTCAATAGAGATAATCAGACCAAGCGAATGTTTCAATGATCTGTGCTAAATATTAGTGTGTACAAAAAGGTTTTTATTTTATCTCAAAAAGCTTATTTTACGTCCACGTCTAAAAACTGTTTATGACTATCTGTATTATCATTTTAATCCTTACAAGTTTTTCACAACAATTTTAACCGGTGGTTTTTCGCTGAAGTCGGAGTGATGGTAAGTCTCCCCAGATCTCTAAGGAATCTTCGAAATATTCTAGTTGATTTTAACAGTGCTGTGGTCTAGATGGTCCCGATTCTTCCTCAGATCTCCAGTTCCCCAATATATTTACCAAACCTTCGGGGGTGCTGTTGCAAACGCACCAACTACAATTCGTATCAATGTCAGCTTTACGTTCTTCAACATTTTCAGCTCTCTAGCAAGATCCAAGTATTTATCAATCTTTCGCTCTTCCCGCAGCGTAATGGCTAAAGTGCTGGATTGCGAACTCGAAGTGAGTGAGTTCGAACTTCACTCAATCTGTTACTTTCACTTTTGGACTAATTCCCTTTGAAAAGATATGGACTCCCTTATTCCCCCAGCTATTAGTTAAGTAATATCATGTAATGAACGACTTCGTGTTATTTCTATCGACAAAAAGGGTTTTTATCGTCATATATTGCGTGTAAGGAATGATCCCTGATTTTTGACAATGCTAGCCTGCAAAAATATTTCTTTAACATCTAATGACATCAAGTTGGTTAGTTGTTTGGGTTTTATGGCATATCAAACTTTCTAGGTTATTTAATGCCAAATACATTTTTATACAAATTGTCAGTTCTATTTCAAACAATTCAGTTGAGCATGAGCAAAGAGTTTAATTGTCAAAGACATTTCTATTTCAAACTATTCAGTTTAGTCAAACAGTTCTAATTCAAACAATTCAGTTTAGCATGAGTACGCAGTTTAGTTCTATTTGACCCTTGGATAGGGCCCGATCAGGTGTTACTACTACGAGTAAGAGTGGACCTGGGAACGATGGCGATGAAGGGGTGCTCTTCATTCTTTAAAACTCCAGTATTACTGAAACCTCACCAGCAGATTGTTTAGTATCATATCCAGGTCACTCGTTGGTGGGAAGTCTTACCCCTCTGCAGAGAAGCAGTCGGTGTATTCTACAGCCCCAGCCAGCTGGGCAACCAATGACATTAAGAGAAAACATTCAAACTTATTCATTCTTTCAAAATTTTACTGTTATACAACAAAATCAATGCAATACGGTGAATAAACAATGTCGTCTAGATCATGTTTGGCGCGTTTATTTAGATATATGTAACTTCGTTTTCTATTTATAATGATACTTATTATATACACGAGTAATGACGAGCAAACATTGTTAAGTAAAAACTTTATTATCTTCACTGAAAACTTTTGTGTAGGTATAAGCTTTGTGTGGGTATAACGGAAGAAAGTTACGAATCAGTGATTTGGGGGAAAAAAGCTACCAATACCTAAATCAAAGCTTCACAACAAAAAGGTCTTGGTTTGCTGTTTGTTTAGAACGTTTCATCAAATTCTTAGAAGAGGGGAAAAATTACCACAGATATTTATTATCTACTGACAGAGTAAATGATTTGCGCAATGTCGATTCAATGAAATTAACTGAAGAAATAATTTTTTTCTTTGTTTTTTTTTTGTTTTTTTTTTCTGTCTTGAATATTTTTATGTTCTCACAAATATGTTTGTGTAAGGAAAAAATAGGAAGAGAAATGAAGGGTTAATAATATTTTCTTTACAGAGATACAGGCTGGATATTGACCGTAGCTGCTGGATGCGTGATAATATTGTCCGGTGCCCTCGTGGACTTACGGCCGACTTGCTTCTACCCAGGATGCAACTGCTCTCAAAAGGGAAGTCAGCCTGTCCATTACCAATCTTTACCATCCAAAGGAGGCAACTGTACCTTAGACTTTTTAGGCTACCGGCCTAATGATTACAAGGAAAGAAATATCGCATTTTTGAAGATGGAATATAAATCTTTTCAAATATCATCATTATTATCATCAAAGCGAGCCGATAGCTCAGATTCCTTTGACACACACACACACACACACACACACACACACACACACACACACACACACACACACAATCCATCCAGCTATCCCTATAAACCATCGCACTATGGAAGCACTCTAGACGACACCCAGTGTCTATACCGAGCTGATGAATGTTTGTGCTTGTCGGCCAACGCTGGTGTGTCCATGTATAGGAGTCCATTGTAGAACGTTGCTTATGAGTTCGTCCTTACTTCACCAGCAGTGCTAAGCGTGACTTACTCGGCTTACTTGGATGATCTACGAGATTAGAAGTCCAACTGCTGTTTTTTTTTAAATGTCACTTCTAGGATTTATTCAAAATAGCAAACTGCAACCGTGTGTACTTTCCATCTAGCTTTTTCTCCAAGCATTTCGTTAGAATTCAAGTAGTGCAACCATACAGTAGTACCTACACGGTTACAGCTGGAAAGAATTCCTATTTTATTTCATTCAAGATCAGATTTCTCTATGGTTGTTATGATCCCGTACTTCTTGCAAATACACCAGCTCAAGCCGAATCTCTACTGCATAGACAAAAACAGACAACAATAGACATTGTTCTCTACGTGAATTCTGATAAAACAGAGTTCATACGCTTAAATCAAAATGGTGCTATCTCATTTAATGGTAAACCTCTGAAATTAGTCGACCAGATATACATTTTTATTTTGATATACCTCTATAGTAACATCTCATCTACTGAAAGTGATGTCAAAATATGCACTGATACTATTTACCAACCCCTCCGCTCGGGCAGGATATGACACAAGGTCAATTTTTAAGCGGAGTTTAACAGGTTTGAATTCAGAGTTTTCCTTCTCCTAGACTAGTTGCCTAACCAAGGCTGAAGAACGTAGTCTGTCCTACTATTTACCGATAGCTGGAGGGAGAATAATTGGATTCATACCTTTCCCAAGGGTATTAGTGCTATGTGAAATGCAATCAGTCTCGTCCAGGATTTGAACTCGTATCGCCGTGTCCATTTCCTACGACGATAACGACTACACCACGGGCACCTCCTCAAAATATGCACTGATAATGCATGAACAATTAATGGAGGTGCCCGTGGTGTAATGGTTACCGTCGTAGAAAATGGACACAGCGTTATGAACTAACACCCCTTTGGAAAGGTATTCTCCAGGCTATGGATTCAACAGTTCCACTACTATTCTACAACAAAGATGGCTTTAGCATCAAATAACCCACAAAGGTTGATATGCCATTAAACAAAGAAACCAACTAACCGGAATAGGATCCTAATGAGTGTCCAAGACATGACACTAAACAATTTGATGGCTTTAGCATCAAATAACCCACAAAGGTTGATATTCCATTAAACAAAGAAACCAACTAACCGGAATAGGATCCTAATGAGTGTCCAAGACATGACACTAAACAATCTGATGGTGAGGCTCTGCATTGGGGAATGCAGAGTACCCCTTCATTGCCATTGGTCAAATAAAACTGCTTGACATTTAAACTGGGTGCAAACAAATAACTTATGCTAAATTGAATTGTTAGAAACAGAACTGTTTGTTATCTAACTATATGTATCTTTAAAAAATGTATTTACAAATCATATATATCTTAAAAGAGGAGTTGACATTGAATAACCAACAATGGTTGATATGCCATTAAACAAAACCAAACTAAAACTATTATTATTAACATTGGTTATTTGAAATCATACAAATATGTATTGTTTGTATTATATAGGAATACTTGATAAATAGAATTACTAATGTTAAAAACAATACTTTAAACCATTAAACTTTATGAAAATAGAATTACTTATGTTAAAAACAATACTTTAAACCATTAAACTTTATTACTAATATTAAAAAAAGCAATACTTTAATCCATTAAACTTTATGAAAATACAATTACTCATGTTAAAAAAACAATACTTTAATCCATTAAACATTATGAAAATAGAATTACTTATGTTAAAAACAATACTTTGATCCATTATATATATACATATACTCTCACACACATTATATATATACATATACTCACACACACACACACACACACACACACATATATATATATATATATATATATATATATATATATATATATATATATATATAAAGTGTATGTATGTGTGTGTGTGCTTCAGTATGAGCAAATATGCTCGCGTAAGTGTCCAAAATATAATAAAAAACAAAACTCACTAATTTACCTTCCGCAAAATTTATCATCCGGCAAATGATGGTGATTAATTATATATATATATATATATATATATATATATATATATAAGCGGGTGTGAAAAAAATTAGAATAAGCTATAGAAGTTCATATGGCTAACATTTATATTGGCTTTAAACGTCCGTGTATGACTAGATATTAAGACTAAATTCTATTTTCTTGTAATCGTTTAGTTCATTTTATATTTATAAATTACAAAAAGTTTAAAAAACAATACTTTAAACCATTAAACTTTATGAAAATAGAATTACTTATGATAAAAAACAATACTTTTATCCATTAAACTTCATGAAAATAGAATTACTTATGATAAAAAACAATACTTTTATCCATTAAACTTTATGAAAATAGAATTACTTATGTTAAAAAACAATACTTTAAACCATTAAACCTTTTGAAAATAGAATTGCTTATGTTAAAAAACAATACTTTTATCCATTAAACTTTATGAAAATAGAATTACTTATGTTAAAAACAATACTTTAAACCATTAAACTTTATGAAAATAGAATTACTTATGATAAAAAGCAATAATTTTATCCATTATACTTTAGGAAAATAGAATTACCTATGTTAAAAAACAATACTTTAAACCATTAAACTTTATGAAAATAGAATTACTTATGATAAAAAACAATACTTTTATCCATTAAACTTTATGAAAATAGAATTACTTATGTTAAAAAACAATACTTTAAACCATTAAAATTTATGAAAATAGAATTACTTATGATAAAAAACAATACTTTTATCCATTAAACTTTATGAAAATAGAATTACCTATGTTAAAAAACAATACTTTAAACCATTAAACTTTATGAAAATAGAATTACTTATGATAAAAAACAATACTTTTATCCATTAAACTTTATGAAAATAGAATTGCTTATGTTAAAAAGCAATACTTTTATCCATTAAACTTTATGAAAATAGAATTACTTATGTTAAAAAACAATACTTTAAACCATTAAAATTTATGAAAATAGAATTACTTATGATAAAAAACAATACTTTTATCCATTAAACTTTATAAAAATAGAATTACTTATGATAAAAAACAATACTTTAATCCATTAAACCTTATGAAAATAGAATTGCTTATGTTAAAAAACAATACTTTTATCCATTAAACTTTACGAAAATAGAATTACTTATGTTAAAAAACAATACTTTGATCCATTATATATATATATATATATATATATTGGTCTCGCGCCCCCTCTCTCTCTCTCTCACACACACACACACACACACACATATATATATATATATATATATCCATATATATGTATATATAATGTGTGTGTGTGTGTGTGTGTGTGTGTGTGTGTGTGTGTGTGTGTGTGTGTGTGTGTGTGTGTGTGTGTGCCTCAGTATGAGCAAATATGCTCGTGTAAGTGTCCAAAATATAATAAAAAACAAAACTAACTAATTTATCTTCAGCAAATTTTATCATCCGGCTAATGATAGTGATTAATTATATATATATATATATATATATATATATATATATTTGCGGGTGTGAAAAAAATGAGAATAAGCTATAGAAGTTCACATGGCTAACATTTATATTAGCTTTAAATGTCCGTGTATGACAAGATATTAAGACTAGTTTCTATTTTCTTGTAATTTTTTAGTTCATTTTATATTTATAAATGGAGAGATGTGAAAGTCTCCACTGAGTATCTTTTAGCATCACAAGAAATCACAAACCTTTAGTGTCCGTGTTTTTGTTGTTTTTTTTTTCTTTTAACTAATGGGCCATAGGTTTAAAAAAAAGGCTTAGTTTTTTTTACTTCCGTAGACATTTTATTCATATGAAAAAATTTCAATCGTTTCTAGAAGTATTTTGAGCTGATTTCAAATCTGAAGATATGTAAGTGTTTGCATTGCTTCAGGAAAAGGGAGATAATACAGGATATACTTTATGTAAAATGAATCTTAAACAAGCTGCTTAACATATTTAAGTGTATTAACAAGAGGCCTATATGTCTATGTTCTTGTATCATGTGTAAATTTCTTTAATCAGGGATTTTCAGCAAATAAAATGAGCTGCGTAACGTCTATAACAAAGAAAACGTTCTTTTCATACTCATATCTGATTCTCAAATTGCAAATACCCGAATAAAACTACTGCAACTTACATTCATTTGATAAAGAAGATGAAAATCATTTACATATGTTTCCAAACCTTGTTGCCATCCAAAAATTACACATGGAAAAACTGTTTTCAAATACTTGTGGTGATTAAATTCCTTTCCTTCCTTTTGTACTGGCATTTACATTTTCTCACACACGCTCTGACTTTGTCCAGTTGGCTGCAGCTGTAGAATACACCGACTGCTTCTCTGCAGAGGGGCAAGACCCAACGAGTGTTCTGGATATGACACGAAGCAATCTGATGGTGAGGTTACAGTAATGCTGGAACTATGGGGAATGCAGAGTATTCCTTCATTGCAATCGCTCCCAGGTCCACTCTGCCCGGAGCGGTAGCACCTGATAAAGTCTTATCTATGGGTCAAATAGAACTAAACTGAACTTTTGCTAAACTGAATTCCTTGAAATAGGACTGTTTTGACATTTAACTTTCGTACTGAATACTTTGAAATAGAAGTTTTTAAATAGAACTAAACTCTATACTTGTGTTAAACTGAAATGTTTGAAATAGAATTGTTTTGATATCTAACCGAACAGCTTTGACATTTAACTGTTTGTAACCAAAAACGATACTTATACTAAACTGAATTGTTTGAGATTTAATTTGGCATTAAATGGCCCGAAAAGGGTTGATACGCCGTAAAACAAAACAACCAACCAACCAACCAACACATTGACTGATATAAAAATATCCATGTTTAGACTATCTTTGATTATATATAATACTTCCATAATCCAGTGAAATTATATTCAATGAATATGTGTGTGTGTGTGTGTGTGTGTGTGTGTGTGTGGGTGTGTGTGTGTGTGTGTGACGCTTCTGTGTGCTTTTTGGGCACCTTGGGTAGGGAGATAGCTTGCAAGCTTGACTAGCAAACCTGAGAAGAGTGAGTTCGAGTCTCATTGGGTGCCCCATTTATTTGGCCTTGCATAAATTACTATAGAAAAGTTTTGTGATATTTATGCCGCTCCCGACTTCACATTAAAGAAAATGACGAGAGCCTAAAAATAGAAAAGAAAAAGAAAATATTACGACGTGCCATTTTATATCACTTTACAACTGCAACTGAAACACGCAAATATTCTTCAAGTACTAAAAATCCATCCTGACAGTCGACATGAGGTTGATTGGTTGGTTTTGTTTTACGGCGTATCAACCCTTTTGGGGTCATTTAACGCCGAATGAAGTCATTTTGATAAAAGTTCAAATAACCCAGTTTAGTATAAGTACAGATTTTTGTTTACACACAGTTAAATGTCAAAACGGTTCTTCTCAATCAATTCAGTTTACCATAAGTACACATTTTCGATTTCAAAAAGCAGTTCCATTTCAAACAATTCAGTTTATCATAAGTATGCAGTTTCTATGTCAAAACAGTTCAATTTCAAGCAATTCAATTTAGCATAAGTGTACAGTTTAGTTCTATTTAACCAATAGAGAGAACCCTATCAGGTGCTACCACTCAAGGCCCGAGTAGACCAAGGAGCGATGACAATGAAAAGGTACTCTGCATTCCCCAAAGATCCAGCATTACTAGAAACTCACCCTCAGATTGTTTTGTATCATATCCAAAACACTCGTTAGGAGAGTCTTACCTCTATGCAGAGAAGCAGTCGATGTATTCTACAGTCCCAGCGGACTAGGAATAGTCGAAATGAGAACACTTTGAACGATATTATGTTATTATTAATTAACTTTCGGTTTTATTTTCGGTTTCATATAATCCTTCACGGGGCTTTACCCAAGACTTTGGGAAAAAGAAAGTTGTGGTTATATACATTTTATAAGTCTATATTTTTGCAGTTTCTTTTGGATAATATTTTCCCGTCACATTAATAGAACTCTCCTCAAGAGATAAGCAGTAACATAAAGTACAACTTTATTATTATTATTATCGATATTGTACATCTTGTGAGTTTTTCAGGCAAGCATTTACATATGTCTGGTGGTCTTACACAGATAAGCGACAACAGGTCACATCTAGTATTCTTACCGATCTGAACAATGCTCTGTAGTTTGGATGGTCTCAATTCGTCCTCTGAGTTCCAACTCTTCAAGCTCCCTTTCCAAGCCTCTGTAGACCATTCCAAGTGCACCAACTACAAATGGTATCACTGTTTTTTTTTTATAAGTTCTCTTGCAAGTATTTGTCTATCACTTCGCTTTCTTTAATTTTTACTGATCAGCCGAAATGGACCCACAACATGACAAGTTTTCTTTTTTTTTTTCTTCATTAATTAGCTCCAGGTCTACTATTGTTATTACTAAAAGTTTTTCCACCAGCGTTAGCAGCGAATGGTCTTTCACTGGAGTATGAGTCTTACCCAAATCTTCTAAAGTCTCCAGGACTCTTCCCAGTATTCTGGTCGATCTCAATAATGTTGTAGTTTGGATGGTCTCGGGTCGTCCTCCGATTTTCAACTCTTCCAGCTCCTTTATCAAGACTTTGGAGACCGTTCCAAGTGCACCAACTACTAATGGTATCACAGTCACCTTTATGTTTCACACTTTTTTTACTTCTTTGGCAAGGTCCAAGAACTTGTTTCTTATTTCACTTTTTTTAATTATCATTCTGTGGTTCCCTGAGAGGGCAAAATCCACTATATGACAAGTTCTCTTTTTTGTTTTTGTTTGTTAATTATCACAAGGTCTGATCTTCTGGCTGGGATGCGTTCATCTGCTTTTATCTCTAAATTCCTGAGAATTTTATGCGTCTCATTCTCCCGGACAGATTCTGGTTACGCATTTACCATTTGGTAGTATGGTGAAATTTTAATTTCTTGCATAATTTCCAATGGATCACCTTTCCTCTCCAGTCGTGTCTACTCTTACACACCTTTTGTGCTAGTTTGCCACATTCCCTTGTCATTTGATCGATCGTTTCGTCTCTATCACCACATAATCTACACTTGCTACTCTGTTGTTCATTATCGATTTTCGCTTTAATATTATTGGTCTTAATGGAGCTGTTTTGTTCTGCTATCCGTCGAATTCTTGAAGGTGAACGCACAAAAAACCTAGAGGCAACAATATTATTGGCGAACTTCCCCAAAGCCTTTGACTCCATATACAGAGGGAAGATGGAGCAAATACTAATCGTCTATGACCTACCCAAAGAAACCGTCACAGCCATAATGATGCCATATAGAAACACGAAAGTAAAAGTCTGATCCCCGGATAGAGACACAGACTACTTCGAAATTGTAGAAGGTGTGAAGCAAGGAGACACATGCTGCCCCATACCTCTTTATTATCTGTCTAAACTACGTGCTTCGAACGTCTATTGATAAAAGGAAAGACAACAGTTTCAAGCTGACAAAGGAAAGAATCAGAAGATACCCCGCGCAAACAATTACGGATGCGGACTACGCCGATGACATAACGCTTCTAGCAAATACATCCGCCCAAGCCGAATCCCAGCTACATAATTTGGAACGAGCAGCTGCTGGCATAGGCCTCCATGTCAACACACTCAAGATGGAATACATGTGCTTTAATTAAAGAGGCGACATCTCCACACTAAATGGTAGTTCTTTGAAACTAGTTGACAAGTTCCCCTACCCAGGAAGTAGTGTCTCATCAACTGAGACAGACATCAACACGCGACTAGCAAAGGCATGGACAGCTATCAATAGACTATCAGTCATATGGAAGTCACACCTGACCGATAAAATAAAATGCAGTTTTTTCCAAGCAGCGGTCGTATCGATACTGCTATATGGGTGCACTACATGGACGCTAACTAAACGTATGGAGAAAAAGATTGATGGCAATTACACAAGAATGCTGCGAGCAATATTGAACAAATGCTGGAGGCAGGACCCTACAAAGCAGCTGCTGTACGGCCACTTCCCACTCATCATGAAAACTATCCAAGTTAGACGAGAAAGACATGCGGGATACTGCTGGAGAAGTAGGGATGAACTTGTAAGTAACATACTCCTGTGGACCCCTTCACATGGCCGAGCAAAGGCAGGACGACAAGCAAGAACCTATATACAACTGCTCTGTGCCGATACAGGATGAAGCCCTGAAGACCTACCGGGGACGATAGACGATAGAGGATCAGGCAGATCTGCGCTGGCGGAGCGACATGTTGATGATGATTAGAAGAGATTCAGTTCCTTTCTTAAGGTTTCCCTTTTCCCGCCATATCTAGGTCTTCTCGTGTGGGAATTCACCAGTTAATCCCTCGTTTGTTTATTATGCCTGATTAGGCATTTCCCCTTTCTAATGTCTTATATTAATCTTGAAAAAGTTTTACAATATGAATGCATTCTGATAGGTGTTTGATATCTGACAACTAATCTATATGATCTAGTGATTTTTTTGTTCTCCAGTGACAAAAAGGTTAATGAAGACAAAGTTCACCCTGCCAAAATTTGTATTCCCCCCTCAGAAATCTATGTGAACAACTTCGAGAAGCCTTGATATTAAATGGCTTCAATCATTGCTATCTAAGCCGAATAGTTCTATTTTCATACGTTTAAAAGGTTACAAATAATCCTGTCCAATTCTAATAGTTCTATTTGCCACTGTTAAATGGTTTCAATCAATTCTATCAAACATTAGTAATTCGATTTGTTTGCACTGCGTTTAGTGATTTCAGGTATAGTAAATGATTAAACGGTTCTATTTGACCCATTGATGGATGGTTGGTTGGTTGGGTTTTATGGCATATCAACCTTTGTAGCCATAGATGGAACTCTAACAGGACTAATACTCTGGGTTAGAGTGGACCTGAGAGTAATTGCAATAAAGGAGTACTCCAGGAGTGGAGCCACAACATCTGATAGTTTAGTATCATATCCAGAACACTTGCTGGGGGAAGGGTCTCTTACCCCTCTGCACAGATCCAGTTGGTTTATTCTACAGCCCAAGCTGACTGTGAGTTTGTCATTTTTATGAAATTATTTACATATAAATCAGCACTCCTGCCAAGGATCAAAATATAGTATCCGTTGGTTAGTTGGTTATTTGGTTTTTATGGCACATCAACCTTCGGAGGTTATTTAACGCCCAACCAATTTTTATACAAATAATCAGTTCTTTTTCAAACAAGTCATTTTAGCATGAGTACACAGTTCAACTTTACCCATAGATATGAACCTAAGACATGCTACCACTCCGGGTCAGGATGGATCAGGGAGTTATGGCAATGAAGGGGTACTCTATATTCCCCAAAGCCTCTCCATCAGATGCAGTTTAGTGTTATATTCATGACATTCATTGAGGGAGGAGGGTCTTACTCCACTTCAGAGATGCAGTCGACATATTCTACAAGCCCAGTCGACTGGGCTATCTAAATATTAGTTTAGACATGTATAGCACAGGGCTACAAAAGTTAAGCAACCAAAGAAATTGGAACTCATTATACAGTAGAAATTTCCTTCTGGACTTGTTTCCAGGCCCGACAATGATACTTCTAATGTGTACAATCTCTATTGAAGTTCTTTAATGTCTTATAAGCAGCAGACTGTATGAAGCATGCCTCAACATCAGGTGAGTCTAACTAATGAAAAAATATCAAGGTTGTTGTGGCTCCGGAAAGGGTCACTAATGAAAACGCAGACACGGATATTAGATAACAGATTATATTACACAAAAAAAGATTGAGTTACATAGAAAAGGTAATAAATCTCGTACTGTTCGGATAACTCCAGATATTCATCTGACCTGGCAGCGAAATCTCTCAGTACTAATAACGGTGTGAAGAGTCCATTATGGTGAGATTGGTAAGGCTCTCACAACAAAGGTTATTTTCAGTTGAAGGTACCTCGACCATTTTCACTTAAGAAAATCATAGAAAGGATTGATTTTTTTTCTCTTGTTCGGTAAAAAGATATTTTTTATAAAAAAAAAAAACTCTTGGTATATCATTATCACTGATATCAGATTGATTTACATACGCTGCTGCCTTTATACGGAATAATCAAAAGAAAAAATGAATAACTGAAAAAATATCAATGTATTCAATATAGGTATGATCTGTGTATCAAAGAAAAAATTTAGGATTTTAATAATCCGTGAATCAAAATTTTATAAAAAACTATTTGCTTTAAATTATTGGTGAAGATCTTAATAAACGTTATTTTTCTCGTAAAATTTGAAAACGCTGTGGGCCACATGTGACCCACGATTTGGAGTTTGGCCAGAATATAGTATTTATAAATGAGGCAATAAGACGATATATTATTACAGAATAAAGTCAAGGTTTATTTGTTTAATTGCATATCATCCTTCGTGGGTTATTTTATGCCAAAGCCATTCTAGTAGAAGAAAAGCAGTGGTACTATCTTATCCATAACCTGGAGAATAGGAGGGTTAATACATTTCCCAAGGGTATTGGCCCAAAAGTGAATGTAATAGCACAACTACAGTTCCAACTCGCGTTCTACCATGTTGCACTTTTTATTGGGAATCAGCCCAATAAAATCAAGCTGGTTTTATAGTATATTAACCTTTGAAGGTTATTTAATCCCAAATTCTATCTATCTATATATATATATATATACCTTTTCACGATCAGGTTTTGACACAAGGCCATTTTTTGCGGAGTTTAACAGGTTTGAATTCAGTGTCTTCTATACTGATTGCCATACCAAGGTTAAAGAGCACAGTCTGCCCTACTATTTGCCCATAACTGGAGGAAGAATAGTCAGATTCATAGTTTTTCCATGGTTATTAGCAATATGTAAAAAGTAAACAGTCTTTCCCAGGATTTGAACTCGGGTCGGCGTGTCAGTGTCCTACGTCGATAACCATTAAGCCACAAACATGGCCAAGAACTATATGGCACCAAGAATTCCTATAAAATACGAATAATTTTCAAACAGATCAATTTAACCCTTAAATGGGACCCTAACAGGCACTAGCACTCTAAATCAGAGTGGACCTGGGAGCAATGGTAATGAAAGGGTACTTCGCACCAATCAGAGTTCCTGAACTGGGGTTTTTTATCAAATGCAGTTTAGAGTCATTCCTAGGACACTGTTTTACTTGAATTAGCTTTTAAAGATATTTTTGTATATATATATATATATATATATATATATATATATATATATATATATATGAAGAAAGCAGAAAAACATAATCCAAATAGGTGAATTTATGATGATGTAAAGTCGACGCTAAACGTTTCGGTTTCAGTAACCTTTATCAGGACTTTGATATCAGAATAGTTCATATAGCGATGGATGCTTGTCGAGATAACGGGAGCAAATGAAATGTATACAACGAAAAGGTACATCATAATAAATTCACCTATTTGGATTATGTTTTTCAGCTTTCTGCATACTGTCGGATTTTGATCCATATTCACTTTTATATATATATATATATATATAAGCAAGGACGAGCTCATAAGTGCTGTACTCCTATGGACTCCACATATGGCCGAGCAAAAGCTGGACGACCAGCTCGAACATATATACAGCAGCTCTGTGAGGATACGGGATGTAGCCCTGAAGACCTGCCAGAGGCGATGAATGATAGGGAGAAGTGGCGAGAGAGGGTCAGGGATATCCGTGCTAGCGGCACGACATCATGATGATGATGATATATATATATATATTTGAAAAAAAAAACGATAATAAACATAAATTGTACGCCCTGAATCTGTACATCTCTTTTTTTCCCGCCTTTTTTGTGGCGGGGAACCTCAAAACGATCGGATACATATCATACTATCATTACAGATTTATTTTTCTCAAAAATATTTTGTTTTGACATTTCGGTCGTTAATTAAATTTAATGTATATATTTATACTTTTATAAAACAGTTTCTTACTCATTGTCACCAGATGTTTTAAATATCTAAATATCTTAGATGTTTTTCAATGTCTGAAATCTTCGAAAAAAGAGACTAAAAATAAGATGGCTAATTTAAGTTGTTCTGAATTTTCATCAACTCAAATTTTATAATAAAAAGCTGTCTTTGCGCAGTTGGCAGGGAATGTAGAATACTCCGACTGCTTTTCTGCAGAGCAGTAAGACCCCACCACCTACGAGTGTCCTGTATATGACACTAAACAATCTGATGGTTAGGCTCCTATAATGCTGGAGCTTCGGGTATGCAGAGTACCCCTTCATTGACATCGCTCCCAGGTCCACGCGTGGCAAGAGTAGTAGCACCTGATAGGGTCCTATCTATGTGTCAAATAGAACTAAACTGTGAACTTATGTTAAACTGAATTGTTTGAAATAGAACTGTTTTTGACATTGAAACTGCGTACTTATGCTAAGCTGAGCTGTTTGAATTCGAACTGTTTTTAAATAGAACTAAACCCTGTATTTATGCTAAACTTAATTGGTTGAAATAGAACTGTTTTGACATTTAACTGAACTGTTTTGACATTTAACTGTTTGTAAACAAAATCTATTCATATACTAAACTGAATGGTTCGAAATTCAATTTGGCGTTAAATGACCCGAAAAGTGTTGATACGCCATAAAACAAAACAACCAACCAACTAAAAAAGCTCTCTGAAGAATAATCAGCTGATTTCAAAATAATTTTTTGAATTAAAAGTTTGTACAAAACTTCGCTTTATCTGATAACCGATTTCAACTGTTTTTGTTTGTTTTTGTTTTTTAATTTAACACTATATCAACTCTTCTTGGATAATTTTATGCCTAGAGGTTAAGGAATTGCCTTCATTATACGTTTATATGTACATTTTTGTTTTTTAATTTAACACTATATCAACTTTTCTTGGATAATTTTATGCCGAGAGGTTAAGGAATTGCCTTCATTATACGTTTATATGTACATTTTTGTTTTTTAATTTAACACTATATCAACTTTTCTTGGATAATTTTATGCCTAGAGGTTAAGGAATTGCCTTCATTATACGTTTATATGTACATTTTTGTTTTTTTAATTTAACACTATATCAACTCTTCTTGGATAATTTTATGCCTAAAGGTTAAGGAATTGCCTTCATTATACGTTTATATGTACATTTTTCATGCAATTATTGCTTTAAAGTTTGTTTGTTTTTTTTTGGGGGGGGGTTCTGCACTCGGTAAAATCGAATACAAATATTTTTCAACAGATCTATTTGATCCAAACAAATGCTCCCACTTCAGGTCTACGAGAAACTGAGAGTAATGGTAATCAAGGGATACTCCACACCCCTATGATCTCCACAACTGGAGTCACATTAGATGCAGTTTAGCATCAAACTCAAGACACCTAAACGAAATGGAGCGGCGGGTCTTACGCCTCTATAGGGCCTACAGTCAGTGTATTCTAACCCTCAACCGATAGGGGTGGGTAACTGTTTTGAATTCTAACCAAAATTTCATAAAAAGAACAGAAAGCAGAATTAACTATATAGAATAGATGCGTAAAAAATACAGTTATTTTTCTCGGGTACGGTATATATATATATATATATATATATATATATATATATATATATATATATATATATATACTAAACGAGAGGGAGGAAGAGATATCAGAGTCACAGCCATGGTAGCAGCACCTGTCATGGCTCCGAGCATTCATTTGTCGCAACAGTCGACGCCATCGCCCCCGCTACCGGCGCCATTCGGTATAACAGTCACCACTTCCCGCGTTTGTGTATGACATTTAGCCTCTTTCTCGTGTAAACATGGCCCCGCAATTATGTCAACCAAGTCCCGAATCGGTGGAACGGTGTTGGGTATCACCACGTGCGCATCCGTTTTTTTTTTTTTCTTCATCCTTCTGGAAGGAGGAGGAGGGGTTCTTATCCGTTTCTTCTTTTTCTTACATTGTTTTCGCGGTCTTCAATTAAATCCATTCTTAGCGGAAAGATAGAATCAACTATTAGCAGAAACTCTTTTTGAAGACCAAATCTACATATACTCTTTGTAGAGGCAGATTTTACTAAAAAAATTTACCAAATTTATCTTGATATTTATTCAAGATGTCGTGAATGACCATAGACTAGACTCCCTATCGTTTATCTCCCCTTTGCATTTTGGGGTACACTTTTTGGGCTGGTCTTCGGGAGATGACTTCCGATTTAATTCCCTTTGTGAAGAAAGCGACCAAGGCTTCTCTGTCTGTACCACATAATCTTATTCCCTCCTAAGTTCGACATTTTGAGAATCATCAGTAAAAAAAACTACCTTTCTCTTCTTGGCTTCAAGAACAATGATAATTATTTGACATTTTGTAGTATTTCCCAATAACTGTAATTGTTTTTTTTTTTTTAGCATATTAGCCTTAATTTAGTTTCATTTCATCACCTCAACTCTTACAAGAACATTATTCTATTCTTCACTTCCTCGTATTGGTTTTACTTGAAAAATCCCCTTTTATCAAAGAACTGTCAGTGTCTATTAAGCCCATGGCTCTTTAAGTTAATATCAAGCTTCAAGCTTCTGCCAACATTTTTGTACATTGTTCCACACATGTGTTTGTCAAACTGGATTTTGTTCTTTTTCAATTTTACCTTTTCCTGGCAGTTAATAAACCTTTTGGGATGGGAGGTAAGTGATTGTACAGCTGCTGTTTTGTGGGGTGGTGCTTCAAGAACTTGTTCAAAACAGCACAAAATCCCCTTTTATCAAAGTCCCGAGTTCATTTACAGTATTCATCATAAATAAGTACACCCACCATCATGTTCGTATAAAAAGTTGATTTTCTTCTAAATCAAAGATCATCATCATCATCGAGTTAATAGCAGAGACATTCTCTTACCATCTGTTCCAATCATCCATCGCTCCTGGCAACTCCTTTAGACTGCTTCCAGTATCCATATATATATATATATATATAAGTCTTTGCTGGTTGGCCAACACTGGTGTGTCCATATGTGGTAGTCCATAAGAACATTGCTTGTTGTGTTACACCATAGATAAGATTTCCTATCATCTATCTCTCCTGCCAGTCCTTGCAGCTTAGGGTACATTTTTTAAACTTATTTCTGGGACTTGACTTCAGGTAGGCTTCTTTTTCTTATTGAAAAAAAAGGAACAGGACTTCACTATCTTCACTTATCTTGATAAAGTCAGATATTTCAAGTCTTGTCAATAAGAAATATTACCTTTCTTCTCTTGAAGCAAAGAACAATGATAATTATTTGACATTTTGTAGTATTTCCCTTTAGTGGACTTTATTAACTATAATTGTTTTTTTAGCATATTAGCCTTAATTTAGTTTTACTTCATCACCTCAACTCTTACAAGAACATTATTCTATTCTTCACTTCCTCGTATTGGTTTTACTTGAGAAAGTAAAAAGTAAAGTTGCTAACTTTCGTCAAGGGTGACCCGAAGGTTCCCTTTTCAATAGCTACCACACCGAGGTATAGGGGAGGGTTTTACGCCATTCCCTGGATTGTTCCACTTTACCCTTGATCTTGACCTTATAATGCTGAGTGTTAAGCAAGGCGGCATCTAGTACCATTTTTGAGTCTTTGGTATGACTAGACCTGGGATTGAGCCCCGGTCTCCCGGACCATTGGCAAACACTTTACTCATTAAGCCAATGGCCCGGTATAGTAAAGTTGGCGACCGTAGTCAAGAGTCACCCGAAGGCTCCCTTTTCAATAACTACTACATCGAGATGTTGGAGAGGGCGCTACTCCATTCCCTGGATTGTTCCACTTTACCCTTGATCATTACCTTATAATGCTGAGTGTTAAGCAAGGCGGCATCAAGTACCATTTTTTCGAGTCTTTGGTATGACTCGACCTGGGATTGAACCTCGGTCTCCCGGGCCATCGGCAAACACTCTATTCGAATAACCTCTTTATATCAAAGAACTGTCAGTGTTTGTTTAGCCTGCAATTCTTAAAGTAAATAGTATACATTCAGCCCCATCCAAAATTTCTATACATTGTTCCACACTCGTGTTTTTCAAACTGGATTTTATTGTTCTGTTTTATCTTTTCCTGGCGGTTAATAAACCTGTGGATCAACGCGAATTATGATTCAGAATTTAAATTGCCAAAAGGTGTTCAGCTCACCGTCAGAGACAATGCACGCGTTTCCCCAAAACAGTGGGTACTCAAGATAAATGTTTTGTCTGTCGTCAGAGCTTAGAAAGCATTGACTGTATCTCCTACTGAGAGGACAGGGTCCACCTCCAAAAGAAGAGGTGTCTTAAGAATGACCTGAAACAGGATCTAATGGTAAGGCTCAAGTTCTCTACCCGTGGCAGAAATACTTACTAGGGTGGAGGCGCTGGTAGTGTAATTGCTATCGTCTTTGGAAATGGACTCGGTCGGTGACCCGATTTTAAACCTAGGAATCCATATAACATCCATCCAGCTATGGGTAAATTAAATTGTAAAAGCAGACTGAGCTCTTTAAATTTGGTATGGCAACCAATCTAGGAAAATTACAACTTGTTAAATTTACCTTGTGACACATCTTACCTGTACGAGGTGAGAGTAAATATATACTTGTTAGAGTTCTATCTACGGGTTAAATAGAGCTATTTGAAAATTTGTATTTGATAAGACCGTATGCAAGAAAAAAATCTCTAAAGAAACAACTACACAAAAAAATGTAAATATGAAAATAGAACAGACGCGTTTCCATAACCTCTTGCCATAAAATAACCCAAGAAGGGTTGGCGTGCTGTTGAAATAAATACCTTAGTGAATAGGTACTTCAGTGAAAAGGTATTTTGATTCAATGCTTTCACATTGTACGAATAAAAAACCTTATTATCTCCCTTAGAGAGTTGATAAATCCGTTTAGGTTCTTCATACTTGTATGTATATTATTTATATAAAAGTTTAAATGTTTTTGCTAGTGTCAATGACAATCTTGTCTTTCTTTCAGTTGTATTCTGTGTAAGTAGGCATTTACCCAACCCCTCCACCATGCGCAGGATGTGACACAAGGTCAATTTTTAAGCGAAGTAAAGCTGGTTTGAAGTCAAAGTTTTTTTTTCTTCTCGGCTGATTGCTTTACAATGCCTAACTAACCTAGTCAACACTAGCTTTATCGTGCCTAACTAACCAAGTTATAGCTGAAGAAGATTAGATAGATCAATTTTTTCCCAAGGGTATTAGCGCGAAGTGAAATACAAACAGACTATTACAGAATTTGAACCCGGGTCGCCGATTCTATTTCGTACGATGAAAACCATTACACTAAGCGCACCGTGGTCCGTGTTAATATAGCATTTATCCAGATATTAGTCCTTGGAGAGTGGGGACTCATCTAAATGTATATTTGCCAACCCTTCCGACATGAGCTTATGTGACACAAGGTCTATTTTCTAGAGGACTTTAGCAGATTTGAATGCAGAGTTTTCTTTTTTTCAGACCGGTTGCCATACTAAAGTTAAAGAGTACAGTCCACCCAACTGGAAGGAAATAGTTGAATTTATACTTTTTCCAAGGATATTAGCGCTATTAAAAATGCAAATAGCCTTATGCAAGATTTGAACTTGGATCGCTATGTCCATTTCCTTCGACGATAACCATCGCACCACGAACGCTGCTTCCCCCGCCCCCGACTAAATATCCGACCTTCCACCAAGTACCCCAATAACATCATGTCTTTCGGCCTTTTTTCAGGCGTTTCATGTCGAACTCGTAAGCCCGCACAGAATCTCGAAATGAACCCTTTATTTGAAACACAAGGGTAGACTGTTTCAATTCTGTTAACCTTGTATTCCTTGTTTGTCTTACCTTGGGTAGTCAAGTCGGTGGGGGGGGGCTGTAGAATACACCGACTGCATCTCTGCAGAGGTGTAAGAATCCCCCAACGAGTGTCCAGTATATGACACTAAACAATCTGATGATAAGGCTCCAGTACTGCTGGAGCTTTGGGGAATGCGGGGTACCCCTTCATTGCCATCGCTCCCAGGTCCACTCTAGCCCGGAGGGGTAACACTTGATAAGTTCCTATTCATAGGTCAAATAGAACCATTTAAACTGTGTACTTATGCCTAACTGAATTGTTTGAAATAGAACAGTTTGGTTACTTAACTGTGTATAAACAAAAGACTGATATTTAATTGAATTGTTAGAGATATACATCAATACTTGGAACCAATTTACCTTGGCATGCTAAACTGAATTGTTTGAAATAGAACTGTTTTTGAAGTGAATAGAAGTATTCATATTAGATAGAAATAAGAGAAACTATTTATCTGTGTGCAAAAATAATGAGCTTAAACGAGCCGTTTAAAAATGTTATCTACAAAACGTGTTTAGAAATCATATATTTGATAAATATGTACAAAAAGGATTTGGCATTGAATAACGTACTATGGTTGATATGCCATATAACCAAACCAAACTGATGTTAGGATTGAACCTGTAAACTCCAGATGACTAACACGTTAGCTACTCTATCACGTTTATGTATTCTTTCTTCACATACCATTGATAAGTATATTGTATATATTAAATAATCATAAAAGGGTTTATCTTCCATTTTTTTTTCTTTTAATTTTTTATTTTGATTGTTAGTATATGATGAATATATTAATGCAAATTTTGGTCCTTGGTTTATGGGGTCTCTACTAAATATTGTCCCTAGGGGACTTCACTAAATATTGTTTCTATGAGGTCTTAACTAAATAATGTCTCTATGGGGTCTCTACTAAATATTATCCCTATGAAGTTTTTACTAAATATTCTCCGTATGGGGTCTTTACTAAATACTGTCCCTGTGGGGTCTCTATTAAATATTGTCCCTATGGAGTCTTTACTCAATATTGTCCCTATGGGGTCTTTACTAAATAATGTCCCTATGGGGTCTCTATTAAATATTGTCCCTATGGAGTCTTAACTGAATAATGTCTCTATGGGGTCTCTACTAAATATTATTCCTATGAGGTTTTTACTAAATATTGTCCCTATGGGGTCTTTACTAAATAATGTCCCTATGGGGTCTCTATTAAATATTGTCCCTATGGAGTCTTTACTCAATATTGTCCCTATGGGGTCTTTACTAAATAATGTCCCTATGGGGTCTCTATTAAATATTGTCCCTATGGAGTCTTAACTAAATAATGTCTCTATGGGGTCTCTACTAAATATTATTCCTATGAGGTTTTTACTAAATATTGTCCCTATGGGGTCTTTACTAAATAATGTCCCTATGGGGTCTTTACTAAATATTGTCCAAATGAGGTCTTTACTAAATATTGTCCCTATGGGGTCTTTACAAAATATTGTCCCTATGGGGTCTTTACTAAATAATGTCCCTATGAGGTCTCTACTAAATATTATCCCAATGGGGTCTTTACAAAATATTGTCCCTATTACTGTCAAGTTTTTACGAACAAATAAAAGATGAAAATAAAATTGAAAAGAAACGGACTAGTGCGTGTACAACAAAGCAATTATGTTTATTAACTGTATGCAGAGATATGCGTCTAATGACCGGGAAAAGAACTGTTTTAACTTTGTGTACCAATCAAAATGTCCTTCCGCTATATGCCATGGTCAGATGCAAGTCTTCTTCTGTCTCACGTGTATGCGTTTTCCCGGTCGCTATAATCCCACGATACACTATCCACAGGAAATAACATTTTTTTCGTTGGTTTTGATCCCTAAAAACTACCAAGCACCCAATAATATTTATTTAAATATGTAAATATTTTTAAATAAGGATGAGTAAACTCAGAGTATATCCCCTGCAAAAAAGGTGTCTTGGGATGACAATAAACAACATCTGCTTGTGAGATTCCAGTTCTGAAGTTCCATGGGGGTGTAGAATAACCTTTCATTACTATTACTCCTTGGTCCATTGATCTAACAGGCTTATGTAATATATTTTTATTCACATACATCCTCAGCGCAATATTATTATACTTAAAAGTTGGAAATAATATTTTTTAAAATACACGCCAAAAAATAAAGACAAGTTTATTTTTTCAAATAACTTTGTTTCAAAGAAGTTTATTTTTATTTGGTTTTTCAAAAAGCCCTTTGACATTTAAACTGTGAAAACAAATGACTTATAATTGAATTGAACAGTTTGAAATGGAACTGTTTGATTATCATTATCTACATATTTTTAAGAAATTTATTTCTATTTTATTTTTCAACGAATTTATCGTTATCTAAATTTTTCAAAGAAATCTTATTTTGTAAAGAATTTATATCTTGTTTCGATTATGTTTTATGCTCTATCAACGATAACGAAGATAACAATATAATTGTCTTTATTGGGAATCCTTTTTTTTTTAATTCTTTTTGAGATGAGGCTTCTTAATCTGAGTATTAATTTTATTGCAGACTTTCGCCCTCATCTTGGTAGGGTTTTTTTGTTTTGTTTTGTTTTTCTCACTACGTTTTGGCCAAATTTCACCTCTGGCCGTTTTCAGGTGATTAACCGCGACCTCGGATAAAACAACAAAAAACTACCAAGATGAGGACAAAAGTCCACAATGAAATTAATACTCACCTAACGATATAGATATATACAATTTCACTTTCGGACTAATACCCTTGGGAAACATCTGAAATCCTTTATTCTCTCAAAGGTCGAATAATACTACCACTGTTCTTCAAGAATGGATTTGACATTAAATAACCCATAAAGGTTGATATGCTATTAAACAGAGAAAAGAAGAGGATAGATGATTATATATATATATATATATATATATATATATATATATATATATATATATATATATATAAGCCACTTCTACTGAGCAGAAAGAGTAGAGGCATAGGATAAGAGATTATCTTAGGTGTCAACACATGTGAAATTTCAACGGCTCTAGGAAGACAACATAATTATGATTTATGCACGTTTCGTGCGTACTTGAAGAGACATACACTGATACTATATACAAAAGGCTTAATTCTAAACCCTTACTTGTATATTTATTTGCGCTTGAGTGATTGGCCACGTGCCCATAGTTAAACTCAGGAACCTCCGTCCTTACAACTTCTCACCAGGGAATGCCCACAAGAATTAACGTAAGACCGTCAAAATATTGATTTGATAGAACTCGAGGGTTCCAATAATTTACCGGGAAAACGGAGTGAAGAAGAAAAAAACTTGAAAGAAAAGTGACACTTGATGTTAAGAGACTAACTATTTAATGGCCAGGATTTGAATAAAAGTGTTTTGCTGATTAGGTCTTCCGTATTTGGTGAGGAATGCTCGACCAACATGAACGTTTACACATGGTCGCTCTCAGATATACACGATCATGCGTCCACACAGACGCAAGAGTACATGCTTATATATATACGTACACTTATAGCCTAAGTTGATCCACCGGTTTCCTCTTGACCATTGACGATAAGCGATGTCTTCTGTTCGCCAATGAACAGATTGTAAATTCCAGAGTTTTAAGTGAACCAAAAAGAATAATAGTTTCTATTTCAGAGCAACGACTCTTTTCAAAAGTACTTTTCAGTTCTACATTATACGAATGTATGTATGTGTATATGTATGTATATGAAACCATTTAACTGTGTACAAAAGAATGAGCTCAGGTTCATTTACAAATGTATCTACAAAATGATTTTACAAATCAAATATATTTAATATATATGTAAAAACAGGATTTAGCATTAAATAACCAACAATGGTTGATATGCCATCAAACCCAGCCAAACCAAACCTGAAATTCAGCTAAGTCGGATGGGGTTGTAGAATACACTAAGTACATCTCTGCTGAGAGGTAAGACCCCCTCCCCAACGATTGTCCTGGATATAACACTAAATAATCTGATGGTGTGGCTCTAGTAATGCTGAAGTTTTGGGAAATGCAGTACCTCAACATTACCTTTGCTCCAAGATCTACCCTGGCCCGGAGTGGTAGCACCTAATAGAGTCCTATCTATGGGTCAAATAGAGCTCTTTGACATTTTAACTGTGAAAACAAATGACTTATAACTGAATTTCACTTTTTGAAATGGAACTGTTTGATCATTTATTGAGCGTAAACAAATGACTGATGTTTAATTGAATTGATTGTGATACATAGCAATACTTGAAACAATTTAACTTTGACTTATGCTAAATTGAGTTGTTAGAAATAGAACTATTTGATCATTTAACTGTATATATCCACAAAATATGTTTACAAGTCATTTATTTAATATATACGTAAAAACAGGATTTGGCATTAAATAACCAACAATGGTTGATTTGCCATCAAACCCAACCAAACCAAACAAGAAATTCTGCAGCGCTCGCTTAGTTACAAATAACGAATAATATCTTTCAGTTTGTTGTTTTCTTCTGCTTATTTAAAGGCTTGAACTTTTAGGTAATCCTTTGAGGAAATAATCACAAATGGAGAGATCTGGTGAAAGAGCTAGCCACAGTATGTCAACATGTAAGTTAGATGAGCCACTCTGAAAAAATTAATGAACTCACGATGTTGCCAATTCTAAACATAATAGCAATTTTAAAAAATTATGGTTGCTGTTGCTCAAAAAGAGGCCTCTCACTTGTTCACCGGCTCAAGCGCATGTGCGGTGGCAATTTTAAACCCAGAAAATCATTCTACCGAAATTTGTATAACACAAAAATGTAGAATAGAGAATAAAGCAATTTCTAGTCCAGTTTGAAAATCAGTAATAACAATATGAGAATTGGATTAAGTTTTAAACGTCAGTGCATTTATACTCTCGTCTGCATATATATATATATATATATATATACGTATATGTGTTCATTGAATGTTTTGGTAATTATCATCTACTTTCCTCATCTCCTCTACATTTCTTGCAACTTCACTTTATTTCATAAATAAGTGAGAAAATGTGTTTAATTTCTTCTGAAAGTCTTCTTTACGTATTTTGTTGAACGACACATGACCAAAGACATAGCATCATTGGTCAGCGTAGATTTGGGATTCACTGAATATAACTTTCCTCCACTTACCCACACTCTATTATTGCTTTCTTTAACCCACTATAAACCTTTTTTCTTTAGTTTGAGTATTTGCACCGGTTTTCGTTTGGATTCCTTGTATGTAACTTCTATTTTATTTAGTTAACGTCAAATAGATGTGCCCCAAACACTCTTATTTCTACCAATTTGTTTTTCATTCGTTATGTTGTATGTTTTCTATTTTTAAAGCATATTGCTGAGAGTTTTTTGTCCTCATATTTAGCTGTCTTCCGTCGTCAACTCGTATGTTTTCTTTTGATAGCTTTCCCCATATTGTGCGAAATTTTTGACCCAGTTGACGCTGAACAACCGGTGAAGCTCCCATGGTATAATGGCTAAAGTAACTGGACAGCAGCCTCGGAATAAACAAATTCGAACCCCAGTCACATTATTACTTTCACTTTCGGATTCATACCTTTGGGAAAGGCATGAACCCTTTATCCTGACCCCAGATATGGGTTAAATTCTACCCCAAATTTTCTTCTATAAGGATGGCTTTGGCATTAAATAACCGGCATGTGATTAAACAAAGAAACCGGAACAGCCAACATTGTTTGCTTAACTCCATCTTAGAGTTTCTTCGTGAGCTTTTATAACCCTATTCATTGTTTCAGTTGACAGATCATTTACTGTATACAAGTTTCTTTTCGCTTAGCAAAGACCGACAGGTTGTTAATATCTATAAACATTCTTGTTAATTGCAGTGTAACATATACAGGTCCAAAAATACGACCAAGATATGTATACGTGAAATGTACATATGTTCATAGAATGTTCATACGCATAGGAATCCGAAAAACACGAAATTAGTTCAGGTACGAAACTTTTTATTACCTTTTTGAGTTTAAGGTTTTCCGACATGAGAAGAAAGAGACACAATTTCTTTCTATGCTGACTTTTCCATCTGACCCCACCACGTACGGCACCCCGCCGCAAACTACTTGTCGGGCCACGGCGAGCTCCGAAAATCAACTTTCTTCCTTTAGCGTCGAATCTCAACTCACTGTTTTTTTCAAGTTCCAAAATCCTCAGCCCGTCACTTCCGGGCATGACGTCATTCACGTCCCCTGTCCTATTTCCGCTCTGGGGTTTTTATTGTGACATCTGTGATTGTCACATCCGCCCCGCGAGCGCGTGAACATCTGCACTCAATGAGTGCACCTAACTAACCCATGCACAAAGCCGAAAGGTTCTCAGCCTAACTAAACCGAAAGGTAAGATATACAAAACGAAAAATGATAATATAAAAAAATCCTTCCGCAATTATATAATAGCAGTTTAATTTGCATATTTACATCGTTCGGCATTGAATACTTTATTTGAATTAATTAGATAATTTATTTAGAGCTAAACCATCTAAATATGCAAATTAATCTGCATTTAACGGGAATGTCTGTAGATATTAACTAGGTGTCGGTCTTTATATATATATATATATATATATATATATATATATATATATATATATATATATATGAATACTTTACTCTAGACTCTCATAGATTGTCCAGAATTCTAAATGAATAAATTTAAAATTATTGGTCAACGTCCCTCTTCTTCGAAATATCTATGATAAAAAAGAAAGATATGACGATAGGCGTAAGAGTAATAGTGTGCGGACTACTTACGTCAGTGAATGTTCCGGATATACGAGTCATCGCTGTAGAAAATTTCAGAACCTTTGCAAGAGACTCCCATGCTTTTTGTAACGCAGAGCGATAACCATTCTTCGCTTGATTTTTATGAACGCGGTGCCGACTTGGCTTCCCGTACCTTACCAAAGCTGCGTTTACTTCTTTCTTTCTTTCTTTCTTTTTTCTGTCTCATATCACAGCCACTCCAGCACGGTCTCATTATCAACACCAAGTATCATCGCCTTGACGCCACTAGGTCATTTCGGCTAATTTGCCTGCTATGACTACAACAGGAACTAATTGTGTGAGGTTATAACTTGACCTAAGGGAAGCACTGATAGCTTGACTCCCGTGGGGTCTCACTTCCGCTGTCCATGTCGCAATAACTACAGTGGACGCTGATCGCTAAACGGGTTCAAGAAATTCTCACGTATTACAATCACGCTTTTTGGTGTCAGACGAGCGGTCATTTTAAACTGTTTTTTTTTTTTTTTTGTTTTTTTGTTTTTTTGTAGCTGCTGTTGTCAGGACTTAGTGATGATAAGATTAGAAGTGACAAACATTGTTGTTATTATTACAGAGTTGGGATGGAGGTGATGTTGATTTTTAGGAGTCCTCTTCCAGGAAGCTAAGGTGAGAGTCTTCGTGGTTTTGTGGTGGTTTCTTTATATTTAAGGACTTAGTTGCGGTCAGAATAAGAACAGAATTAATGCTGAATTAGTCGATGTGGTTACGATTGTAATGATAACAATACTAAATACAAGTAGCTTACTAAATGGAAGAGTCCTATTTTATGATGATATCATCACCCTAAATAGGCGAATCATGTGTATGAGGCGAAGCTGCATGTGATTGTGAGACTCCAGTTCTAGAGCTCTGATGGGTGGGGAGTATTCGTTTACTGCCATTACTCCCAAGTCAACTTTGACCTGGAGTGGTAGTACTTATTAGGGCCCTATCTATGGGTAAACAAAGAACGTCATTTTTCAAACAATGAAGACCATAATAATTACTTACAATGTTATCTGATTCTTTTTCAAAACCATATAAAATCCTAAACTGGATCTGATGGTGAAGCTCAAGATCGGGACGAGTGAAGAGTACTTCTTTATTGCCATTATTCCCAGGTTCACTCTGACTCGGAGTGGTAGTAATTGTTAGCTCCCATTTATGGGTATAAAAGATCAGCTTAAAAATCATTTGTTTTCAATGGGAGCGTGTGCAAAAAAATAAACTATAAAGAAATATGAAAAAAATGTAAATATAAACAAACAATGAATGTGATTCCAAAAGCTCAAAGCATAAAATAACCCTAGACGGGTTGGCATGCCATAAAAATGAATTAATCAATCAACCTAAGCTTTCCTCTCCATACATGATAAGGAGCCACGCTTAGAGTAATGAAATCGTTGACCTTAGTTCAAATCCTGGACGAGACAGCATTTTATTTTGTTCTAATACCCTTGAGAATCTATTTCTTTTTGGCTTTTACTAAGTATTGTTATTATTATTGTTATTATTATTATTACTAAATAGAATTATTAGTGTTAAATAACCAATACTTGAAACCATTTAACTGTGTGTGGACATTAAATAGCAATACTCGAAACTATTTCACTGTGGGCAAAGAAAGTATTTATATTATATAGAATTATTAGTGTTAGATAGTAATACTTGAAACTTTTTAATTGTATGCAAATAGATCTATTAGCACTAAATTGTAACACTTGAAACCATTTAACTATGTATAAACAAATGATTAATATTAAATAGAATTATTAGTGTTGGATAACAATACTTGAAACCATCTGAGCTCTGAGTCATTTAAAAATAATGTTACCTACGAATTATCTGCCCACAATAATATATATATATATATATATATATATATATATATATATATATATATATATATATATATATATATTGTTACGCTGCCATGTGCCCAACGGGCTTGCAGGGTGTCAAGTCCACCAATTAAAACAGGGCACAGACGTTGGCTGTGGTCTGTTGAACGCTTATTTAATGTCACAGATATCACCAACTCCCAAGCGGAACCACATTTGAAAGCTACTAGGCGAGTTCTAGGTGAATTATTAAAAGTCATCACTGCTAACTGGCGAGCTTTCTCCTTCGACGAAAACAATTCTTCCACAAGAAAAAAAGGACTCTGAACTGTCATGTTTGAGTTAACAGGATTAATAACAATATTTTTTTATTGCATTAAAGAAAAAAACAAAGAAAACAAAACAATTCAAGTAAAAGTCAGGAGCGAGAAAGTCTTTCTGTATCCCGGAGGAGCCTCCACTAAAATATCCGTATCCTGGACTAAGCCCCCTCATGAAATATCTGTTAATGGCAGAAGGTGAGAGGGTAGTTCGATAACGATAGACACAGTCCGCTTTCCTTCAGACTATGGGATTTAATGGCCGAGCTCGTGCTCTAAATCTCAAGTTTATCATTTCAGTATGGATGCAGCAGGGTAAAGTTGAATATATTTAAATTGTATGTTACTTACTTGGGATTCTATGGAGTTTATTCTTCTCTCCTTTTTCTTTCGTTATTGGGTTTCCATAACATGTTGGTGGAAGGATACACGTCTTATTTCATATAAGACCAGGATTAATTATTGTTCATTTTTTCGTGGATAAGTCTTTTCTTTGGGTATTCGTTTAACAAGGTTACCATATCTCGGAGTGCTAGTTCATTCAAAAGATAAGTTATTAAGATAATTATTTTGGAATTTGGGTTTCTTCATATCCCGAACTATGTTCTTGGTTTTTCGACGAACAAAGGCCATAAAACCCAACAAACCAAACCAACCAGCCTTGGTAAATTTATGCTTAAATACTATTGACCCATTTGAACGGTATCTAAAATTGCAGGCAGGGTTCAGGATAAGAAGTCATGAAATAATTGGGAACTTCGTACGAGGACTGAAATTTTATCCACATTTTTGTCCTCAGTATCGTTCACCCTCCGGTCCGTAACAGTATGTATAAACTGGATTTGGCATTAAACAACCCACAGGGGTTGATATGTTGTAAAACACAACCAACCAACCAACCAATATATATGTAAACACCGGTTTTTGCTTTAAATAACCCAAAAGACTTGATATGCCGTAAAACACAACCAACCTATATGTAAGTATAAACCGGATTTTGCCTTAAATAACTCACAAAGGTTGAAATGCCGTAAAACATAATCAACCAAGCATAAGCGTTCTTCCTATTTCTGTTTCCTCGTTTTTCTTGTTTTTCTGTTTGATCCTATCTTGCCAGTGCTGTTACTGGTAACTGTGATTAATCTTTATTTTATTCCTTGTGAATTTTTTCACACCAGCGTTAGCTGATGGCCTTTCACTGGAGTCTGAGTGACAAAATTCTGGTCGATCTCATCAATGCTGTAGTTTGGATGGGCTTGATTTTATCCATTTTCCAACTCTTCCAGTTCTCTTACCTTAAGCAACCGTTGCCAACGCGCCAATTACAGTTGGTGTTATTATTATTATTATTATTATTATTAGTCCTTACGAGTTTTTCACACCAGCGTTAGCTGACGGTCTTTCATTGGTGTCTAAGTGAAAGCAAGTCCCAAGTCTCTAGGACTATTCTCAATATTTTGGCCTACCTTAATAAAGCTGTAGTCTAAATGGTCTCTACTCGTTCTCTGATTTCTACGTCTTCCTGTTCCTTTACTAAGCCTTTGGGAATTGTTCCAAACGCACCGTCACCCGAATGTTCCTAAGTTTCATTGTTCTTCTTTTAGTTTATATCTATCATTATTATTATTTTACTCATTTGAGAGTTCTTCACACCAGTGCTAGCTGATGGTTTTCCACTTGAGCTTGAGTGACAGCAAGTCTCCTGGACTCTTCTTAGTATTCTGGCTGATCTCAACAATGCTGTATTTTGGAATGTCTCCACTCGTTCTCTTATTTCCATGTACCAATCTCAGTATCGATCCTTTGGTGACTGTACCGAGTACACCTATTACAATTGGTATCACTATCACCTTTATGTTCCATAGTTTTTTTTTTCAGTTCTCTCGCAAGGTCTTTCTTTTTACTTTCTAACAATTTTACCCTGTGTTTAGCCGGAACGGCAAAGTCCACAATTCGGCAGGTTCTCTTTTACTTTTTTTGTTGTTCTTGACAATCACTTGGTCTGGTAGTCTGGGCGAGACTAGATGATCCGTTTGTATCTCAAAATCCCAAAGAATTTTGAACGTCTCATTTTTTTGGTCGGATTCTGGGTTGTACATATACCATTTGATCGTATGGTTAAATTTAAACTTTTTGCACACTTCCCAGTGGATCATCTTGCCCACCAAGTCATGTTTAGTCTTAAACTCTCTTTGCGCTAATTTATGCATTTGTTACCTGCACTACTATGCTTCTTTCCCATGTTGTTCCCATCGAAACTTATACACTTGTTTACTGTATTCGTCCTTATCACCACATAATCTATATCTGCTATTTTGTTGTGTCTCGTCTATTCTTGCTTTGACATAGTCCTTATGGCGTTGTATTGTGTTGCTATCAGAAGAGATTCAGTTTTCCCTTTCTTAGCCATGTCCAACCCTCATGTGTGAGATTTCGCTTGTTTGTCGCTTGAAATGTCCGTACAGTTGTTTTTCTTCCCATTTTTGTTTTCTGATTTTCTGTCGAAGCTTGTGTCGTTAGTATTGTTTCTAGTCGCTGTAATCAATCTTCCTCCGTGATTTTTAAATGTTGTCTTCGAGGCATTGTATTGCTGCATCGACACTATCTTGAATGCTGATAAGTCCTCTTCCTCCTTCTTTTCTTGTTTGGTTTCGAGTAGTTTTCTCGTTCTCCTGAAGTATTCTTTTTTTTTTTTTTTTTTTCCATCTCCACAGATTTAATAATGTCCGGTTCCAACATTTCCAAGTATTTCTTGGTTTCCATTTTTCCGAGCATCGTGATTTTGTCGTAATTTGGTAGTTCTATTCCTTATAATTCCTTTGAAAGCTCTGGGAAATATGGAGTACCCCTTCATTACCATTGCTTCTAGGTCCACTCTGACCCGGAGTGGTAGCCCCTGATAGGATCCTATCTATTGGAACTGTTTGCAAACAAATAAATTACGTTTAATCGAATAGTTAGAAATAGAACAGTTTGATCATTTACCAATGTGTAAATAAATAACTGGTGTTTAATTGAATAGTTAGAATTACATAGCAATACTTGAATTTCTGTGTGCCAAAACTGAATTGTCGTAATTATTGCAATACTTGGAACTATTTGAGTGTGTGCAAATAAATGAATAGTGGTGAATAGAATCATTAGTGTTAAATAGCAATACTTGTAACCACTTCACTGTGTGCTAACAAATGACTAATATCGAATAGAATTATTTGTGTTAAATAGCAATAATTGAAACTTTTTAACAGTCGAAACAATAGCAATACTAGTGTACGAACGAATTACTTCTCATTTAAAAATGAAAATACCAACAAACTATGTATGCCATTGGCCTAATGAGTAGCGTGTTCACCAATGGTCCAGGAACCCTGGGGTTCAATCCCGGGTCAAGTCATACCAAAGACTCAAAAAATGGTACTTGATGCCGCCTTGCTTAACACTCAGTATTATAAGGTAAGGATCCTGGGTAAAGTGGAGCAACTCTGGGAATGGAGTAGCGCTTTCCACTACACCTTAGTGTAGAAGCTTTTGTAAAGAGAGCCTTCGGGTCATCCTCGACTACGTCCGCTAACTTTACTTAAGTTATGTACCTACAAAAAAAATCTTTCTTCGTACATTAGTCATTCAACTTGTATTGTTGCTTTTTATTTTTGAATATTATTTCTTTCTGTTAAACATCAATATATCTGTACATTTTCTTTTTCTTTTTTTATTTGCTCTGGCGGTGTGACCCTGTCCTCTGTAAAAAGTAGGGATGTAACTTACAAGACACATATTTTTAATTGGCCACGCAATTGCCATGACCGTGATTAGGCATCGCTTGAGAAATAACCTACAATGGTTGATATGCTATAAAACCCAACCAAACCAAAACAATCCTTTCAGAGTTTTTCACACCTGCCATAACTGATGCTTTTTCCACTGAAGTTTGAGGATAGCAAGCAAGTTTTTAAATTTTTAAACATTTCGTTAAAAATGCTCCTTCCCACTCCTCGTCCCCGATATATTAAGTCGATGTTATCCGAAAAAATATCTTATATTAATTACAATTTTGAATGTCAACTTGATTCGATGTTTTTAAAATTTATTTAGAAAATCGTCTATTTGTTCGCGCTTTCGATCACAAAATAGCGTTACCCACAGGAGATTTAAAAAAAAGAAAAATGATACACGCACATATATATACACAAACACTGAAATAAGTTTGCCCTGTCGGCTGGGGCGGTAGAATACACTGACTGCAGAGGGGTAAGACTCCTCCCCATGAGTGTCCTGGATATGACACTAAACAATCTGATAGTGATGTTCCAGTAATACTGGGGCTTTGGGGAATACGAAGCACCCCTTCATTGCCATTGCTCCCATGTCCACTCTGGTCCGGAGTGGTAGCACCTGATAGGGCCCTCTCTCAGAGTTAAATAGAACTAACGGCACACTTATGCTAAACTGAATTGTTTGACGAAACTGAATAGCTTTAAATAGAAATGTTTTTCACAATTGAAGCGTACTTACATTTAAACTGCGTGTTTATGTTAAACTGAATAATTTGAAATAGAACTGTTTTTTACATTGAGACTGTAGTTACACAAAACTGAATTAGAACTGAACTGAATTAGAACTAAAATGAATTAGAACTAAACTGAATAGAACTGTTTTGACATTTAACTGTGTGTAAACAAAATCTATACTTATATTAAGCTGAATTAACTGAATTAGAACTGTTTGACTAAACGGAATAGCTTGAAATAGAAATGTTTTTGACAATTAAACTGTGTACTCACGCTAAACTGAATTGTTTTAAATAGAACTGATTATTTGTATAAAAATGGATTTGGCGTTAAGTAACCTACAAAGTTTGATATGTCATAAAAACCCAACCAACCAACCAACCAACCAACTGAAATAAGTAAACATGAATTTTCGGCGATCCCATTGGTAGAAATAGTTCATAAATCTATATTTCAAATAATAAAAAACTTTTTCTAAGGGATTATTTTAGGGTATGTCAAGAATTTATTGAAAGGGAAGTGGTGGGATCATCTTAAGCAGCTTGTTTATTTCGAACTGCCCAAACTTTTCTTAAAAATGTCTTTGTTATTTTTTGCGCGGGCGGTGGGCAGCGATGATTAAAAGCAAAAATGAAACAATAATAAACTTGAATATTTTCCAAGAAATTATCTCTATCACTCGCTGTTTTCCTCGTCTCTAACCTCTTATCTTCTGCTTTTTCTCTTTCGCTTTTACCTTCTCTCTCTTCCTCTCTCTCTTTATCTCTCTCTCTCTATCTCCTTCCCTATACACACACACACACACACACACACACACACATATATATATATATATATATATATATATATATATATATACTTCTGTTTTAATATCGTATTTTATACTTAAAATATATTTTGATATGGTCCTTTATTGTCATGCTTTAAGCACTGTAAAGATTTTAAAGAAAAAAAAGATCTTAGCGTTAAATTTTCATTATATATATATATATATATATATATATATATATATATATATGTGTGTGTGTGTGTGTGTGTGTGTGTGAGAGAGAGAGAACTGTGTTGGTTGTAACTCAATCGCTTTGTGGGTTTGTGGCGAACCAAGTACAATATAATATTATATATATATATATATATATACTTTAAGAAAAACAACAAAACCGGTCACATAGGATTATAAATTTATTTCCATCCTGTTATGCATTTTTGAAATTTCCAAAAACACGAAAAAAAATTAACTGGACTTCTTCAGATCTTTTAGATAAAAAAGACTAGAATCGACACAGAAAAAGTGGGAGGGGATAGAAGAGGGGTGAAGAGTTATCTCCTCATTAAGCCCACTTCCGTTTTAAATTTTAATTTCAGTTAGAAATGTAGTAAATTTATTTTTTTAAATTTTTTATTGTTTTATTTTTTAATTACATTTTGACCAAAATTATAGATTTTATATTGAATTAGATTCAAACTTTAATTAATAACCTTACGTAAGGATACAGTAATAGATATATTAAACTAAAAACAAATATTTCATTTATTTAAAATATTTTAAAATTTCAAAACTATTTAGAAACCATTAATCAGTTACACTTTTTTATGAGTAGTATGTATGTATTATATGCTTTTTCACAATTTTCTATCTAACATTTTCTTGTATTTATTCATTTACATTAATTCTCAATTTAACTCCATGCTTTTTTTTAAATTTTTTTGTTAATTATCTATAGTTTAAATTTAGCCCTATGTCTACACATAGGAAGTGGGCTTAATGAGGAAATAACTCTTCACCCCTCTTCTATCCCTTCCCACTTTTTCTGTGTCTATTCTAGTTTTTTTTATCTAAAAGATCTGAAGAGGTCCTGTTAATTTTTTTTCGTGTTTTTGGAAATTTCAAAAATGCGTAACAGGATGGAAATAAATTTATAATCCTATGGGACCGGTTTGGTTGTTTTTCTTAAAGAATTCGTTGCCCTGTATTATTGTTACATTGAGCTCTTTACCAGGAAAATTTAAATATTCACTCATGAATAATTTCTTGTCCTGATGGAATTACTCCCAACTCCGGTTTAACTGGACCAAAGAATACTATATATATATATATATATATATATATATATATATATATAAGTTGGCGACTGTAGTCGAGGGCGACCAATAGCTACTACATGAGGTGTTGGGGAGGGTGCTACTCCTTTCTCTGGATTGCTCAACTTTACCCTTGATACGTACCAGCCCATTGTTAAAATGGCTAGAATATTCACCAATGTTCGGAGTTCAATCCCAGGTCGAGTTATACCAAAGACTCAAAAATGGTACTTGATGCCTCCTAACACAGCATTACAAGTTACAGATCAAGGGTAAATAGAGCAATCCCTGGAAAGGTGTAGCAACCTCCCCTACATCCTGGGATTGTAGTAATTTGCTAAGCTTTTGCTTAGATGTAGTACAAGGTCACACAAATGGAATGCTCAATGAGAATCAAAGTCACTCGCGAAGGTTAGCTCGTCTAGCTTGCTAACCATTACACCACCCGAGGTACCACTACACCTCGGTGTAGTAACTATTGAAAAAGAATCCTTCGGATCCCATTTGACAATGGTCGGCCAACTTATATATACGGTTTGGTTTGATTTCTTTGTTTATTGGCATATCAACCTTTGTACATTATTTAATGCCGAAGCCATTCTCCTAGAAGAACAGTAGGGGTACTATTTAACCCATAGCAAGGAGGATAAGAGGGTTCATACCATTCCCAAGGGTATCTGCCCGAAAGTGAACGTAATAGGGAGTACGAACGCACTTACTACGATTCCGCAGTCCATCGCTTTAACCATTACACCACGAGGACAATTCATTGGAGCACAAGTAACAGTTTAATTGTCAATAAGTATAGTTTATGAAAATAGTTCTGTTTCAAAGAATTCAGTTTTAGATAAGTATGCAGTTTAAATGTAAGTACAGTTTAATTGTGAAAAAATATGTCTATTTCAAGCTATTCAATTGAGTCAAGCAGTTCTAATTCAGCTAATTCAGTTTAGTATAAGTTCAGATTTTGTTTACACGCAGTTAAATGTCAAAAAAAAATTCTATATTAAATAATTCAGTTTAGTGTAAGTACAGTTTCAATGTCAAAAAACAGTTCCATTTCAAATAATTCAGTTTCGCATAAGCACGCAGTTTAAATGTAAAGTACTGTTTAATTGTCAAAAACATTTCTATTTCAAACTATTCAGTTTCGTCAAACAATTCAGTTTAGCATAAGTATGCCATTAGTTCTATTTAACCTATAGATAGAACCCTATCAGGTGCTACCACTCCGAGCCAGAGTGTACCTGGGAGCAATGCCAATGAAGGGGTACTCCTTATTCCTCAAAGCTTTGGCATTACTGGAGCCTCAACATCACATTGTTTAGTGTCATATCCAGGGCACTCATTGGATGGGGGGGTCTTACCCCTCTGCAGAGAAGCAGTCGGTGTATTCTACATCCCCAACCGACTGGGCAATCAATAATCATGTGATAATCCGTATATTGGCAATACAACTATAATACTTTCATGTAGATTAACCCGACATCTATCCGACAATACACCTATAAAGTCCACATCAGTTAACAAAAATGCCATTCCACCATACTTCAAAGGACATTAGAATATACAGGTCGATAATGCTTGTCTTATAACATAGATTCGAAAGAGACGACAATTTCTAGAAGTTGGAATAATAATAATAATAATATCAAAGCAAGAATATATAAGACACAGCAAAACAACAAATGTAGGTTATGTGGTGATAGAGACGAAACCATCAATCACATAATAAGCGAAAGCAGTAAATTAGCATAGAAAGAGTATAAGACTAGACACAACTGGGTGGGCAAGGTGATCCACTGGGAATTGTTCAAGAAACTGAAGTTTGCCCTCACAAACAAATGGTACATGCACAACCCAGAATCTCTCCTGGAGAATGAGACGCACAAACTCCACTGGTATTTGGAGATACAAACGGATCACCTACTCACGGCCAGATGACCAGACCTTGTAATAACGAAAAAAAAAAATGAGAACCCGCCGAATTGTGGACTTGGCTGTCCCGGCTGACCACAGAGTAAAATTGAAAGAAAGCGAAAAGAAGGATAAGTTCCTAGACCTTGCTAGAGAATTGAAAAACCTGTGGAATATGAAATTGACAGTGATGCCAGTTGTAATTTGTGCACAAGACTTAGACTCCAGTGAGAAACCAACGGTTAACGCTGATGTGAAAAACTCGAAAAGGAGTATAATAATGATGATAATAATAATAATTCTCAAAGATTCGTACTAGAACTGGAAGACTTGAAATAAGACGACAAATGGAGACTATTTAGATTACATAATTGTTGGTATCGGCTAGAATACTTAGAAGAGTCCTGGGGATCTGAAGAGACTTGCTGTCATTCATACTACAGTGAAAACCACCAGCTAACGCTAATATGACAAACTCATAAGGAGTGAAATAATAATAATAATAATAATAATAATAATAATAATGAGAGATTCTGTTTCTCCCCTTAAGGAAATAAACGGAATCTCTCCTAATAGCAGCACAGGACAACTCCATAAGAACCAATCGTATCAAAGCGAGAATAGATAAGACGCAACAAAATAGCATATGCAGGCTATGTGGTGACAGAGATGAAACCATCAATCATATAATAAGCGAATGCAGCAAATTAGCACAGCGGGAGTATAAGGCGAGACACGACTGGGTCGGTAAGGTGATTCACTGGGAAATGTGTAAGAAATTTAAATTCGACCATACTAACAAATGGTATATATGCACAACCCAGCACCTGTCCTAGAAAATGACTCGCATAAACTCCTATGGGACTTTAATATACAAACGGATCACCTAATCCTGGCCAGGAGATCAGACTTAATGATAATCAACAAACAGAAGAGAACTTGCAAAATAGTCGACTTTGCTGTCCCAGCAGACCACAGAATAAAACTGAAAGAATGTGAAAAGAAGGATAAGTACCTCGACCTTGCTAGGGAACTGAAAAGCTGTGGAACATGTAGGTGACAATTATACCAATTGTAATTTGTGCGTTTGGAACAGTAACTAAGGGATTACTAAAGGGACTAGAGGACTTGGAGGTTGGCGGTCGAGTGGAGACCATCCAAACGACAGCATTATTGAGAACTGCTAGAATACTAAGAAGAGTCCTGGAGACTTGAGGAGACTTGCTGTCACTCAGACTTCAGTGAAAAACCATCGGCTATCGCTAATATGAAAAGCTCTAATGAGTGAATAATAATAATAATAATAATAATAATAATAATAATAATAATAATAATAATAATAATAACTTTCTGTATTACTTCGAAGCAATATCTGATCTCCCCCGATAAAATAAAATGAGAATTCTTTCGAAATGTTGCCATGTCAGATGACCATCTGTATGGTTTCTCTGTTTAGACAAAAAAAAAACTCCATGCGAACTACACCATGATGCTGCATGCTGTTTAGAATAAATCCCAGAAGCAGCACCCTACAAAACAGTAGCTGTACATTCATTTACCCCTCATCTCACAAACCATTCGAGTAAGTATTTATAATTAGATATTTTCTGGTATTTACGATTGTTAACCAAACATTCACATACGAATCAAATTTCGGCATTAAATAGCCCCTAAGAAGTTAATATGCCGTTAAATATACTATCTTCACTCATCAGGTGACGCGCCAGTTAAATAAAACTGTTAGACATCATAATCATCATCATCATCAAGTCGTGCTGATTGCACGGATTCCCTTGAGTCCCTCTCGCCATCCATCCCCACAGATGGCCACTACAATATACAATGGCCACTACAAGGTATTCAAAAGCATTCCAGTTATTCGCGTATTCCTTTCTAAATAAAACATTAGAAGAAAATATTATCAGGAACTGGGCATAGATTCCGTTCATCGGTGGTATGTAGCAATATAAAGTACATTTTGCCACTCCTGACTCCCAAATTGTAAAAATAAACAGATTAGTCCTTAAATATGACCTGACCGACTCCAAAATAAGTTTGCTTAAATCTTAACGAAAGTAAAGTCAAGTATAATCAAATTTTAAACAAATCAGAGTTTTACTTCACATGTTTTTTCGCTAGGAGTTTTTTTTTTCCTTTATAGACTAAATGCAGTTTATCAGTGACATTTCTTGCGACACACTAATGTCGAAAGGCAGAAAGCCACGTTTCACTATATCCCGTCTCTCTCTCTCTCTCTCTCTCTCTCTCTCTTAAGAGAAGACAGCAGACATTTTACAATATAAATATACTTTTATTGCTTTGGGGTTTTAATGTCATATGGTCATAAATACGTCTTAATAAATTTATATCAAGCATAAACAAACTACCGAAATATTAAACAAGATTGAATTCAAAACATACATCACTTTCATGTTCCATAGTTTTTTCAGTTCTCTAGCAAGGTCCAGGTACTTATATTTTTTTCGTTTTCTTTCAGTTTTACTCTGTGGCCAACCGGAATGGCAAAGTCCACTATTCGGCAAGTTCTCTTTTACTTTTTTTTTTTTTTGTTTTACTTGGTCTGGTAGTCTGGGCGAGACTAGATGATCCGTTTGTATCTCAAAATACCAAAGAATTTTGAGCGTCTCATTTGCTTGGACAGATTCTGGGTTTTATATTAGATCTTACGGTTAAATTTAAACTTTTTAAATTCCTGTTCGTTTTCTTTCAATTTTACCCTATGTTTAGCCGGAACGGAAAAGTCCACTATTCGACAGGTTCTCTTTTTTTGTTGTTGTTGTTGTTGTTGTTGTTGACTGTCACTAGGTCTGGTCTTGAAGTGATATATTTTCTATATAAGAAATTTGATTCAAAATATATCCTGTTTGTCTTTAATAATGTTTTTACGAGGTGCATACGATAAGTTTCGTATGGGCACTTTTATAGTACACACAGGAAATTCTACTCCCCTTCGAAGTAATCTCCTCCAGCACTTGTTGTACCGTTCCAACAATTTCTAGAAGGCCCCCATGGAAGTCCTCTTGTGTCACAGCCTCTTTCATCTCCTCAATTGTCTCATAACGACAGCCTCTGAGCTTAGGGAATAACCAAAAGTCACAGGGAGCAAGGTCTGGACTATAGGGACTGTGAGGAACTGTCTTGATGCCCATCTTGGTCAAATACTCTGTGATAAGGATAGAGTTGTGGACTGGTGCATTGTCCTGGTGGAAATACCACTGAGCCGATTTGAAGTGTGCTGGCCTCTTCCCTAGGAATCTCTTCTTGAACTCCCTTAAAACCTCAATATAGTAACCCTAACCATAACTCTTTGACCAATCAACTCTGGTGTATTGACTTCCTTACTCCTCCCACACCTCTCATCATCGCTCACAGACTCCCTGCCTTCCTTGAATCTCTTATGCCACCTAAAAATTGATGCTTGATTCATGCAAGATGCTCCAAAAGCAGTCTGAAGCATTCCATACGTTTCTGTGGCATTTTTTCCAAGTTTAAAACACAATTTTATTGCATATCGTTCTTCTAAAGTGTCAGATTGCATTTTTGAAATTCCCCAGCAGTGACTATCAGGCTTTAGTAGGGTGTATTCCAATTCGTGCTGAAGCTGTTCATTTGAACGTGAAATCATAAAAATTGGTCAGTCATCTCATAAGATAACATAGGGAATTTTCAAGCGTCTACGATAATTTTAAATGCCCATACGAAAAAAGTCTGGAAACTTATTGTATGCACCTCGTACTATGTTGCCTTTCTGAGAATTACTATTGCAAGGTTAAAGGCGTAAGATTTTCATTTGCTAGAGACTTTCGTGAAAGAAGCAGAAGATACTCCGCACAAATTATTACTGATGTCGACTACGCCGATGACATAGCGCTTCTAGCAAATTCACCAGCCCAAGCTGAATCCCTGCTACATAGTCTGGAACGAGCAGCTGCTGGCATATGCCACCAGGTCCACGCCGACAAAACAGAATATATGTGCTTTAATCAAAGAGGCGACATCTCCACACTAAAGGGTGGTCCTCCTAAACTAGTGGACAAGTTCACTTATCTCGGAAGTAGCGTCTCATCAACCGAAAATAACATCAACACGCGACTATCTAAGGCAGAGACAGCTATCAATAAGCAATCGGTCATATGGAAGTCAGACCTGACCAAGAGAATAAAACGCAGTTTTTTTTCCGAGCAGTGGTTGTGTCGATACTGCTATATGGATGCACCATATGGTCGCTAACTAAACGTATGGAGAAAAAGATTGACGACAATTACACAAAAATGCTGCGAGCTGTATTGAACAAGTCCTGGGGGCAACACCCTACAAAGCAGCAGCGGTACGGCCACCTGCCTCCTATCACGAAAACTATCCAAATTAGACGAACCAGACATGCGGGACACGGCTGGAGAAGTAAGGACGAACTCATAAGCGATGTACTCCGGTGGACCCCTTCATATGGACGAGCAACTAGAACCTATATACAACAGCTCTGTGCCGATACAGGATGTAGCCTGGACGACTTGCCGGGAGCAATGGACGATAGAGACAAGTGGCGAGAAAGGATCAGGGAGATCCGTGCTAGCATCTTGACATGATGATGATGATGATGTAATATCTGATCTCCGATAAAATAAAACGTCAATTGTTTTAAGACGCAGCCCAGTCAGTACTACTGTATGGTTGCACCACTTAGACTGACAAAAAACTCCATAGGAACTTCACAAAGATGCTGCATGCTGTTTTGAATAAATTCTGGAAGCACCACCTAACAAAAGTGCCGCTGTACAGCCACTTACCTCCCATCTCACCAAACCATCCAAGTAAGACGAACAAGATACGCAGGATAATGCTAGTGAAGTAAGGATCCCCTACATATTCACAAGTAGCAGAAAAGTGTGTAAATTATTGATTAAAGCACCGATCTACAATTTAATAAATTCTATTTCTTAAAATTAAGAGAAAAGTTTATAGACAAAGCTACAAAATTCTTTTCTAGTAAGAAAATATAATATTAGTTAGAGAGTAACTATTCTCTAATAATCATTACAAGAAAGAAAAGTTCATGCATTAAAATGTAGTTGTTTGCATTGCCTAAATGTTGGTGATATATTTTGTGCGTGTAAAAGATCTTGTGTGAGTATGTCACTTTGTTGGGGGAAAAGTATATATACATCGTGGTGAATTTGCTAGAAGCGCTATATCATCGACGAAGTCGACGTCCGTATATATATATATGTGTGTGTGTGTGTGTGTGTGTGTGTTGATATGTAAATGGATATAGCTTGAAATTTCATTGACAAGGGAAAAATCATTAAAACGAGCATGTCTATGTAAATAAACTGTTTTCGTTCACTTTAAAATAATTAAGCGATATTGAAAATAAATGCATACTTGAAGGAACAGAATGTTAGATTTTTCACTCAAAAGAAATAAAGTCGAAAGTTTTGAATAGATTTACGAAATTAATCCATAAATCTACGAAATAAATATCTATTTTATTGCTTATTTATAAGATTGAGGTCGGGTCGAAATTAGATAAAGAATTTAATGATTTATCTATGATTCTAAATGGTTAAAAACGTATTTTAACAATCTAGGAGGGGTGAAAGATTTCTAAAATCATTTTGGGTTTTGATCCTTTAGAGTTTTCACAGCAAGGCAAATATCGTCATATGAGAAATCTCAAAATAGTTTTTTAAGCGGTCGCGTAAGCGCCGATTGGTTAATAAATAAATAAGTAATTTTTAAAATGTAAGCGCCGATTGGTCAATAAATATAAAACTTCAGATACAAAAATTACAGTTTCTAGAGCCTATTTTTTAATACAAAAAAACCATCGCTTTTTTAGAAAGGAAATCTGGTGATTTTCTAAACACCTACCAGTGTTGGCCAACGAGAAAAAAATTACATTCATCGGTCCAGCGAAGGTCAATAGAGGTGGATGTCCCGAAAGAGTTAAAGGAATCTGTGCTGTCGGTATGTCTTGATGATGATGATGATAATGATGACGAGATAATATCAATTTTATCATTTACGGTAAAGTTTATAATTCCAGAGCATCTATATGCACTAATTGCTACATCAGTGATTACTAATAGGAAATTGTTTATTCCTAAACATGATTTAAGAAACTTAAAAAACATGAAATCCGTAGCGAAAATTTTGATATCAGGTATGGCCGCTCATTTTTAGTAAGAGAAATTACACACAAACATCTACGACACTGATTCAAAATGATAGACAGGTAATTGAAAAATAAGTTTCTTCGATGAATCAGCACATATACTCTCCTCAGATCATTTAATCAATAGGTCAACCATAGATATTAATAGTATAAAGGACCTACCCATCAACCAAATTTACCAAATCCCTCCAGATAGACAGGGTCTGACAAAAGGCTATTTTAACAGATCTTAACAGGATTTCAAAGTTTTCCTTTTCTTAGATCAGTTGCCATACCAAGGCTAAAGGACCCAGTCTGCCCTACAATCTACCCATAGCTAGAGGGAGAATAATTGGATTCATACCTTTCCCAAGAGTATTAGTGCTATATGAAATGCAATCAGCCTCGTCCAGAACTTGAACTCCTGTCGGTATATTCATTTCCAACGATGATAACCATTACCCCAAGTATGAGAGTTTGGAAATGTCATCTATTTAACAGGAAAATCACAGGTCTGGTATGTGTGTCAGAGAAAAACAGTTTCGGTTGATTCTTAGCGAGCCACTCGATGTGAAGACGTGAAAGGTGTCTTCGAAGATCTCATCAGAAATGCAGTAGTGAATGTATCTCTATTAATTTAGCATGGAGATGAAAAATTGTCATTGGAATGAGGAACCTTTTCTTGTATAGGTGGAACTGCTTCAATTTGAAAAGTCAATTGATTATTTGGAATACAGAATATTGCAAAAGAAAATGTCGTTTTCGACAATACAGACCAAATACTAGGAAAAATGGTTTAAGACAAAGTCCATCAGAGTCATATTTTACTCTATTTAGTATCTAGATTTGTACCTTATAAAGAATACTTTGTCCCAGGTTAAAAAGATGCTATTTCGGGATGAAGAAAAAAGAAGAAAAAGGGGGAATAGAAATAAAAGAAAACAATGAAATTTGTTTGGAAATATTTTGAAGGAACTCCAAAAAGGAATAGTACTCCTACTGTCCTTCAACATGGAAGGCTTTGGCATTAAATAACCCACGAAGATTTATATGCCATTACACAAGGAGACCAAGCCTACTTAGTGAAGATAGATGAAGTTAGCATAACATAATTCCATTGGAGTTGATCACAGTGTTTGATCTGAAGAAGCAACATATCCTACTTGAGTGAAGAGGGAGTGGAAGAATATCCCACTTGGCAGCAGGGAGGAGATTTAAATGAGTGTAGCAAGCGAACAAACGGACGAACAAAATGCAAACAGAATTATAATATCAATTTATAACTTGACGTTTTTCTTTATTTTGTGGAATTGTCTACATTTGTGATTTCACTTTCGATTCAACATGAAGTTTCAATCAACTTGAAAGATCACCTTCTGAATTAAAATTAACACAATGTACGTAAAGAATGTAATAGGTGGATCACGACCTACTTGAAGACACATGGGAAGGATGGGGGTGCTCTCTGTAAACTTGTTGACATATCATTCTTTTTCCCAATACTAGATGGTAGCTTTCACCAGAGACCAAGTGACACCAAGCTTCCTTGGTTCTTCTAGATTGTTCTCCGTATTCTGGCCGATCTCAGTGGTGCTGTCGTCTGAACGGTCTCAGATCTTCGACAGACATCCAGTTCTCTCGACTTATTTCCATGCTCAAGCTTTAAAAGAAAGAAAGAAAGAAAGAAAGAAAGAAAGATTGGATGGATTTTATGGCATATCAACCTTTGTGGGTAATTTAATGCCTAATACTGTTTATACATATATTAAATATATATGGTTTGTAAGCAAAGTTTGTTGGTGACATTTTTAAGTGAGTCAGAGCCCATTTGTTTGAAGATAGTTAAATGATTTCTAGTATTGATATTGGACACTAACAATTTAATATCAGTCATTTATTTGCACACATCAAATGATTATACATATTTGATTTGTGTGTCAATAGTTTGGAGGTAACCTTACGTTTAAATGAATAAGAGCGAATTTGTTTAAACACAAGTACTGCTATTGTTTGTACATCGTAAAATGGTTACATGTATTGCTATATTCCACTAACAATTCAATTTAATATAAGTTATTTGTTTGCACACAGTTAAATAGTCTGTTTGTTTGGGGTTTTTTGTTTATGTTTTATAGCATACCAACCTTTGTAGGTTATTTAATGCCAAAATCTATTTTTCGACAAATAAACAGTTCTATTTCAAACAATTCAGTTTAGCATAAGTTCACAGTTTAATTGTCAAAAAATTTCTATATCAAGCTATTCAGTTTAGTCAAACAGTTCTAATTCAAACAACTTAGTTTAGTGTAAGTATAGTTTTTGTTTACACTCAGTTAAATTTCAAAACTGTTCTATTTCAAACAATTCAGTTTAGCGTAAGTACAGTTTCAATACCAAAAACAGTTCTATTTCAAACAATTCAGTTTAGCATACAAAACAGTTCTATTTCAAACAATTCAGTTTAGCATATGTATGCAGTTTAGTTCTATTTGACCAATCGATAGGGCTCTAATTAGTACTACCAATCCGGGTCTGATTATATCTGGGATTTGTGGCAATTAAGGCGTATTCTTCATTCCCTAATGCAGCAGGACTGAAGCCAAACAATCAGATTGTTTAGAGTCATATCCTGGACACTCATTGGCTAAAGGGGTTATCTGCAGAGATGCAGTCCCAGAAAGAAAGAAAGAAAAAAAAAGATTATTTAAATTAACTGGGTACTGTCTTGAAAAAATAGATGTATTATTTTCGTGACTAATTTTTGTTGCTTATCTGAATTCAGAAGACTTGTCTCAGATGAGGCAATTTGCCAGATTTTAAAAATATTGATTTTATGTGAATTTAGGAGAATCCTGTTGACAATACAAATCTAATGTCGAAACGATCTCTTTAAACTTGTATAGACACAAGTTAACTTTCCCGTGATTTTATTTTTATCAAGAAAGGAGGAGGAAAATCCCATATGTTAGTAATGGGAGATGATTATTTAAGAAACACAGGATTAAAGTAAAGTTGGCAACCTTAGGATGACCCGAAGGTTCTCTTTTCAATAGCTACAACACCGAGGTGTAAGGGAGGGCGTTACTCCATTTCTGAATTGCTCCACTTTACCCTTGATCCTTACTATAGAATGTTGAGTGTTAAGCAAGGCGGCATCAAGTAGCATTTTTTGAGTCTTTGGTATGACTCGACCTGGGATTGAACCTCGGTCTCCTGGACCATTGGCGAGCACTGTACTCATTAGGCCAATACCCCGGCTCCCCGAGTTTGAATGATGTTAACCCCATTTCAAAGTTAGTATTTGGAAATAAAAACAAGAAAACTCATATATACAGACGAGCCAGAAAGTCAGAGATTGTTTCAACATAGTACTTATATTGTAGACAGGACCCTTTTTCTCAAATCATATGAAATCATTTCTGTCAATTGACAAATTGCCTTAGTAAAAGCAGATATTCTGTATATTAAACAAAAGAGTGGTGCAATGGTTAACGTGCGGGACTTGCAACCTCAAAGGAAGCGAGTTCGAACAGCAGCTATGCTTATACGTCCCCTTTTTGACTAACATAATTGGAAAAGATATAAAAACCCTTATCTATCCAGCTATGCATTAAATAGTATTACAGCTGTTTTTCTAGAAGGATGGCTTTTGCATTAAATAATCCACGAAGGTTGATTTGCCATTAAACAAAGCAACCAAACCAAAAAAAATATTTGCGAAAAAATGCTTTTATATATTTTTCTAGACGAGTCCTATTAGGTTCAGATGAGACAAAGAAAGAAAGAAAGAAAGAAAGAAAGAAAGAGAATAGGGAACAGAAAGATAAAGAAAGAGAGAGTAAAGAGAAGAGAAAGAAAATGAAGAAAAAAAAAGAAGTTTTAAAAAAAAGTAAAAAGAAAAGTGGGAAAAGAAAAGAAAGTAAGAAAGAGAAACGAGATAATAATAAAGGAAAGAGAAAAGAAAGAAAGAGGGAAGAGAAAGGAGAAAAGAAAGAGAAAGAAAAAAGAGAAAAGAAAGAAAGAAAAAATAGTGTGTGTGTGTGTGTGTGTGTGTGTGTGTGTGTGTGTGTGTGTGTGTATGTGTGTGTGTGTGTGAATGAGTTGTCTTATTGACTAATTACATTTCAAAGGAGACGAAGAAGTTTAAACACGTGCGACACGTTTGGGAATGAAAAAAGGAAAAGCCAAGTTGGGAAAAGAACTTCTTACACAGGAAATGACTAACAATATTTTGCGTGTGAAGGGATTGTTTCTATGGGTCATTTGTATTATATATATATTTATATATATATATATATATATATATATATATATATATATATATATATATATAGGGTCCATATATAACATAAAACATTTCAGTATTATATATATATATATATATATAAAGAAACGATTAAACTCTAGAATATTTTCAATATGAAAATTTTAAGTTTATAACTTTAAATAATTAATTTGGATATGAGAATTTGAACGATTAAAATATGAAATATTTAGATCTAAAATATTCAGAGTATAGACATCTTAAATATAATTTTGTTGAATATAAGACCTGACTATCCACGGAAACGCAAACTGTCGTTTCTTTTATCTATGTTTGAATTAATAATCTATGTTCAGAAGTTTTGTAAAATTAATTTGCAAAATACATTTCAACGAAATAAGATATTTAAAAAATGGAGTAGAAAAACAAAGTAGATATAAAAATAAGTCTTGCTTGAGAATTGAAAAAGCTGTGGAACATGAAAGTGACGATTGTACCAATTGTGATTAGTGCTTTTGGCACAACTAAAGGATTATTAAAAGGCCTTGAGGAATTGGAAGTTGGCGGACGGGTAGAGTCTAGCCAAATGAAAGCATTACTGAGAACGGCCAGAATACTGAGAAGAGTCCTGGAGACTTGTGGAGACTTGCTGTCACTCAAACTCAAGTGAAAAACCATCAGCTAACACCAATGTGAAAAACTCTAAACGAGTAAATAATAATAATAATAATAATAATAATAATAATAATAATAAATTTGACCATACGAACAAATGTTATATGCACAACCCAACATCAGCCCTGGAGAATGAGACACACAAACTCCTATGAGATTTTGCCATACAAACAGATCACCTGATCTCGACCAGACGACCAGACCTTATAATAATCAACAAAAAAAAGACAACTTGCACAATTGTGGACTTTGCTATCTCGGCTGACCACAGAATAAAACGGAAAGAAAGTGAAAAGAAGGATAAATACCTCGACCTTTGCTAGGGAATTGAAAAAACTGTGGAATATGAAAGTGGCGTTTATAGCCCTTGTAATTGGTGCTCTTGGTACAGTCACCAAAGGATTATTAAAGGGATGAGAGACCGTGGAAATAATGGGACGAGTGGAGACCATCCAAACTACTGCATTATTGAGATCGGCCAGAATACTGAGAAGAATCCTGGGGACTTGAAGAGACTTGCAGTCATTCAAACTCCAGTAAAAGACAATCAGCTAACGCTAATGTGAAAATCAATCAAGAAGTAAATAGTAATAAGAATAGAGCACAATATTCTTTAGGATTTTGAGATACAAACGGATCTTCTAATCTCGCCCAGATGACCAGACTAAGTGATAGCCAACAAAAAAAAAAAAAAAAGAGAATCTGTCGAATAGAGGACTTTGCCGTTCCGGTTGATCACAAGGTAAAACTGAAGGAAAACGAAAAAGAGAAATAAATATCTAGACCTTGCTAGAGAACTTAGAAAACGCAGGAACATGAAAGTGACGGTGATACCAATTGTAATTGGTGCACGCGGTACAGTCACCAAAGAATTGATAAAGGGTCTGGAGACCTTGAAAATAAGAGGACCAGTGGAGACCATCCAAACGACAACATTATTAAAGTTGGCTAGCATACTGAGAATAGTCTTGGAGACTTGAAGATACTGGCTGTCACTCAAACTCAAGTGAGAAACCATCAGCTAACGCCGGCAGGAATACCTTTCAAAAGAGTGAAATAACAATAATAATAATAACTCGCGCAAAGAAAGTAAATAAGTCACGAGTGGGTAGGAAAAGTGATCCACAGGGAATTGTGCAAGAGACTGAATTTTGACCATACAACCAAATCAGGATCCGTCCTTGAAAATGAGACGTGTATATTATTGCGGGATTTTGAAATACAAACTAATCACCAAATCCCGGCCAGAAGAACAGACCAAGTCATAATTTACAAAAAAAGAAAAAAAAAAGAAAAATGAACCTACCGTCTAACTGACTTTGTCATCCCAGCAGACCACAGAGTGAAAATCAAAGAAAACGAAAAGAAAAATAAGTACTTGGATCTTGCCAGAGAATCTTTCAAAAATTATCTAGGAAAAACAGATCTCTCAATTTCGGCCAGACTAGAAAAAAAAAGAACTTGCCATCTAGCGATTTTGGTGTTCCAGCGGATGCTAGAGAGAAAATAGAAGAAAATAAAAAGCAATATAAATACCAAGACCTTGCTAGAATAACATTGATATTAATTGTAGTTGGTGCCCGTGAAACAATCACCAAATGTTTGAAAAAGGTGATAGAGCATATATAAGTTAGGATAGCGAAGACACTACGGCGTTTGATAACTGCCAATTTCTCACCTATTCGATGATTAGACCAAGTATATATATATATATAAGCTTGCCTTACACAGTCCAATCGGCTGAGGGCTGTACAATACGCCAACTGCATCCCTGCAGAAGGGTAAGACACACACCCCAACTTGTGTCCTTTATATGACACTAAACAATCTGATGGTGAGGCTCCAGTGATGCTGGAGCTTTGGGGAATGCGGAGTATTCCTTCATTGCCATTACTCCCAAGTCCACTCTGGTCCGGAGTGGTAGCACCTGATAGGGTCCTGCCTGTGGGCCAAATAGAACTGTTCGACACTGAGTGCAAACAAATGACTTGCATTAAATTGAATTGTTTAAATAGAACTGTTTAATCATTTAACTGTGTTTAAACAAATGGTTAATGATGAATTGTTAGTGATACATAGGAATACTTGGAACTATTAAATTGTATGAAGATGAATAAATCGTGTTGAAGATAATGATTAGTTTTAAATAACAATACGTGTAACCAATTCACTGTCTGCAAGTAAATGAATAATATTGAATAGAATTATTAGTGCTAGATAGCAATACTTGAAACCGTTTAACTGTGTGCAAAAAAAAAGCACAGACTCGTTTTAAGATATCAACAAAATATGTTTACAAAGCTTATATCTAATATATATGTATAAATAGAATTTGGCATTAAATAACCTACAATGGTTGATATGCCATAAAACTGAACCAAACTAAATCTTATACATGTATACAGAGGATTTGGCATTAAATAACCTACAATGATTTATATGCCTTAAAACCCGACTAGCCAACCACACAAATTTAGACACTTAGGTTCTAAAAAAATTCAAACAGTGCTTGGGGGTCTGGTGAGTGTTGCACTTGCATAAACTTGTGTTTCGTAAAAGACAGCTAATCAAAATGTATCTTGACTGGCTTTATGATTTTTATATCAAATGGGCTTTTACTTGAATTGATATTAAGCAAGTCTTCATTTAAATCTTTAATTTTAGAATTAAGAGACTTTAAAGATTCATTCTTGATACTTTTTTATCAAACTTCGAATACATAAGTATATATAAGTACTAGCAATCCTTCACGAATGAGTACGAGTCTCATTGGGTGCGTCATTTATTCGGCCTTTTACCACATCTAAGCAAAAATCTTGGTAAATTACTACCGTGTTTTATGCCTGACAATGAGAATCTCAATCAGGATATGACACAAGGTCAAGTCTTCATCGGAGTTTAACAGGTTTGAATTCAGAGTTTTCTTTCTCCTAAACTGGTTAAAGAGCACAGTCTACCCAACTATTTACCTATTGCTGGATAGAATAGTTGGATGCATACATTTCCCAAGGATATTAGCGCTTTGAGAAATGCAAACAGACTCGTCCAGGATTTGAACTCGGATCGCCGTGCCCAGTTCCAACGACCGTAAGCTTTACATGAAAAGCGCCACCTTATTTTTTCTTTTTAAGAATGGAAATATCTTCACTTTTCGAAAGTAGCCCATTCCAATAACTGTAAATTGTTTGCCGTTATCAACATAAAAATGTACTGTAAAATACTGCGTCGGTCTGGTATATAAGTCGACTTTTTAGCTCAAAACTCTGGATTAGACCAACATCTGCTGTATAGGTTGACCCCAAAACATAAAAATGTACCTTAAAATGCCGCATGAAATACCGGGTCGATCTGGTATATAAGTCGACTTTTAGATTTTAAGCTCAAAACTTTGGATTGGACCAACATCTGCTGTATAGGTCGACCCCAAAACATAAAATATACAACTGGTAGTCTTAAATAAGAATAGACTATGATAACCTGTTGTAAAAGCATTTATTAAGTTTATTGGATTTTAACTTTATGAATATGTATGAGTAGATACTTTTGAATTTATTGTGCGGTATCTTAGAATTAAGGTTTTAATCGTGAATAAAATAACCTTCAAATAAGTTTTATTTAAGATGTTTTGCCATATAAGTACAGCAATAATGTCAATGTGTGTACATTCAATAAAATATCATTATGCTTCATTAAACTGTCACGACTCCAAAAGTGTAGGATATACGTGATTTTTTCTTCCCTGAAATAAGAATTACATCAGCCATATATCAAACATACAAATCTTACACATTAGAGCTCATAATCTATTACGTGATCATGAATTTGTACAGGTCAACAATATACGGTTGTTGCTTGACTGGCCGTCTGGGTGCTGTTACATTCCGGTTTGTGTTTACAATCAATTGGATCAGTTGTTAGAAATGGTATGTAATATAGCGTTGATATAATATTAATTTGTTAATTGGCCGACTGTAGTCGAGGGCGACCCGAAGGCTCCCTTTTCAACAGCTACAACACCGGGGAGTAGGGGAGGGCCCTACTCCTCTCCCTGGATTGCTCCGCTTACTCTTGACCCGTACCTTATAATACTGAGTGTTAAGCAAGTAGGCATCAAGTACCATTTCTTTAAGTCTTTGGTATAACTTGACCTGAGATTGAACCCCGGTCTCTCAAACCATTGGTGAAGTTCAGCTTTATCATTATCTATAATGTGTTGTATAGTGTCTCGTACTACGTGACTTCCGGTATCTCGGAGGAATAAAAGACATGTTTCTTAAACACGGTTAATACTGAAAAACCTCAGCTTCGTCCTGAGGTTTTTCAGCAGACTGTCTGGCATCCGTGCCGGACGGTCAATTCCTCAAGCCTCTGGGGGCCGTCCCCCAAGGCTTTAATTCTCCTTGGAGAGGTGAGGTTTATCGCCTGGCGCCTGAGGCGCCCTTTTTTAGGGGAATGTTGACAGGGTCTGGGGCATTTTTGGCGACGCTAGGCGCGTCTGGGGTATGGCCCTGACCCCAGACCCACCTAGAAAAAACCTTGTGCTACACTTATCCGTCTGGTAGGACGTTCATCAAATATCAGTACTGCCGGACGGTCAATGTTCCATGGCAGACTTGCGGTCGAAAAGCTTCCGGGTTCGGCTGGACCACCTTCGAATAGGCGAGCTGCATCAGTGACACTTTTTTCACCCTTGTATAGCACTGGACCTTGCTGTCCACTTTAAGGTATAATCAGGCATACGTACCTGGGCCCAGATTTGGGTCCAAGTCCAGATAGGCTCATCAGGCCTACATTGCATTAAGTGGGCCGATGAGCAGCATAGTCCAGCAGGGCTCGATCCTCAGTTCGTGCCCGACCTTCCCCTCTTCTAAACCCCCACTATCATCGACCTTCGGATCATTGACCTTGTGTCAATTCCTATCTGGTGGGAAGCAGAGACAAATGTCCAGTACTGAAAGATCTCTGTCTGTAGTAAGACCAACTTCGGACGTAACACCAACAGCGCAAGACCTATTATATTCGTAGGAGTGTACAACTTCAGTTTACAGATAGTTAACTCTATTTCACTGTGTATCTCTTCCTTACTACGATAAAACATAAAGTCTGTGTTAACTTATTAAATATGATCAACAAAGGTAAGTTTAAGTTGGAAATGTTTGTGGCAGTTCAGGTAAGTGGTATAAATCGATTGTTAGAAGTATTGTTCCACCGGATGACCACTCAGTGGTGAAGGTTTGGATTTTAATCCCGTGCCAATGAAGTCGATCCTAAGTTTTGTAAAAAGAAATTCAGGCTTAAATAAAACTCAATGAACCGACAACATATAACGCGAAAGGACTAAATGTACAAATACACACTTACATCGTAATAAATTAGCGAATGTAAGAAGACAGCCTTAAAAACAATCGCTTAACAGATGCTGAAAAATATATCAGAAAATTGTTAACTGCCGATATTCCAGGAAATGAAAGCGTAGCTTTTGATATGAACGTAGGTAAAAATGAATCAGATGATGTATTAAAATAACCAAGCAATTATTGTATAAAATTCGGGCAACAGAAAACGAATACAATAAATTAGATAATAAGTAAATAAAATTGGCGACTGCAGTCGATGACAAATCGAAGGCTCCCTTTTCAATAGTTACTACACCAAGGTGTAGGGGAGGGCGCTACTGCTTCCCCTGGATTGCACCATTTTACCCTTAATATGTACCTTATAATCCTGAGCGGTAAGAAAGGAGGTATCAAATACCATTTTTAAAGTCTTCGGTATGACCCGACTTAGGATTGAACCCCGGTCTCCCAGACCATTGGCGAACACTCTACCCACTACGCCAATGAACCAGTACAAAATTAGATAATAGTTAACCTGAAATAAAAGGCAGACTAAACAAAAAATAAAATCAGAATCGACAGAATGAAACAAAATCTTGTTAGTGAACTCGCTTAGGTAACAGAGCACCACTAAAATTGACAAAAACAACCTAATGCAGTGGGTAGCGTGTTCGCCAATGGCTCGGGAGACCAGGTTTCAATCCCAGGTCGAGTCATAAAAATGGTACTTGATACCTCCTGGCTTAACACTCAGCATTATAAGGTACGCATCAAGGATAAATTGGAGTTATCTTGGGAAAGGAGTTGCACTTTCCCCTACAACTCGGTGTAGTAGCAAATGAAAAAAGAGCCTTCAGGTCGTCCTCGATTACGGTCACCAACTTTTACTTTTTATGCCATCAACACGACTTAAAACAAAATTTTACACATTTAAATGAAATAATATATGCAACTCCTACAGTAACTATAATTTACAGTAATTTTTTATTTTTCGTAGGCCGAAATGGCTTAAAGCGAAGAACCTTTTACCATGAATTTGTATGGGAAGTTTTTTTTAACGTTCCCATGCCGAAAAAATAACCTTTTGTGGGATTTTCGACTTTGACTAAGGATTTTAGAAAAATATGACTTGAATTTTTTAACGGCATAAATCTTTAAGACGAATTTGCAGAATGTTTTGAGTATGATACATTTTTATCATTCAAGTAACTTTATGATAAAAATGCGTGAGGCTTGGGACTCAAGTGTCAAGTTTCAAGCCTTTCACATCTGTCACGGCAAAAGATGAGCCTCAACCATCATTATTAAAACAAACAGAAAGTTGTTGGGCTTGAGTGAGAACGCCTTCAAATTTTCCCATATAAAAATCAACGCTAATTGCTTCTTCATCTTACACCATTACGCGTGTCACGAAAAAAACCCGACCTAATTTAGTCATTTACCAAACTTAGCTTATATGTGACACATCCAAATAAATAAATAAATAAATACTTTAGGATATTGGATTGTGAAAAATGGTATAAACATCAACCATAGCCAATACCAAAAACAAAAGGATATATATATATATATTCTCTGTGACTTTGCTAAAAAAAACTGTTTGAAAAATAAAGAATAATAGACAAGATATAGTTCTGGTTGAAATAAAAAAATATGACTGGTTGAAAAAAAATATGACTGGTTGAAATAAAAATAAATATGACTTTTAATTGATATGGCTACGCCAACATATCTGTAAAAAAAATAGCCGTAAAAAATGCAATGAAAAAATCAAATACAAAAATCGGCAAATAGAATTTAAGAAAATGTGTTTTTTTTTAAAATTACCACGGTGGGAATAATAGTAGGTTCCCCGTGTATGATCAAGAAAAGGACGAAATAAACATATTAACAAGATACCGAGCAGTCCTAGCCTAAATGAAATACAAAAAAAAATACACTTTGCAAAACTGTTCCTCTAAATAGGAGAGTACTATTATTGTGACTGGAAAAAGATCACCTTAAAAGAAGTTGCAAAAAACATAAATGTATTGAATATATATAATTACTGCCTTCCCTCACGCTAGGTCTTGGGAAATAGCCACTGAAGCATAGGGAGAAATCGAAAGTAAAGCTGAAAATTCAATAATAATAATAATAATAAAGTTGGCGAACTTAGTCGGGAGTGACCCGAAGGCTCCCTTTTCGATAGCTACTACTCCAAGTTCTAGGGGAGCGCTACTCCATCCCCCGGATTGCTCCATTTTACCCTTGATCCGTACCTTATAATGCTGAGTGTTAAGCAAGGCGGCATCAAATACCATTTTTTGAGTTTTTGGTATGATTCGACCTGGTATTGAACCCCGGTCTCCCAGAGTCCTGGAATCATGTTGTCCCTCAGACCCCAATCAAAGATCACAACTGAAACCTGGTGTGAAAAACTCACAAGAATTGATATTATAATAATAATAATAATAATGTCTCAAAATGTACAAAATATCACATGAAGTCATAAACTTCATCGAACAGACCATGAAAACCTGGAGAGTGGAGCTAACAGAAACAAAGATCCAAAGAGGCATTTTCCAAGGAGATGCACTATCACCCTTACTTTTTATAATAGCCATGATGCCACTGAACCACATACTCAGAAAATGCGCACCCGGATACAAACTCAGCAGATCGCAAGAGAAGATCAACCACCTAATGTACATGGATGACATTAAATTATTTGCAAAAAATGAAAAAGAACTGGAAACTCTCATACACGCAGTTAGAATATACAATCAGGACATAGGAATGGAATTTGGCATAGAAAAATGTGCCATGCTCGTCATGAAAAGTGGCAAACGACATATGACTGACGGAATGGAACTACTAAATCACGGCAGAATTAGGACGCTCGAAGAAAATGAAACCTACAAATACTTGGGTATCTTGGAGGCTGATACCATCAAACAAGTGCAAATGAAAGACACGATCCGAAAAGAATATCTCAGGAGAACGCAAAAACTACTCGAGACAAAACTCTCCAGCAGAAACCTCATCAAAGGGATAAATACTTGGGCTGTGCCCCTAGTCAGATATTCAGGACCCTTTCTCAAGTGGACCAGAGAGGAACTTAAACAAATGGACCAAAGAACAAGAAAACTAATGACCATGCATAAGGCATTACACCCCAGAGACGACGTTGACAGACAATATGTATCTAGAAAAGAGGGAGGAAGAGGACTAGCCAGCATCGAAGACACCGTTGACACATCGATACAACGGCTCGACGACTACAAAGAAAAACACGAACGAAAACTAATTACAACCATCCGAAACGATAAGGACAACGCGATAGACGAAAGAATGGCAACAACTAGGAAACAAAAATGGGAAGGAAAACAACTCTATGGTCGCTTTAAACGTCTAATAAACAACATCTCTCACCAGAAAACCTGGACTTGGATAAGAAAAGGAAACTTTAAGAGAGAAACGGAATCCCTCCTAATAGCAGCACTGGACAACGCCATAAGAACCAATCACATCAAAGCGAGAATAGATAAGACCCAACAAAACAGTAAATGTAGGCTATGCGGTGACAGAGACGAAACGATCAATCACATAATAAGCGAATGCAGCAAATTAGCACAGAAGGAGTATAAGAAGAGACACGACCTGGTCGGCAAGGTGATCCACTGGGAAATGTGCAGAAAATTTCAATTCGACCATACAAACAAATGGTATATACACAACCCAGCACCTGTTCTAAAAAATGACTCGCATAAACTCCTATGGGACTTTAACATACAAACGGATCACCTAATCCCGGCCAGAAGACCAGACCTCATAATAATCAGAAAAAAAAAGAGAATCTGTAAAATTGTCGACTTTACTCTCCCGGCGGACCACAGAATAAATCTGAAGGAAAGTGAAAAGAAGGATAAGTACCTCGACCTTGCTAGAGAATTGAAAAAGCTGTGGAACATGAAAGTAACGATTGTGCCAATTGTGATTGGTGCGTTAGGCACAATAACTAAAGGATTATTAAAAGGCCTGGAGGACTTGGAAGTTGGCAGACGGGTAGAGACTATCCAAACGACAGCACTGCTACGAACGGCCAGAATCCTGAGACGAGTCCTGAAGACTTGAGGAGACTTGCTGTCACTCAAACTCCAGTGAAAGACCATGAGCTGACACTGATGTGAAAAACTCTAAAGGAGTAAAATAATAATAATAATAAACAACTCCTATGGGATTTTAACATACAAACGGATCACCTAGTCTTAGCCAGACGTCCAGATCTGATAATAATCAACAATAAAAAGAGAACTTGCAGAATTGTTGACTTTGCTGACCACAGAGTAAAATTGAAAGAAAGTGAAAAGAGTAAGACCCCACTCCCATAACGTGTGTCCTGGATATAACACTAAACAACATCTAGAGCTTTTAGGAACGTAGAGTACACTTTCATTGCCATTACTCCCAGGTCCACTCAGACCCAGAATCGTGATATCTGTTAGGGTCCCATCTATGGGTCAAATAGAACTGCTAAACTATTTAAATGCATACAAATAAATGACTCATGCAAAATCGAATTGTTGATGTGAAACAATTTATACTTTAATGTTAAATAATATTAATACTTGGAACCATTTAACTGTGTGCAAAGAAATGAGCTCTTACCTACGAAATTTGCTAACAAATCATGTATATTTAATACCTGTAGAAACAGAATTTGATATTGGATAACCTACAAAGGTTGATATGCCATAAAACCCTACCAACTAAACAATCTATTTTACTACTGTAAGTAAGTTGGCCGACCGTAGTCGAGGGGGACTCGAAGGCCGCCTTTTCAATAGCTACTATTACACCAGTGTGTAGGAGGGGGTGCTACTCCTTTCTCTGGATTGCTCCACTTACCCTTGATCTGTACCTTATAATGCTGAGCATTGAGAAAGGGGGCACTAAGTATCATTTTTGAGTTTTTGGTATGACTTCACCTGGGCTTGAACCCTGGTCTCCCGGCGAACACTCTACCCAATATGCCAATAGGCCAGGGAAGTAATGTATAGTGGACTTAATTGCTTTGGTGTTTCCTTTATACCAGTTGATATTTGGATTGCTTTATGGAGGTGCCCATGGTGTAATTGTTATCGTCGTAGGAAATGAACACGGCGACACGAGTTCAAATCCTGGACGAGACTGATTGCATTTCACATAGCACAAAGGTATGAATCCAATTATTCTCCCTCCAGCTATGGGTAAATAGTAGGACAGACTAGGTTCTTCAGCCTTGGTTAGGCAACTAGTCTAGGAGAAGGAAAACTCTGAATTCAAACCTGTTAAACTCCGCTTAAAAATTGACCTTGTGTCATATCCTGCGCAAGCGGATGGTTTGGTAAATAGGATATTTGGATTGCTTTGAAACATGGCTTGAAATGCTTCCTCTGTTCTCAAAATTTATTTGTAACATTTCCAATGAGTGTAAAGATTTAGCATAGTGCTTAACTATGGTTTATTTTCCTGGGTTTTTTTTTCCTATTTTTAATGCATATTAATTGATCTTTTTAATGTTTTCATTTTGATTTTGATTTAATCAGCTTCTTTTTTCTTCTTTCTTAATGTACGTTAAATGCATTCTATCTGTATAGTGCTATTTTTTTCGATGCTGAAAAAATTTGTAACGTCTAGACAGCATGATTATTTTATTATATCAGATGTGCAAATGTGTACGCGTCTTCATTTAAATTTCAGATTTTCAAGCTAAAAAAAGCGTCAAAATTCAGTGTCAATATTTTCTTTATCAAATTTGATAAAATATGGAGAAAAAAAAATTGTTATTGTTCTGTATTTTCTTGCTTATATTCATTATTTTTTTAATATGAAATTATATAAATATATTAAATAGTTGTCTCCCCTGTTCCTGTACAATAAATGAAACTAATAGTATTTATAACTCTAGGAGGTTATGTTACCTCCTCGTTATATTAGAAGGAAAATAAAGGAGAAGAACGAGGATTCCGTAAGGTTTTTAATTAGAAGTTTAATGAAGCTTGAGTTGAGAACTAGCCTTTGTGCTGGTCATCGTAGTGAGAAAGAAAACAGGTATAAAAGGGTCGAGCAGGCATTTGGCGTGTTGTCAGTAGTTGGTAGTCCTGTAGGGTTTGGAGTGAGGAATAAAGGTCTCCAAAATAGATAAGCAGAATTGAAGTGGCTGGTTGTTTGAACGAGATACGCTTCGCTGTAGACATAGTAAAAGTCGTGTTTGCTGTTCAAGGACAGGAATGATGTAGTCACCCATAAATGTGTGGTCCTGGTTGCTGTAGGAGAGAGGCATGAAGGTCTCCAGAAAAGGTTGCCCAGGAATGAAGTTGTTGAATGTCTGAGCGTGATTACGCATCGCTGTAGACATAGCAAAAGTTAGAGGCGACATAAAAGTGTTCCTGTAAGTGGCGGATTAAATGCATCAAATTCATGTTCAACTGGGAACCCTTGGTCTAAGAGGGTAGACTCAAAAGGTTCATAAATTAGACAGCTTTCCTCATGGTGTTGTGATTCTGCTGCTATGAAGGGAGCGGACAGAAAGTACCTTCGTTCTGCTCGAAAGGTTCTGAGGAAGAGATAGATTGGCACTCTTTCACCGTCTTTGAATTGCCCGGGAAAGGTCCGGGCAGAATGGGATAAGTCATCCTCATTGGGTGAAAATATGCGACAACCATTATGGTCAAATTAATTTACGCGCCAAACAAAAATATGAAGTTCTATCTGCTACATATCTAAAAGATTTTGAAACTCGGTGCGACAGAAGTATCCCCCACTTTTTAAACAGTTATCTGTGAGTTGCAAGTGAACTTCACCAAGTGACAATGACAACTTCGTCTTACCATTTTTTTCCAGATATGATTAGTTACGATTCTGGCTAAGATCATTGCATACTGTGCATTTGTAGTTGAAATGATTTATCAGACTGGTAAATCTGCAATATTTTCGTATTAATTTCATGTTATGTAGGAATGATGCTGTTTCGGATAGAAAATTGATTCTGTTAAGGGTTGAAATTTCCGAAATAGAAGCCACCGTTAGAAGGATACCATTTTTTAAAATGAAATTAATAAAAACTGTAGCCTTTTATTTAAATAACAGTGAAATAATCTTTTTTTAATATTAGTTACCTTGATCTTTTTTTGTAGCTCGATGGAGCTACCATTGCCTCTTACCTAAGATCCCTTTGCTCCCCACTGATGACATTTTTAAAATGTAGATTTTTCTGCACGTCCTGTTTTGTAAACATATCCAACATGAGGCCAATCAAAATATAAAAGTTCCTTTAAAACAATATTTCTTATATCCCATTTACCAACCCTTCCGCTCGGGCAGGATATGACACAAGGTCAATTTTTAAGCGGAGTTTAACAGGTTTTAATTCAGAGTTTTCCTTCTCCTAGACTAGTTGCCTCACCAAGGCTGAAGAACCTAGTCTGTCCTACTATTTACCCATAGCTGGAGGGAGAATAATTGTATATATTTCTTATATACATGTTTAGATAAATCGATTGATTGATTTTAGCATGTCAACTCGTCAAGGCTTATTTTACGCCTGGTGTTTAGAGAATCGTGTTCATTGTACGTTCATATTTAATGTTTTTATATCGATGGGTTTTGTTTTGTTTTGTTGTTTTTTAAGTTTTTTTATTTTGTACTGTCCTTATCGAATATGAATAATCCATGAACAGATCAATTTGATCTACAGATGGAACCCTTATATTTTCTCCCCATTCTGGTTTAGAGTGAACCTGGGAGTTTGGCACTCAAGTGACACTCCAATCTCCCTCAGGTCTCCAGGTGGGGGTGTCCTCGTGGAGTAATGATTAAAGCGATTGACAGTGGAATCGTAGTAAGCGAGTTTGTACTCCAGTCGCGCTATTACGTTCACTTTCGGGCAAATACCCTTGGGAAAGGTATGAATCCTCCCAGCTATTGGTTAAATAGTACCACTACTGTTCTTCTAGGAGAATGGCTTTGGCTTTAGATAACCTCCAAAGGTTGTTATGCCATTAAACAAAGAAACCAATCAGGTCTCCAGAAGTCGAACCTCATCATCAGGTGCTGTTTAGTGTCAGTCTCAGAATACCCCATTTGTGGAAGGGAGGGTCTCCCTCTACTGTCAAGGATACAGTCAGCATATTCTAAACCTCGCCGACTTGGTGTAACATTCTTAAAATTGACATCATACTTGTCATCCATATTGTTCGTTGAAAGACCTTACAGTTTTGTTTTTAACGCCTTAAATATTTATTCTATCTGGTTTTTGTTTCATTCTTTTCTCGTTTTTATACACATATAATGAATAAGGTGAGTTTTTCCAAAAGGCTCGACAATTGGAAGAACTGTTTACAGGCACACTTTTATCAAGAAAATCAATTGTGATGGGTCCTTTTATACCCCAGAAGACTCTCAACGTAACCTTCTTTACTGACCGCTGCGCCCGGAAGGTTTTATACCGAAAAGTTGGTCACAGTCCATCATGTTAGCCACTACTCCGTCGAAATAGATAAGGATTGTAAAAGAAAACTATGTCTTCTAAATGATATGGCTGTGCCGACAGATAATAACATATCTGTCAAAGAATTTAATAAAACAAGTAAATACAATAGAGAAAATCTGATACCTTAGAACTTCCACCTTGCCAGTAATAGTGAGAGCCCTGGGGATGATCAAAACAGGGGACAGATAAACACATTAACAAAATATCTGGCAGTCCCAGCCTATACAAAAAAAGAGCACTTTGCAGAACTGTTCGTTTCCTAGGGAGAATACTCTCAATGTGACTGAAAAAAACACCTGATTGTATGAATGGAACATCGAATACATAAAATCACTACCTTCCCTCAAGCTTGGTCTTGGTTAGCCGATGGTTTCTCACTAGAGCTTGAGGGACAGCAAGTCTCCTAAAATCTTCAGAACTCTTCTCAGTATTTTAGCCGATCTCAGAAATACTGTAGTTTGAATTCTCCACTCATCCTCTTATTATTGGGTCATCTAGTCCTTTTACCAATCCTCTGGTGACTGTACCAAGAGTACCAATTATAATTGGTATAACCATCACTTTCATGTTCCACAATTTTCTCAATTCCCTAGCAAGGTCTAGGTACTTATCCTTCTTTTCGCTTTCTTTCAGTTTCACTCTGTGGTCAGCCGGGACAGCCAAATCCACAATTCTGCAAGTTCTCTTTGTTTGTTTGTTTGTTTGTTTGTTGTTTTTTTTTTTTTGTTTGTTTTTTGTTTTTTTTATTATTATAAGGTGCGGTCGTCTGGCCAAGATTAGATGATCCGTTTGTATCTCAAAATTTCAGTAGAGTTTACGCGTCTCATTCTCCATGACAGATGCTGGGTTGCCTCCTGGGGCATTTCTCCTTGTTGCTATCTTCTCACATCAAACTAAAGAAAAAAAATGGTCTAGAACACACACACTATTAATACAATATCTGTAAACAATAGTTCCGAAATTTTTATTTTTCTTAACATTATTTCTAAAATCAACCGAGTCAATCTTGATTAATCTTAATTACATTATCCTTGTTTTTGATCTGATTATACAATTTTTTTCCAAAGATATATTACTCTACAGGCCAAAAAAAAAATCCAATCGGTCAGTCGTCTTAGTTTTTGAAATCTGTCTTGGAAGTAAATTTACAGTCCGAGGAAAAATATTTATAAAATTTCTACTACAATAAGAAATTCCATCAATTATTATGAAAGTTTCAGTTTGATCATCTCTCATTCGTCTTTCTAGTAAAGAAGTTAATCCTAACTTCTCTAACATCTCAAATGGACTGCGGAATCGAAGTAAGCGAGTTCGAACTCCAGTCGCGCTATTACGTTCACTTTCGGGCAAATACCCTTGGGAAAGGTATGAACCCCCTTATCCTCCCATCTATGGGTTAAATAGTACCACTACTGTTCTTCCAGGAGAATAGCTTTGGCATTAAATTATCTACAAAGGTTGATATGCAATTAAACGAAGAAACCAAACCATTCAACATCTCAAAGTAACAGTAAGTTTTTCTTTGTTTTATTTGATTTGTTACCATTTGTTGAATGGCCTTCAATCTCAATATTACATTTCATTTTCTATATCACAGGAGAACAGACAAGAGTACCAAATTAAGCATGACATCTATTAGGGGATACAAATCCAAAAGAATCTGAAAATTATGGACTGTCAGTGAAAACGTTAAGAACGGATTGGAATCTTTCTGCCCGAAACTTTGCGAATTAAATTACCACAACCAGAAAATTCAATTCACAATATAATTCCTCTACTTAAAAAGAAAAATGTACATGGTTTTGACCCTCTAAGATATATTGGATTAAGATAAGTGCAGTATCAAAATATGGTTTTGTATTGCAGGGGAAATAACTCTAAAATTATAAGCCATTCGTGATAGAGTATTTTCCCTTGGATCAAATAGATGAGAGGTGACATCTTCACTTTGTTTATGCAAGTGGTAAATAAGATGTTGAACACATAAAAAAAAAGTTCCTTTAACAACTAAAATAATTTTAGAATAATTTTAAATAATTTTTGAATAATTTTAGAAGAGATTGTAAATACATATGAATACATAAACATATAAATATATATATATATATATCATCTTCTCGTGCCACCAGCACGGATATCCCTGACCCTCTCTCGCCACACCTCCCTATTGTTCATCGCTTCTGGCAGGTCTTCAGGGCTACATCCCGTATCCTCACAGAGCTGCTGTATGTATGTTCGAGCTGGCCGTCCTTCTTTTGCTCGGCCATATGTGGGGGTCCATAGGAGTACATCACTTAAGAGTTCTTACCTGCTTCTCCATCAGTGTCCTGCATGTCTGGTTCGTCTAACTTGGATAGTTTTCGTGATGGGAGGTTTGTGGCCGTAAAGTTGGTGCTTTGTGGAGTGTTGCTCGCAGCATTCTGGTGTAATTGCCGTCTAGCTTTTTCTCCAGTTACTTTGTTAGCGTCCAAGTAGTGCATCCATACAGCAGTATCGATACGACTGCTGCTTGGAAGAAACTGCGTTTCATTTTATCGGTCAGGTCTGACTTCCATATAATCGATAGCTTATCGATAGCTGTCCATGCCTTCGTTAGCCGCGTGTCGATGTCTTTTTCGGTTGATGAGACACCGCTCATCAACCGAAAAAGAAAGACATCGACACGCGGCTAACGAAGGCATGGACAGTTATCGATCATATGGAAGATATATATATATATATATATATATATATATATATATATATATATATATATATATATATATATCCGTAATATTCAGTCAGCGTCCGAAGACAGTGGGTGTGAATTATTCGCGTACAGAATATATGAGGAACATCATATAAATCTATGTGAGTGCCCGATGTATGGCTATTATTTTTCCTTTCAGGTTTATATAACAAAACTCATATACAGAGCGTATATAGTGCAATTAGATGGAAACTCAAACCTGATTAAATTGTCATTATAAATCTATTTCGCCAGAGAATATTATTATACTCTCCGTTTTTTTTTTGTTTTGTTTTTTCATACACATATAGGCTGTTATCCACATTTTGCAACCTCAAGTCAAACACGTATTGTCATCTGAGGAGATGGAGAGTATAATATTCTCCCGCGAAATAAATTTATAATGACAATTTAATCAAGTTTGAGTTTCCTTCTAATTGCACTACACACGCGCGCGCGCGCACACACACACACACATATATATATATATATGCATGTAAATACATATACATATCATGTATATATATATACCATGTACATGTATGAATAAATATACAGCGTAAATATATATATATACATATAAATATGAATGTATATACATATGTGTATACAAAAAATATATATATAAGCACATTAAAAACAAATGTATATACGTGTATGTGTGTGTGTGTGTGTGTGTAAGCAGGGTGGGTGGGTAGTTGTGTGTGTAGAAAGATGGATAAATCAAACCCTTACAAAAGTTTAGTAGTAGTATTTCATTCTTTTTTATTCAAAGAATTTCCTCTAAAATATCACTGCTTTAAAACTTTGTAAGGGTTTGATTTATCCACCTTTCCGCCTATTTTTATCATCTTGTTAGATTCACAACAATCTATCAATTAAACACTAACACACGCACATACACACACACAGGCATATATATATATACCTACCAATAAATATGTACACACATATATATAAACATAAGATTCATGTATACATATATATAAGTATACATATGTTCATATATACATATATATACATATATATATACATATATATATATATATACACACACATTTTTACATTATATATATGTATACATATGTTTATATATATATACTCACATTTTTACACACACGCTCACACACACACACACACACACATATATATGTTTGTGTATATGTATATTTTGGCAGCATTTCTTCATTAATACCGATTTCGTTGAACATAATAGACATTTTCTGCCTACATATTTTCTTGTTGATCCGTTCATATGGTTGTATTGCTTTTATCATATTCGGCGGGAATTGATGGATGTATTTTCCATAATTGTATATATCCCGAGTACTTTCTTCCAGAATTTGGGCCATCATCAGGGGAGGATCTATTACAAAAGTGATATTACATTTGTTTTTGCATTACTATTATGTAAGAGCATCGGTACCGTCGGAGTGTATAGCGTTTGTTTTTAAATGTGTTTCTATAAATAGTGTCAGTAGCTGAAGAGATTTAAGCACATTAGCACTGGTTTTTATATATATATATATATATATATATATATATATATATACAACTGGGCCATTGGCCTAATGAGAGTGTTTGCCGATCGTCCGGAAGACCAGGATTCATTCCTAGGTCGAGTCATACCAAAGACTCAAAAAATGGTACTTCATGTCGACTTGATTAACATGCAGCATTATAAGGTAAGGATCAAGGGTAAAGTGGAGCAATTCAAGGAATGGAGTAGCGCCCTCCCTTACAACTAGGTGTTGTAGCTATTGAAAAGGGAGCCTTCGAATCACCCCCGACTAATGTCACCAACTTTACTTACCTTTATATTGATACAAAAACGTACATATATATGCAAATATTTATGTACATATACCCGAATTAGACTCCGTTACATGTTCTTCTATGCCACTTTTAAAGCACACATGGAGTGAAGCAATACACAACGTGTCAGCGCCCCAACCACCATCATAGTAGTCGGCCGGGGCTGTAGAATACACCGACGGCTTCTCTGCAGAGGGATGAAGCACTCCCTTGATTTGTTTGAAATATAACTATTTGATCATTTAACGGTGTGTAAACAAATGACTGATGTTTTATTGAATTGTTAGTGATACTTAACAATACTTGGAACCATTTAACTTTGACTTATGCCAAGTTGAATCGTTAGAAATAGAACTGTTAGATCATTTAATTGTGTATCTACAAAATGTGTTTACAAATCATATATTGAATATACATGTAAAAACAAGATTTGGCATTAAATAACCAACAATGTTTGATATGCCATAAAACTAAATCTACCACGATTATAACAACCATGGCTTAGACTGTAATATAATTGCCGAGGGATTTCGTTTTATATATCTTGCCTTTCGGTTTTGTTTGCGCATGGGTTAGTTAGGTGCAACATTAACACAGGTGTTCACGCGCGTGTGGAGAGAATGTGTCATTCAGAGATGTCAAAATAAAAATCCCAGATCGGAATTCGGACCAGGGTATTTGGGTGACGTCACTCACCGGAAGCGTTGGCTGAGATTTGAGAAAAAGCTGTGAGTTGAATTCCTGCCTCCGAACGAAGAAGGTTGACTTTCGGGGCCCGCCGAGAGCAGACGAATTTGTGCGCTACGGATGCCGCGCGTTGGTTGGGTTGAGAGCTGACGATGTAAAAGCAGTCAGCATAGAAGGATTGTGTCTCTCTCTCCTCATGTCGAAAAATCTTTAAACTCAAAAAGGTGCCTGAACCAATTTCGTGAATTTCGTGTTTTTAGATTCCCTATGTCTATTTCACATATCCGTATATCATGGGTATGTAACAAGACTACTTCAATCATGAGATATTTTCCCGTACTAAAATGTTGCAAAACATAAGTCGTAACTTCAGACACAAAATCAAATCTATGGATTACAAGAAAATTAAAACTTGTAGAACAACATTTCAGCTCAAAAGCTCACAATTTTAACCGAGCTACAAAGTTCACCCTCATAGAAAAAAAAACGAAAAAAAAATGTATTGATTAATATCACGGTGATAATCAAAGAACACGAAATGAATGCAACGTCTTCCAACACTGACCATAAATGACTCAAACATCAAGCGAAACCATCCAAAAACACTGCTTTGAAATAGACTGATATGGGTTGTCACGTATATACCGAAATAAACAAAGGCATGAGCAAGACAATTAAAGCTAACATGAAACACAACCCACGCATGCTTAATATATATCTATCAAATGGAGAGTTCAGTGCCAGCTGTCTACGATTGTCGAGATAATATAAAAGTCAGTGGAAGACACTTGAATACCAGAAAATAATTTTCATTCAACAAGTGGATATGCTATATTAACACTTCATTTTCCCAACACTTCTTTCATATCATTGACCTTGTGGGTAGAGAGTTCGCCAATGGTCCGGGAGACCGGGGTTCAATCCCAGGTCGCGTCATACCAAAGACTTTAAAATGGTACTTGATGCCTCAGCACTATACGGTACTTATCAAGGGTATAGTGGAGCAGAAAGAAGTAGCGCCCTCCCCTACATCTCGGTGTAGTAGCTTTCCCAGGATTGCCCCTCTTTACCCTTGATACGTACCTTATATTACTGAGTGTTAAGCAAGTAGGTATCAAGTGCCATTTTTAAAGTCTTCGACGCGATTGAACCCAGGTCTCCCAGACCATTCGCGAACACTTTAACCACTAGGCCAAATAGGCGAATATATATGATTTATAAACACATTTTTAAACGCATCCGAGATATTTTTATCATTAAGGTTTTTCGGACAATTGTCTTCATCTTTATTGTTATTGTTATTTCCATAACGTTTCGGCCGATATGTCCTCTGGCCTTCTTCAGGTGTTCGTCGAACTCGGGAACCTTCACGGAACTTCGAACTACATCCTTTATTGAAACCACGGGGGTCGCCTGTTCTGATTCCGTTTGCCATAACCGGGTACAAGTGTTAAATATTCCTGTATATTACTCGCCTGTAGTGAGGATTGAACCTGCAGATGATTGTCTTCTTAGAAGCTCAAGGAACCAACGCCTATAACCGTTACGCTATGTGTGGACAATTGCTGGACAATTCTGAGTGAATTTTGGGGTATTATAAACTTAATGTTCTTATTTTAGCTAGAATTACTACTATTATGTATGATTTTTTTTACCTGTGCTCATATTCAGATTTCGGGGGGGGTTGTTTTTGTTTTTTTGTAAGAACATTAAGTTTATAATACCCAAAAATTCACAATGAATTGTCCAGCAGGACACATGACGTAACGGTTATAGCCGTTGGTTCCTTGAGCTTCTAAGAAGACAATCATCTGAAGGTTGCAGGTTCAATCCTCACTACAGGCGAGTAATATACAGGAATACATAACACTTGTACCCGGTTATGGCAAACGGAATCAGAACAGGCGACTCCCGTGGTTTCAATAAAGTTCGAAGTTCCGTGAAGGTTCCTGAGTTCGACAAACACCTGAAGAAGGTCGGAGGACATATCGTCCGAAACGTTGTGGAAATAACAATAAAGATGAAGACAATAGTCCGAAAAACCTTAATGATAAAAATCAACAAGCTTCGTCTCAGAAATTTAGACAACTATGAACCCGAGATTGTTTTGCACTCAGTTTAATGGTTTCGAGTATTGCTACATACCAGTAACAATTGCCCAATCGGCTGGGGCAATAGAATACACTGACTGCACCTCTGCAGAGGGGTAAGACCCACCAATGAGTGTCCAGGATATGACACTAAAAAATCTTATGGTGAGGTTCTAGTGATCCAGAAGGTTTGGAGAATGCGGATCACCCCTTCATTGCCATTGCTCCCATGTCCACTCTGGCCCTGAATGGTAGCACCTGATAGAGCCCTATTTATAGGTTAAATAGAACTAACTGCATACTGAATTGTTTGAATTAGAACTGTTTGACTAAACTGAATAGCTTGAAATAGAAATGTTTTTGACATTTAAACTGTACTTACATTTAAACTGTATGCTTATACTAAACTGAATTGTTTGAAATGGAACTGTTTTTGACATTGAAACTGCACTTACAGTAAACTGAATTGTTTAATATAGAACTGTTTTGACATTTAACTGTGGGTAAACAAAATTTGTACTTATACTTAGCTGATTTAGAACTGTTTGAATAAACTGAATTACTTGAAATAGAAATGTTTTTGACAAACTGTGTACTCGTGCTAAACTGAATTGTTTAAAACAGAACTGATTAGTTGTAAAAAGAATGGATTTGGCGTTAAATAACCTGCAAATGTTGATATGCCATAAAACCCAACCAACCAACCATGTCAGTAACAAGTTTAACATCAGTCTTTTATTTGAACGCATTTAAATTGGAGTTGGGAACCTGCTTGATTTTCAGGAAACCAAGGAACGAATCAGAATTCGACCTCTCGACAGGTGAAGAACGGAGCTGTGCTCTATGTCTGTCACGCTCGCTACGCAATCCTCATCCAACATAGAATTCCAAAGTGGCTATCAGACAGTGCCCTCACGATAAGGCACTATGCGATTTGTCTCTGTGGCTCCTACAGGACAAAAGTAGTACAATCACTTCAACCCATATTCATTTGAAAAACACGACACAGACATCGTGTTACATAGATGGTTTTAATGCCGTGCTTGCTACAACGGGAACTGCGGTACAAAGCTGTTAAGAAGTTTATTTAAAACCAAACGATGCCTGAACTTTTGTTGCTACTCTCTGAGATTATTGTTTTTATTAAAAAAAATGTTGAACATTTATATCGAGACTGATTTTTTTTTTTTTTTCGCTTATACTGCTCAATCAACTTTCTTGATTTGTGACATCACTTGATTTATCTTTCGAGACCAAAAGAAACATTAAGTGTTAAACCAATTTGGCTAGCCAGAATCACATTCTGATAGTTATATACAACCATACATTTACTTAATGTCGGTAAACCTGGGGGTGGGGTGGGTACTGATTTTATACAAGTGTTTTTCAACATACGTCCTTTATAATAGGGCACTGACTCTAATGCAAGCTCTCGCTCGATGCGCAAGTGTCACACACTTTTATTGGTAGTCAATGGTTGGATTTTACGGCATGTCAACCCTTCGGTTATTTTACGCTGAAGACGTTTTTTGTTTTATGCGTTATTTGTAGGGTATGGTTAAAACTTGTTTAGTTATTTGTGTATCATCACAAGAGGTACTTCTGTTGGTAATTGGAATATTCTGTATGGTTGTATAGGTTCAGTTGTTACTATCTGGTAAAGTTAGCATTTCTGCTTAGTGTTTGTGCATTTAAGTCTGTGTGTATCTATTTGTGGGAGAGGTTTTAGTCTATTTATATATCTTTTGGAGACCTTTTTTTTTTTTTAAATAAAAGATGTTGATTAAATTATTAGAATCAATTATTTCAAATAGTTCTCATATTCTTAATGCTTGTGTAACACTATGTAGGTGGCCCGCCAAGCAGACGATTCCTTTGTCTGTTTTGGTGCGAAATCAGACAAAGGGTTTTGGACGTGACCGGAAGTGGATGGGGACGCGAGAAGAGAGTTGGTTGGACAAAGGAGCTCGAAGGCAGTTGGCGACGGAGGACGGAGAGAGGCTGTCGACACCGGAGCTGTGAGACCAGTCGGCAGGAGATGGGGTCCAGACCAGTGAAAGAAGATTGAGTCGGCATTCCAGTTGCTTTGTGGAAGTTTCGCTAGAATCAACACTAGCATTAGTCTGCACATGCACAAGGTGTTACATAACTCTTCTTCTGCACTTGAGTTAACCCCAAGTGTTTGTTCTTTTTTTCTCCTGTTCCCTCGATTGTATTTGTTGTAGCGGTAAAGAAATGTGCGTTACCCCTATCGGAACCACTAGTTGATCACCGGCGGCCAAGAAGGGAAATGGTTCGAAGAGGTTGACGTATTATTCGTGGGGGCCGGAGGGGGTAATGTCACACTTGCTTAAACTTTTTTCTTTTAAATCGGAGCGCACTTGTATCTATTTATGAACCCCACCGCACGAGCAGGATGTGACATGAGGCATGGCCGTCGCTATAATACCAAGGCCTGCTCGGTGAAATGTGACGTCACGTCAGTGGATCTATGAATCTCACGCTTCATGACAACGTTGAATTATAATCTCCAAGTCGTGGTATGAAAGCGACGGCCACGCATGAGGTCAATTTTAAGCGGAATTTTTTAAAATTCAGTTTTCCTTCTTCTAAGGCTGAAGAATCAGTCTGCCTTACTATTTACCCATAGCTGGAAGGAAAAAAAATTGGATTCATGCCTTCGCCAAGGGAATGAATGCTAAGTGAAATGCAATCAGCAGCATTCATGATTTGAACTCGTGTCGCCGTGTCCATTTCCAACGTGGTCTCTTCTCTTCTGATCTTACGTTATAGTAACTGCCATCTTCATCAAGTTATGTTGATAGCACGGAGTTCCCCGACTCCTCTCTCTCCATCCCCCTCCCGGCAGGTCTTCTTCACTGCATCTTGTGTCCGCGCAAAGTGGATTTAAGTCACTCATTGCTAGTCGACCAACACTGACACGTCGCTGAGAGTTCGTTCTTGATTTACCAACTGTGCGACACATGTCTTGTTCCTCTTGGGTGATTTGTGAAATGGGAGGCAGATGGCTGTACAACAGCTGTTTCTTTTTGTAGGAGTGCTGCTTCCAGGATTTTTTCAAGACAGTAACCACAAAGAATGCTGCGTACGATGTCGCTTTTTCACTAGGTGTTTTGTTAGTGAACGAGTACGGACACAGCTATAGTTTGGAAGAGATCCCTTTAAATTTTATCAGATCGATCAGATTTCCACATTATCGATAACCTGTTAATAGGATTCCTAACCTTCACAAGCGTTATGCTTCAGTAGATGACATATTGCTTCCGGTGTATACTTGTAGAGGCTTGCCACTTGAGCAGCTTTATTGAGTCGGAAGAATGCCGACCAGAAGGAGGGATCGATAATGGAACTCGTAAAATGAAATAGGATGAAATGGTTGAAAGAATCGAACCAAACTTTTGTTTTTGAGTCTGATGAAATTCAGGAAGTGCTCCAAGAATGGACAGGGGCTAGTAGATCTCTTAACCGTCCGTTCATAGACATGTGAAATTATGATTTCGAGGAAAAACCAGTTGTGAAGTTTGACTTTTATGACAACAGGTCAGAGAAAATGCGTCCAACGCACAACAGGGGAACGTAGTATCAGTTTCACCTGAGATTAAACGAAGAAAGAAGATCCACTTAAAATTACCACGACAGCTTCCAGAAAAAGAAGCAGTTACAAGGATTATTAAATAAGTTTCCAGACCTTTTTTCGTATGGGCACTTTTATTGATAGTACACACATGAAACTTCGAAGTAATCTCCTCCGGTTGCGCTGCACTTGTACTGTTCCAACAACTTCTGGAAGGCCCCAAGGAAGTCCTCTTGTGTGATCGTGTCAATGACCTTCGACACAGCTTCTTTCATCTCCTAAATTGTTTCATAACTGTCTCTGAGCTTAGGGAATAACGAAAAGTCTCGGGGAGCAAGGTCTGGACTATTGGGAGGCTGAGGAACTGTCTTGATGCCCACCTTAGTCAAATAGTCTGTGACAAGGATGGAGTTGTGGACTGGTGCATTGTCCTGGTGGAAATGTCACTAACCCGATTTCAAGAGTACTGGCCTCTTCCGACGAAATCTCTTCCTGAACTCCCTTAAAACCTCAACATAGTAACCCTATGGCCAATCAACTCTGGTGTATTGACTTCCTTACTCCTCCCTACCTTCCTTGAATCTCTTATGCCACTCAAAAACTGATGCTTGACTCATGCAAGATGGTCGAAAAGCAGTCTGAAGCATTCCATACGTTTCTGTGGCATTTTTCCAACTTTAAAACAGAATTCTATTACATATCGTTCTTCTAAAGTGTCCTCACGTTCAGATTGCATTTTTGAAATTCACCATCTGTGACAATCAGGCTTTAGTAGGGTGTTTTCCAATTGCTGCTGTAGCTGTTCATTTGAAGCTGAAATCATAAAAATTGTTCAGTCATCTCATAAGATGTATAGCAATAACATACTGAATTTTCAAGAGTCTACAATTTTACATGCCTGTACAAAAAAGTCTGGAAACTTATTGAATGCACCTAGTAAGTTGACAAGTGCAAAACATTGAGTGAAGGAGAGAGACAGTCATTCTTTATCACCATTTGAAATGTGTCAGGAAAAAATTTTTTCTTCATCTTTAACTTTTGTCCTATTTGGCGAAGTTTGTACTAATTTTTTAAAGAATAGTTCAGATACGGGCGAAGAAAGAAAGAAGTTATGAAATCACCACAGTTGTAGGAAGAATTATTTAATTTCTTCTTGTGGAATCAGGTCCAAAGACATGTATAGAAATTCCTGTAAGGAAAATACCGGAGTATATTGATGCCATGACCCAAATATTGACATTTGAACAAGTGTGCCTTCAGAGACACGCTTTGCATGATAGACCATTACAAAAAGTGGAATTGAGAACCAGAGTTCAATCCTAGATGAAGCTAGTTTCACTTCAGGAAAGGTATAAGTCCATATTTTCCAACCTCTACTCTAGCTATGAGTAAATAGCAGGGCAGACTGAGTTCTTTAGCTTCGGTTAGTAAGTATATAAAAAAAAAAAAAAAAAAAAAAAATTAATTTAAATGTGTCACTCTCTGCTCATGGCTGACGGTTCGGGTACATACATGATAGCAACAACCAGTTTTCTAGATACTAGACTGCTACCACACCAATTACACTCGACTAATCCCTCCATGAACTTCCTTTAAGTTTAAACACTACAACTGATAATTGTTGCTATTTACCGAGCTTCTCTTGTAATACCTGCTGTTCCAAAGTGGTCACCTATTTAAGTAGTGAACAAGCAGCTTACCGGTGCTTGACTTGTGATATTGCAGGGTGGGGGGAAAACTGATCTTGTGTCACATACGGTGGAGGGGTTGGGTAAATACTTGTTTTCTTGTGAATGTCCTAAGCTCAAATCTATGATTGAGATTCATGACTAACATAATACTTTCAAATTAAAAACAAATAGCATAAAAATCAATTGTACTCAAGAAAACGTTTTTAATAAAGCATTTAAAGCCTCCACCCACACAATTAACCTGCTCATTGGCTAGAGTGTTCGCCAATGGTCCGAAAGATCTGGGTTCAATCCCAGGTCGCATCATACCAAAGACTTTAAAAAATGGTACTTGATACCTCCTTGCTTAACACTCAGCAATACAAGGTACGTATCAAGAGTAAAGTGGAGTAATCCAGGGAAAAGAGCAGCACCCTCTCCTATGCCTTGGTGTAGTAGCTATTGAAAAGGGAGCCTTTTGGCTGTCCTCGACTGAGTATACGAAAAACTCATTTTTTCAAATTAAGTACTGATGAAATCCTGAGCAAGTCTCAAAATATTCTACACCATTGAGCCATTATTCACCTGCCGCTTCTACTCATCTTTTATCTGAAAGTTTTTCTTTTAAGCCATCAGTGGAGTTGACGGAAATATATTTTCATATAGCTGACCACAGTGCACTTAAATTCTGTTCTTGCTCTTCTATACATAGGAAGATGACATCCAGCAATTCAGGCCTATCATCATGTACGTCTTCCAAGGTCTTTTCTAGGCACTTAGATATCACTCCACAACTGTATAGGTCCACCAGTTGTCTGAAAACTTGCAACATGTCCAGTCCAGAACTCCACAATCACGTCCTTTACTCTGCTCCTGAATTACCATGCTTTAGATGTGAGATTATATATATATATATATATATATATATATACATACATACATACCTCATCTTTTGTCTCATAGGAAGTTTATCACCTAAATAATAGAGCCATCAAACCACCTAATTACCCAATTTTCAACATTTTTTTTCTTTTAAATTTTAAGAAACCATAAATGGATTCGTTGAGGCATAGCTTTATTTTCCGTGTCAATCCCAACAGCTCGACCCAATCATCGGAGTCTTATGCCAGAATTAAATCAAGGCATAGGTTGTCTTGACTTTTGTTAAGTTATCAAGTGTCCACAGAGAGCTGATAAATATTGCTAGTTGACAAAGATTGGCATATTTATGCATAGGAGATTGTTGCTCATGAGTTCATCCCTGCTTCTCAAGCAGGTCTTACTCACCTTATTTGAATGGTTAGTTGGGCACCTTGGCTGGTGTAATAGTTAGCAAGCTTGACTAGCAAACCTGTAAGAGCGAGTTTGAGTGCCCCATTCATTCAGCCTTGTGCCACATCTAAGCAAAAAGCTTAGTAAATTACTACTTGAATGGTTAGTATAATGGAAAGTGGCCATACAGCCGCTGTTTTGAGGAGGCTACTTTCAGGATTTGGATCAAAACAGCATCATCATGTAGTCCCCATTTAGATTTTTCTTCAGGCATTTCATTATAGTTCAAGTGGTGCAACCATACAGTCGTATTGACATGGCTACAGCTTAAAATTCCAGTTTTATTCTACCAGATCAGAGTTTGGTTTAATTTCTTTAATATTATATCAACCTTTGAGGGTTATTTAATATGACATCCATCCTTATAAAAGACTGGTAGTTGTACAATTGAACCAATAGCTGAGCCGGGAGGGAATAAGGGAGTTTATACTTATCCTAAGGGTTATTAATCTGAAAGTGAACCTGACAGAACTGGATTTTGAACTCATTTACTTAGTGGCTGCAGTCCAGCACTTTAGCCATAGCAGTCTATCCTTTACCTAAATGTATATTGACATTTGTTTCAGTAGAATCAAATAACCATATAAAATAAAAAAAAACAGGTGAGCAATGGCAAGTACCACCAAACAGAAATAACAAAGAAAGAAACAAGAAAAAAAATAAATAAATAAAATAGTGATGTTAATGTGATTTTATTTCTTTAACATTAGATCACCAGACACTTAGAAACAAAAGACATGGCCAACATACCCTCGCCTTTCTCCCCAAGTTGTCAGTTGCTTCCATTCATAATTGGCTAGCAACAATAACTAGATATTCATTTATTTATTTACAATGTTTTGTATTTGGGATTTAGTTTAGTCTATCCAATAACAATTCAATCTAGCAGAATTTTTTTTTATGGAGCATATTAAAAAAAAAAAAAAAAAGAAAAAAAAAAAAAAAAAAAAAGGAAATTTTTAGGTTTTGTTTTGTTTTCCTCCTTCATCAAATGCAACGTTCCTCGGGTTTGAGTCAGTCTTTCTTTAACTACATTTGAATCACACAATGATGGTTCTCAGAACAAAAGAGAAAGTGAAAAATATCACTTTCCATTTCTTGCCTACTAAATATGAATCTTAATTTTTATCTTTCTGCTCTTCTTGTGAATCATCTGTTTTAGTACTGCCACCTTCTCTTTCGGATGCCATCTGCAAAAGAGAAAAAAAAAAAAAAAAAAAAAATTTTTAATTGGATTATTTCAAATTGAAATAAAATCATTGGTTGTTTACCGGCCTAATCCAGTTTTCCATATACCCCCAATCTAGAGGCTGGTTTACTGACCAAATATAATTTACCATATATCCACTTCCTTCAATGGCTGGTCAACTGGCCTCATCCAGCTTGTCATATTTTAATGTTAATACAGGGTGGAATGATCATGCCACCTCACAACTTCGAAGTCAGCTTGAAAGTCAACACCAAAGTGTACCTGGATGTGCTGAAGAGCGTGGTGATCCCCTGGTGCTATCAGGTGGCTGGTGGCAGACTCTGGGTGTGGCAGCAGGGCTCGACACCAGCCCACACAAGTCCAAAGAGACCCAGGCTTGACTTCAGAAAGAGTGCTGAACCCGATGGACTACTTCGTTTGGTCATACGTCGAGAACATCACCAACATGGCCTCCAACAACACCAAAGCCAGCCTGATCGCCACCATCCGCCGAGCTCCCACCGGCGCTTGTGGAAAAGGCATGCTCCCAGCTCTGGATCAAGGTAGTGATTGAGGCGGAAGGCGGCTATATTGAATAGATGTCAGCTCTACTACATAATCAAGTTAGCTGAATTGATTTTTTTCAAAAAAAGTTTTAAAATAAAGCTGCAGTGTTGTTTTCTTTAGGATGACAATTTTATCATTCCACCCTGTAGAATAATATCTATGGAACAAATTGCTTAATCAGACCTAAGATTAAATTGGATCATTTCAGAAAAAAATTAAGAAAAAGAAAATAAGAACGTATCTTTTGGAATTATTGGATGAATTAACTGAATTTGATAGACATATATACATATCCTATTAATACTGTTTATGTTCTGTGCAAAGATTCTTTTAAGATAGATACAAAATGATAAAAAGAAGCATAAAACAAACAAATAATGGAATATAAAAACCAAATCCATTAGGTTCAAATCACATTGGCTACTAATAAAAGGTTTAACATTAACTTTTATCTTGATGGAATAACTTTAAAGTATCTGTTTACATGAATTTTGGGAGTTCAGATACAGGCTGAGAGCCCCAATGGTTCAGTGTTGAAAGAATTAAAAAATTTGAAAGAAAATGAATATGTAATCAACGCAGAGTACAATGTCCTTAAAATTTTAAGGATTGATTTTAATGGCATGTCAAACTGCTTGGAACTATGTCATGCCTAGATAAGGAAATGTATATATTGTACACTTAGATTTACATTTTTTGTGTAGGTTTTTAAAGATTTCTCTGAACACAAGATATTAAGTATTTTAATTTGTAAGATTTTCAACCAGATTTATTTAACTTATGAGAATCTTAACAGATATTATCACTTTCGATCAGAATAGACAAGGAAATAATAACAATGAAGGGGTACTCTACACTTCCTGGAGTTTGAGCCCCATTAGATGCAGTTTAGTCTAACACCGAAGAGACCTCATCCCTTTTTAAAAAAGTCTCATCAATTAGCTTTTAAAATAGAATAAGATAAATTTACCCCAAATAACCAGATTCTGTTAAGAGACAGTAAAACAAAGATGCATCAACTTACTTTCTTGTAAGCCATTTCAAACAATTTTAAGGAAGCCTGTTGGAGCTCATTGGTAGCTGTCTTTATACTTTCAGCTGTTTCTTGGTCTTTGTTAGCCAAAATAGTTTTTACATTCTGAATTTGTTCTTTCAACTTGGTGCACTGAAAGTTGATAAAAAAAAAAAAAAAAAAAAAAGTTTGCATTTATATATTAAAGCAACAATACCAACAGATTGGAGAGGTATACAAAGGTGTTTGATGTTTCCTTTCCAATTAAGAAAAAACAGATTATATGTATAATTACACACACACACGAGATTCCAATTGACTGTTGAGTAAAAACTTTTCCCCAGGCAATTAAAGTTATTCTAGTCACCCAGTAACATTCATATTTTCTTATTTCTTATCTCCTCTCAACCACAAGAAGGCCTGGACTTGTAAAATCATTGACAGAAGGAGTCAGTCGAGTAAATTTTCACTCCCTCAACCACCAGCCGAATGATTTCAAATCTCAAAAGAGAATATATAAATAAAAATTGAATAAAGGTTTGAAGTAGGAGGATAACCAAATTATTGTATATTAGCATCTGTGCCATTCAACTTGGAAAATACAAGGTGATTGAAAATTAAATCCCCATCTTTAAATATTTATAGTTCATTTCTTGTAAAAATTATAGTTAAGAAATAAATTATGAGAATTTAAAAAATAACCAGTCAACTTAATTATAAATAAACAGTTAAAAAAAAAATTACTTTTATTTAAAATAGGAAATGTTAGGTTTGTTCACGGATAGGGAGTAAAGACTGATTTTGGTGGCATGTCAATCCATCTAGGGTCATTTTATACTTAGAGGTTAGGGAATTACATCCATTGAATATTTATATTTACATTTTTTGTAGTTGTTTCTCAAGAGGACTTTTTGTACCCAGTGCTACCAAATAGAAATAGTTTTTAAACAGATCTATTTGGCCCATAGATGGTACCCTAACAGGTACTACCACTCCCAACCTGATAGTAATGGTAATGCAAAGGTATTTTACACAGCCCAGATCTCCAGAACAGGAGCTTTATCATTAGATTCTGTTTACAGTCATATCTAGGACACTACTTTTTTTTACCCCCATAAAAAAAAAAAAAAAAAAAAAAAAAAAATCAGCATATTCTGGTATATCAATCTTAGTGGGTTATTTGATGCAAAAAAGCCACCTTTCTAGAAGAACATATGTCTGAATTTGAACATAATAGAGCAACAGGAGTTAGCCACCACATTACAGTGATTTCTCGTCGCAAGCTCAAGGTTATTTGAATGTCCTGGGACAATTGCATTCATTGGAAGATATCTATCCGAGCGCAATAAGCAGTACGTATGTTTGGGTTTCATGGCATATCAACCTTTGTAGGTTATTTAATGCCAAATCCATTTTTATAAAAAAATAAACAGTTTTATTTTAAACAATCTAGTGTAGCCTAAGTTGGTCAAAATCATTTCTATTTCAAGCTATTCAGATTAGTCAAATAGTTTTTATATCAAAGTATTCAGTAGCCTAAGAACGCAGTTTAAATGTCAAAAACGTTCTATTTTAAAGAATTCAGTTTACCATAAGCACACAGTTCTATTTGACCCTATAGATAGGACTATCAAGTGCTATCAGTGCAGGCCAGAATTGACCTAGGAGCAATGGCAATAAAAAGGTACTCTACATTCCCCAAAGCTCCAGCATTACTGGAACCACACCATCAGATTGTTTAGTGTCATATCCAAGACACTCGTTGGGGAGGGGGAGGTCTTACCTCTCTGCAGAGAAGCATTCAGTGTATTTTATAGCCCCACCTGACTGGACAACAGTATGGATCTATTTATTCCAAGAAATTTTTTAAAAATCCTATCCTAATAGGACACCAAGTTATTTTAGGAGGTAGAATTTTTTTTTCAACAACTAATGGGCCTTTTCAGTTTATACAGCAGATTTTAAAAACACCTTTGGATGACAAAGGTGTCCAACAGTGGATAACTTTTTTTTTTACACACAAAAATTCACTTCAAATATGAAATTTGACAATTCATAGAACTTGGAATTTCAATATTTTTATGGTTAGTGCATATTCATTAAAGAAGCGCGCGGTGGCGGCGCGGGGGGGGGGGTCACCACTCACCTCCTCTTCAGGAAGTTGGTCTTTGAATTCTTCCATCTTAGACTCAGTATCATGAATAATGCTTTCTGCCTGGTTAATTGTTTCGACTTGTTCCTGGATAGATAAAAAATTGAAGAGAAAAAAAAAAAATTTAAATGAATTTTACAAAGCATAATGAGACATCTGTTAACTAAATACATTTTTCTTTTTAAATTAAGATTTTTTTTATATTTAGATTTTCCGCATCAAATTGTTAAATAATAAATTCAACAAAACATGTGTGAACACTTAGAAATGTGATATTAGAATTTTTGATAAATAGTTTTGTAACAAGGATTTAAGGAACCAATTATTTTTACTTGAACTTTAAGAAAACTTTCATCTTTTTCAGATGTTCAAATTAAGAGAACCACATTTAAAAGAGATTTACACAAAAAGAAAAAAATCTTTAAAATCATCCAATAGGAAATTAAATTTCCAAGACTAGTTAAATAGGACTGGAAATACTAATTAACTGAAATATATGAAATAAGAGAAAAGAAAAAAATGGGATGGGGTAGACTAAGTTTTTGCCATAAAGGTTAGTTTTACTTTATCATTTTTATCTGATTGATTTATCTCTGCACAAAGCAAACAGCTTATCACAGCAAATTGATTGGCTGACAATCATTTCCTTTTTTAAAAATCAAGTGATACAATAATACAAGTCTTGGTACAGGGTGGTTTTTTCCCCATTAAGGGCAACATTTTCAGGGACTTAAAAAAGTTCTCCATGCCAAACAAACGAGAAAGAGACCCTGCTTTATACTTTTGATCTGGTGACAAAGTAAAATTTAGTAAATAACTTCAATCTGGGATCATGTGCATTGTATTTTTTAAAATTGGACCCATTATTGACAAGGCAATAATACAAGAAAATAGTTTGCCAGGCTTTCTTTCAACATCCCCTTGACAAGGGGCCTTCCTCAAAGTCTTTAAGGCACAAGAAGCAATTAGCCCATGATGTGTTTGCTGGTAGGTGAGGCTGGATTCAGAATTCTTCTTGGAAACTGGTTGCTCCACTAAGGCTAGAGAAACAAGTCTGGCATATTTTTGACCCACAGCTATGAGAAGAGATGGAACAATACTTTTCCCCAAGGGAAGGCCAGGATTGGATATTACAAGTAACTATTTATATAAGGTTGAGTTTGCTGACAAATTCCATTTGGGGGGGGGCACCTAATATATATATTAATTAGCATGAAGTTTGTTTAAATCTAATAGAAATTGATAGATTCTAATAAGATTCTCAAATTGATAAATGCCTTACCTTTCGTCTTCTATCTTCCTCGGCAAATCTTTCTGCATTCTTTACCATGTTTTCAATTTCATCCTTTGACAAACCACCAGAAGACTGAATGACAACTAAACAAAAAAAAAAAAAAAAAAAAAAAAAAAAGTTTTTAAATACAAAAATCGTTACACTGAAAACTATGCACTATTAACAATAAATTTTTTCAAATCAATTATAGAAAAAAATCTTATTTAGGAATTCAATTTTGCAGCTTCATTCAAGAATATTTGTTTACATCTTACGTAATTGCAACATATCAAACTGAGAAAGGAATTGTTAGTGATCAAAAATTTATGCGAGCATCACTGACAGAAGAGTGGAATCTTGTTTCTGAAGGCCAGTCATGGCCCAAGATGTTCATAAACAGACTTTTCTCAAAAAAAAAAAAAAAAAAAAAAAAAAAATTAAATGGATTAATAGATTCCTAGATGATTGCTTATTTAAAATTTTACAACATCACTGTGTGCAAAAGTTCAAACACAAAACCAATGAAATTTTGCACAAGTTTTACAGATCAACAAACTAGAAACCTCCTCCCTTTCTTCCTTTAAAAAAAATTGTCCTTTGCTATTGTTTCAGTTCTTCCACGTCAAGATTATTTCTGTGGTCCTCTAATAACCTATCCACGTCTTCATTATTAAGTTCCAAACCCATGTTTTTGCCTAGAAAAACAATTGGCAACAGCAAATTCCTCAGTGTCAAAACCCTTAAATTCGGCCTGCAATATAACCCAACCACAATTTCTTTCTAACTGAATTCATAGACTAGCAAGTCTCTTGCTGCCAGGCTTTTTCAATGAGAATGGTATTTCCAGAAGTCCAAGTTAATTCTATGTCAGAGGTTACGCAAATCACCTTTGAAAAAGTGCTTTGGTGTAGATTTTCTCTTGAAATGACCTACTGATGCATAGAGGGAAATTAGAAGATTTGTGTTAAGAAGCAAGAACTTCACTATAATAAAACTAACTCCTCCACCAAACATGGGTGAGCAAGGGCAGTATCCATCACAATATGCACTTTAGTGGCAAATCGTTTTCTTACAAGTATTTCTTTACACTTTGGTTAAATGGATCCACTCAATGAAAAATTGCCTAGTCACCCAAGCATTACAATTACCTCCTACATAATAGGCAATTTACTTTTAATCATATTGTTTTTCTATAACACCCTCAGATTTTGAGTGGTACACAATGGCTTGACTCTTTAAGTCCCCAATGGCACTTCTTGTTTATCCAAATCAGCAACAATTTCTCCACGTATTCAATTGTCAGATCTACAATAAGAATTGTCATTTTGCCTCGCAACATAGGCTCCCTTGATCGTCTCTTTAATTGGAGAATAGTACAGATCATTGATTTTGCTATTTCAAACTGTGTAGCAAGATTAGAGATACAAACAATATTTTTATGTATGGTTAGGATTTCCTTCTTCACCTCTATAGAGATAGTCATTCCCCACCCCCTCACTTTGCAGCTATCATCCTTCTTTGGCTTTAAAAGAAAAAAAAAAAAAATTTCAATAGAAAGCAAAGACAATTAAATCGGGGATGAGCATTAAACAAAAGCCAAACTACAACTGAGGCTCTTTAACCGACACTCTAAAACACTGTTATCCAAGATATTTTTTGTTAGAAAAATTTGTGAACCAAGGTTCTATGGCATGTTTTTTAAATTGCAAATGAAGACCTCTCACAAAAGAGAAAAACGATTGATTTTAATGGCACGTCAAGCCATCTGGGCTTATTTTATGCCTATAGGCTAGGGAATTGTGTATATTGTATATTTATATTTCATTTTTAAGTAACTATTTTTTAAAGAGTTATTTTTTTGTAAACCAAGTATTTCTATTTATTACAAATATTTTGCAAACAGATCTGACGAAAAGATGGAACCCTAAAAGGTACTACCACTGTGTCAGAGTGGATCTGGGAGTAATGGCAATAAAGGGGTACTCCATAGATTCAAGACTTCCAGAACTGGAGCCCTACCATCAGATGCAGAACTCTTATTGAGGGTGGAGAGAACTTACCCTTATGCAGTCAATGTATTCTAAGATCTACCAATAACGCTAAAAAAAGGAAAAATAAGGTAATACTCACTCTGTTGTTCCCTTCCTGTTCCCTTATCCCGAGCAGATACATTCACAATACCATTAGCATCAATGTCAAATGTGACTTCAATTTGAGGAACACCACGAGGAGCTGGTGGGATACCAATCTGTTTAAACAGAAACAAAAACCAAACTTAAAAGAGTCTATCACAAATTAAAATATTGATAAATTATAGACAGTTAAGATACAGAGTAGATACATAATTGCTTTGTATCCACAGAAAAAAATTTAAAGCTTAAAAAAAAAAAATCAAACAATGACAGCATGTTTGGAATTTAAGATTCATTTTAATATTTTGGATTCAATGAAAAAAGCAAAACGTGCACAATTCAGATATTCATTTATTTCAAGTAACATAGAATGAAATTAAACCTTTTGGTGCAGCACATTTAACAAAATTTAATGGCTGCAATGCATTTTGAACCATAAAATAAATTTTGAGTTTCACAATAATAATACAGTACATTTTAAAAGCTGTTAAACCATTGAAGGGCAGAAAAAAAAAGAAAAAAAGGATCTTGTGTGAGTGAAGAGAAGGAAGGATATTTCACTCAAGTGTGTTTATAAGAGTTTTTTTTTTGTTTTTGATTCACTGATACTGTTTTACTCACGTTTTAGTGGTTAAGCATTTTTTTTTTTTTTAATAGCTTGAGTATATTAAACAAGAGACACTTTCATTGATGTATATCACACAAGAACCAAAATTTCAACTACTGAAAACTACAGTTGCATCTCACCCTCACAAAGTATATTTGGTTAACTTTAGTTGCTCTCTGCACCAAAAAGGTTAAATAAATTCAAACAACGAGTTGAATATTAAATAGACTTCATTAGCCTTCAGACTAGTTTTAAGTGAGGAGCTGTGAGAATTCTGCAAAATCATACCTCTATTATTCTATTAACTACTTGAGAATAGTTAAAACTGCTTTGAGAACAACCAAATCAAACTTTTTATTATTATTAGTTTATTTTTGCCTATAAGACAGTGTTGCCCAAATAGAAACATAAGAAAAAAACTACCTGTATTTAAATTTAGTATTAGTTGCTAATACAGATATCTTTAGCCCTTTGTTTTAGAGGTTACATGTTTATCATTGTACTCGATGCAAAACAAGTCATGTCAAACTACATGAAAATTTAATAGAAAAAATATATAAATTACTCAATTCACAGCAAGTCAAAATTTTTTTAAATACTTTAAAAACATTTCCACAAATATGACTTTGTAAATATTTGCACAAGCACCTTGAAATTAAGATTAACAGATTAAAATAAAAGTTCAGTTAGGGCCCCCATTTTATTTAAAGGAGTGAAATTTAAGAGAATAAAGGGAGTGAAAAAAAAGAAAAAAAGAAAAAAAAAAAAAAAAGGCAAGAAGTAAAAATACCAATACCTGGAAAAGGAGACTACCCTGTTGAAAAATCAGAGTACCAATCACCGAAAGCAGATCGCGGTCTTGATAAGACACATCAGAGCGCAAACTATTTTCGGTGACTGGAATCCAGTTTTGGGGAGGCAGCCTTTCTCTTGACACACGCCTATATTGAAAAGGAAATCTTCCTCACAATGACATTGGCTATTCATAGCAAATGTTATGCCAAAGAGAGGTAGACAACACAAATTACAAAAAAATAAAATAAAAATAAAAACCCGAATACTTAAAAAAAAAAAAAAAAAACTTTCCCCCATTTTCTAGAGCCAAACACTTATTTTCTATATTATAAAGGGAGACAACTATAATATCAAGATAGTTGCTATATTTAAAACTTCTATTTAAGATGGGTAAAAAATAGGACTAAGTAATTTTGTTCGTCTTAACAACCTATGTATTTCTACATTTATGTACTATATCTACAATTAATACCCTTAAATTTAAGTTTCAGATTTTATTCCAGTAAAGTGCAGAGCAATTCTTTCAATTGTTTTTATAGCAAAATTATAATCAGTATTTTACTTATTCACTTATTTATATAGCATTTGGAGAGAGAAGGAACAAACAAAACTTGTCTGGCTCCAATTTGTTTTGAATTTCTATTTAACTAAATTGGATATATACATACCAGCTGGAACTGTCCAAGAAGTTTGTTGTCTTGTGCCATTTCACGTTCTCCTTGATGAACTTTAATCTCTACTTGGGTCTGACCATCAGCAGCTGTGGAAAACACCTAACAACAACAATATGAAATATTGGTTTTACAAAAATCCAACTTGGATGCAATATAATCAAATGTGTATGACCAAGAAAGTTTAGTCAGTAATAATTAAGAAACAACTAAATTCTTCTTTACTCATATGAGAAACAAAAAATGTTTGGGAATTAAAACTTGTTTTGGTTCAAAAAGTAAATATAAATTTGGTAAGTCTACATAAAACCTTTAGACAATCTATAGAAGACAAAATTACTCTTCCAGTCTATATCAAACTCATTATATAGGTGAATGTGTGCGGCTTTTTTAAAAAGGTATATTAACCTTTGTAAATTAATTAGTACCAAAACCATCCTTGTAGAAGGACAGTAGTGGGGTACTATTTAACCTACAGCTGGTGGGATGAGGATTTCATACAAGCAGGACTGAAGTTTGAACTCACATGATAGCCACAACATTACAGGAACACCCCAATAGGGGAGGAAAAGTAAGTATATTTACATAAATCGAGAAGGAAATAGCATCTGTAAATATGGATGAAGCTAATGGAGCTATCTTGACTGCCTGAGGCAGTGTGATACTTGACTGTTTATGTTTAAAAATTTTACTAGCAGTAGACAATTTATAGACAGAGAAAGAAAACATTTATACATACCTGACTTTTTTTTGTTGGAATGGTTGTGTTCCTATTGATAAGCTTAGTGAATACACCGCCTAAAGTTTCAATACCAAGGGATAAAGGTGTGACATCCAACAGTAATACATCAGTAACATCACCAGCTAAAACACCACCCTACAGCAACAAGACAAAAGAAAAAAAAAAAAAAAAAAAAATTAATGCATGTAAATTTAGGAGCTTCCCTTAATCCCAAATTAGTATTCAATATGTCAATTAACTAACTTATTTAATTAAGACAAAGAATTTTCAAAGAAATAACTAATATTCTATTTGTAGTAGGAAGAAAAATATATTATACTGCAATACACACACACGAAAATGTACTCTGCTATATTTGTAAATAAAGAGCTCAATATCAGTGAGAGAATGTATATCCAACGATAGTATAGATACAAAGTCAATTGTACTTGGTGACTGCCAATTTGATACCCAGATGATTGCATAGGTAAGAAAGTGACAGTCATCAAGTCCCATTGGCTATGTCTACACTATTCAAACTTATATGTCCACACTATTCAAACTTATATGTCCATTGTAATTCAACTATTTCCTTTGTGCCTATCTTTATGAAGTTTCTGACTACCTTCTAGTGGCTTGGGTTTTATTCAACAGATGGGAGCTGGTATTCAATGTCTACTAAAGTTCATATAATTTTTTTAAATCATTCAAAAATTGCATTAAAATTTTTTTAACAGATTAATCAGAATAGAAAATGTAAGATGAGAGAAGGGAGGGGGGAAGGCAGAGAAATACAAACTTAAAATATTTCTAAAAAGAAAAAAGAAAAATTTATTTTTACAAAATTCTCTGAAGTTCATTAAATTTGGTTTAGTTTCAACCTTCAACAAGGATGATGGCTTTGGCATTAAATAACCATAGGTGATTTAATGTTAAAGCCATATTTTTATCATTAAGGGTTTTCAGACGATTGTCTTCATCTTTATTGTTATTTCCACAACGTTTCAGCCGATATGTCCTCCGGCCTTCTTCAGGTGTTTGTCGAACTTGGGAACCTTCACGGAACTTCAAACTATGTCCTTTATTAAATCCACGGGGCCGTCTGTTCTGATTCCGTTAGCCATAACCAGGTACAAGTGTTAAGTATTCCTGTATTATTACTCGTCTGCAGTCAGGATTGAACCAGCAACCTCTCGATTATCTTCTTAGAAGCTTAGGGAACCAACGCCTATAACCGTTACACCATGTGTCCTGCTGGACAGTTAAAGCCATCCTTGTAGAATAACAGCCAAGATACTATCATATCTGTTCTGAATAAGAGCTTTCAATGCCTTTCCCCATGAGTTTAATAAGTGGACATAACAGTACAACTGGAGTTTGATTGTGCTCACTTTGAGGTAGCAGTTCAGCACTTTAGCCATTATACCACAGAAACAACCCTCTCAAATGTTATTTTTAATACTCCACTGCATGGGGGCAGGGGGTCTATAATTATTTGTTTGCACACTAAGTTATATCAAGTCTTATATTATACAAATAATTTTGAAGTTATACGGTTTCAAGCAATCTTATCTAATAATTAGAAAACAGGTATGACCACTCATAGTCAAAGTGTTGCTGAATTTGAACAGCACCTCCATAAATCAAATCTAAAAGAGAAAATTTTGAAAGATAAGAACTAGATGATTTTATGTTTAAGTAAGTACCCCAAACATTGAGGATAGCAGCACTTAAATATGCATCTTTATTTTATGCATATAAGGAGGCAGAGAAAAAATGCACGTGGGGCTGAAATCATATTGCCATCAACATTGAAATAAAACAGCTAATATTGTGAGACAAAACACTACTTTGCATTCTTGATAAGATGTTTTTGATAAAAACATGCCAACATCCAGAACATGAAAGTTTGAATTGTCCAAACAATATTTGGCATGTATATATTTGTAACACTATGTAGGTGGCCCGCCAAGCAGACAAAGGGTTTTGAACTTGAAATCTCGGCGGGTCCGGAAGTGGACGCGAGAAGAGAGTAGGTTGGACAGAGGAGCTGCAGGAGTTGGTGACGGGACACGGACAGAGGCAGTCGACACCGGAGCAGAGAGGCGAGTGAGCACGAGATGGGGTCCAGCGACAGTGAAGAAGATAGAGTCAAGATGGGTCGGCATTCCAGTTGCTTTGTGAAATTTTCACTAGTAACCCACGCTAGCGTTAGTCTATATATGCTATTAGGAATGCAAAGTGTTGCACAACTCCTTGTTTTGCACTTTGAGTTAACCCCAAGCATATTGTTCGTGTTTGTTCTTTTTCTCTCCTGTTCCTTTGATTGTATTTGATGTAGCGGTAAAGAAATGTGTGTTACCCCTATCAGAACCACTAGTTGATCACCGGCCATAAGGGAAATGGTTAGAAGAGTTGATGTAACGTGTGGGGGCCGAAGCGGTAACGTCACATATTTACCAAACCCCTCCACCATACAAGCAAGATATAACACAAGATCAATTTTTTCTTTTTTTTTTAAATGGAGTTTAATGGGTTTGAATTCAATTTTCCTTCTCCTATACCAGTTGCCATAACAATTAAAGAGCCCAGTCTAGCGTACTATTTACCCTTAGCTGGAGAAGGAATAGTTGGATTCGTACCTTTCCCAAAAGTATTAGTTATGTGAAATGCAATCACAGCCTTGTCCAGGATTTGAACTCTTGTCGCTGTGTCTATTTTCAATGATGCTAACCATTATACTATAAGTAGCACCATCTGCTATGTAAGCTTATCTATCTTTAAAATATAACTTATCACTAAAACTATGCAGTAGGGATTTTTTATTATGTTTCAGTAGAAATAAAAGAAATACAATTTGCTTTTTTGTTTTGCTCTTAACCTCATTTGCATTTACAGAAAACATTTTTTTAACAGAAATAATATGAAAAGAGTGTAATGGGAGATATCAAAACAGTTTTTCTTTAACAAGAGAATGCAATAGATGCTAGAATCATTAACAGAGATTTGATAGTAGCCAGACAAAATACATTAGAACTATTTTATCAAGTCTGAATCAAATGAAAAGAATTTTTTTTTTTTTTTTTTTTTTTTACCTGGATAGCTGCACCGATAGCTACTGCTTCATCTGGGTTCACAGCTTTGCTAGGAGTTCTTCCAAATAATTCTTTTACTGTTTCTTGAACCTGAAATAATGAAACAATAAGATTTAACAGTGATGCAAATCCAATAAAAATTGTGCAGAGATCTTTAACTTTTCTATTTAAATCTCATAGTAAAGATGTAAAGGAATGAAACAAAAAAATCCATAAATGGTAAAAACAAACACATATAAGGAACCTAGTTAAAAAACAAACACATAAGGAACCTAGTTAAAAAATCCATAAATGGTAAAAACAAACACATATAAGGAACCTAGTTAAATTATTATAAATTTATTTTGGCAAAGAACATTATCCTCTTATGGTTATTTAGTTTACTATTTAAGAGTATCTTAAATAACCATAACTAATTTTTACTGTGCTTATCCAAGAGGTTTAGGAAGTATTTACCAATGTTAATGTTGGAAAGTTTACAAAATAGCAGGTTAAACCAGATTAGGTTTCTATTTTTTCCTCGTCTACTTCAGTGATTATTTTTGGTGTCACCTACCTTGACAAGTGCACAGGTCCCACTACTATAACTTCTACCATTAGACCTAGAGTTCATTGGGTTCACATACTCCAGTCTACCTTGGAATCAATTGTTTTTGAGGGTTTCATCATATACCCTTTCCTATCTTGGAGGTTCTGCTTATAGTCTTTAAATAAAATGCAAGCACATTTTTTCTTCTATTTTCCCAAATCTATCAACAATTTGTAGTTAGCATTCAAGAATTTATCCGTATCTTTGTTAAGTAGTGCGGGGGTGTTGTTATAGTCTAATTCTATAGGATTCCATGATCTTAAGGATTTGCTCATATTCATATGGGTTAACCGGGTATATGTTCTTGGGATTTATCAGCTCTAACCCAAATCTTTTTAGATTCTCTTGTTCAATAACCCCCCCACCACATTCTTGTCTGGAATACATTTTTTGTATTCCTGAAATTGAATTTTCATATTGGTCCGAACAAGTCATCCACAAACAGGTCTTGTTAATAGTTGCTGGGTGGCGTTCTGTGAATTCAACCTCCTCCTGCCTAGTCTCTGCTCCTGTTGTAAATATGAGGGCTTGAGATAGAAGTGGATCTCCCATGCCATAAAAGATTACTAAATGAATTAAATAGAAATAGTGGGGGAACCAGATGTGGCGTCTTGTAACAGGAGTAAAAGGGAATGGCCTTTAGATGGATGATGCAACTCGAAGAACATTGTATACCAAGTGTGCATTTCCCCCATCGAACATGATGAGGAGAGGGTCTATATAGGTATCTCCGCTGTGGTATAACCACAGACATTCTCCAATCCGCAACTTAGAAACCAAACCACTATTTAAATATTTAAGAGTGAAAAATAGTCAGACAGTCTTCAACCGCAAACAGCTTCAATGGTAGATGTAACTTGTGTACCGATGAAAAAAAAAAAAAAAAACCTAGCATAATTAATTTTAAAGATCACTGACTACTGTTAAATGAACATAACGAGTTTGTGTTTAAATGTAGACATAAAAGTAAATTTAAATTATCCTAACTGAGGAGTCATTGAGGCTCCTACTCAAGACAATAGCAGGGATATTGATGCTAGATGATTTCTATTAGAAATAATAGTTATTTCAGTAGTTAATAGTACTATATGACAGGGTAGATTTATTTAAAAGGAGGAGATTCTTTGAAATTTAGATATTAATTCAAAATTAGGGTTTTTAATTACAGGAGTAGTTAATTCCCCCTTGATCATTTTTGGGGTTAAGTTTAGTTTTTTTTTTTTTAGGAGGAAGATCACATCAGCAGAGGGGATTAACATACAAGTAGTAAATGAAAACTATATGAAGATAATCGTTTAGTTTACAAGCTTACATTATTCAAAAATTCCACCTGCTATGAAAAATCTAGCGTATGTTCAAAATTAAGATGGATTAATTTACAGGAACACCCTTTTTCTGGTTTCTTAATTTTTCTAACACTTAGTTTTAACCCTCTTTACTTTTGCCTGAGAATTTAGATTTATATAGGTTTTTCTTCTTTCATACACATATTGACTGTAATTCATATTTGCTGTTTTTCAACCTCAAATTAAGCATGTGAAGTCATCTGATAAGATGAAGCGCATGATATTCTTTGCTGAAATAAATTTATAATGACAATTTAACCAGGTTTGAGTTTCCTTTTAATTGCACTGTATATGAGTTTTGTTATATAAACCCGAATAGAAAATATATAACAATAGCCATACATCGAGCACTCAGATTTATATGAAATTCCTCATATTCTATATGAGAGTAATCCACACCCACTGTCTTCAGACACTGCCTGGATATTCTGGCCTTCTTCAGGTGTTTCTGGTCAAATTCAGGATCCTATACAGAACTTCAAACCATGTCTTATTTAATCCACGGGGTCTCTTGCCGATTCTGTTTACCATAACCGAGTAACAATACAGGAATACTTAACACTTGTACCTGGTTATGGTTGATGGAATCAGAGCAAATGACCCAGTGGGTTAAATAAAGGACATGGTTTGAACCTTGAAGCAGACAGCTGAGTTTGACAAGAAACACCTGAAGAAGGCTGGAGAACACATAGGCTGAAGTGTGAATATAACAATAAAGATGAAGGCAATAGTATGAAAGCCTTGAATAAAAATGTTAATTTCATTACTAAGTTAAATTTTTTAATTGAAAATCTTTTCTTCCTAAGACTAACAAAAACTTTTAGATACCAAAGTTTCAGCTTGTTTTGTAGAACTTTTTAGGTACTACTTTTTGTTTTGTTACCAATTCCAGTTTTTAGCCTTGCATGTCAGATGATTAAAATTTAGACCAATAGGTCATCCAAAACTGCATAATTGAAGATCCTAAATAAATCCAGATAGATATTTCTGAAAACAAAATTCCCTATATACAAAACAATAACATCCTACAAAAAAAAAAAAAAAAAAAAAAAAAAAAAAAAAAAAGGACTATAATTTAGGTCTTATTCAAATTTTGATTTTCCTTTCAAAAATAGAAAAGGTTGTTTTACATTAGAATCACAAACTCATCTTATCGCAAGAACATAAGATCAAAAGTTTTGAGAAGTTGCCTTCATCATTTAAAAGATTAGACACACACAAATTTTAAAAATATCTTATTAAAGTACTTTTATGATTTGAATTTTTTAAGTCTCCACATTCCCATCAAAACATCCTTGTAATCTCCCACAGGTGATCAAAAGAAATGTTAATATTTCCATGAGAGTATCTTTATTAGAAAAGCAGAAATAAGAGATCAATTGGGGAAGATTTCAACAATTTATTGACAGGGATGATGAACACTTAGAGACTTTAATATCATAAAGGAACTCCTGCTGAAATTCTTGAGATATAGATAGATAGATTTAGGGATAGGGAGTGTGTGTGTGTGTGTGTGTGTGTGTGTGTGTGTGTGTGTGTGTGTGTGATTATTTTGTTTAATAGCATAATTTTTGCAGGTTGCTTAATACCAAAACCATCTTTGTAGAAGAACAGCAGTTATACTATTTAACCCATAGCTGGGGGAATAAGGGAGTTCATGCCTTTTCCCCTCAAGGCTATTACTTTGAAAGTGTATGTAATAGTGCAACTGGAATTCAAACTTGAAGGCCACAGTTCAGCACTTAAACCATTACACTATGTGGATTCATATATTACATACACACAAATAAGAAATTTATCTATACTCATACCCAAAAGATAGTGTCAAAAATCAGCTTTGTCCTTCAGAGAGCTCAAGTTATCTATCAATGTGTGTGTGTGTGTGTGTATATATATATATATATATATATACACACAGGCAGACACAAACACCATATTGAAATGATGTTTGGTTTCTACCAAGCTTAACTAAGTTTTTTTTTAAAGTAATTTTGTCATACTGTGTGCAGCAAAAATCCCTTCCAATACTTTGAAATGTCATCTGTAATGGTAGTTCCATCTTGTAAACATGTAACAGACCCACCTGACTGCAGTATGGTATTGTGTATATTTTGTTGCACTACGATGTCAGACCTAAAACAGTTGCATTCTGCAGATGTAAATTACAGTGCACACTCAGGAGACCGCAGCGTCACAAAGAAAAAGAAAATACAAGCTTCAAAGGGCTAGACGTCCACATGGAAGAGGCAAGTGTGACACTCCAGGAACTTTCTCTACTTCTACATACTGTATGATATGCAAGATAAATTCTAACTTACCATTGCAGCTATCCCAGGTCACCACTAACAAACTGATTCCTGGCTTCTGTGTTCAACTCATCTCTCTGGTTCCCCCCAACTGACTGCACCATTATATATGCAGGGGTGAATATTCCAAACTCACAGAGACAGTCCATTCATTAAAAACATTGCTAAGCTGTCTCCAAGACATAGAGAGAAAATTTAAAGTTGCAACCTGAGTGGTGTTTTCAACACTATGGGTAGTCATTCATTTCTAGTCTTAATTAGCATCTATACACACAATACAGAGGCTAACACAAACATCTAACCGTATGATCATGCTTACAACTAGGTATACATTTACTAAGCCACTTGGGAGTCTGGTGTCACACCTCTCCTGAGAGTTGCCAACCCCGCTTCATGGACACATATACCCTTAAACCCATGTATACACAGCCATATTATCTGGTTGACCCTTATATGGACAGTATATACATACAGCCATCTAGGAATCCATTGTGTCAAATATCTTACTATCCCCCACCCAAGATACGATCATGGCTTGGATTGGTGTACACCATGTGTTAGCTGTTGAAAGTTTTTTAAAGACTAGAGAATTTGTAATTGGTACACAGGCAGCTTTTCATGCTCCATCAGTAAATGCAGTGAGCACTAGTCCAAACTATGACTGATCATATCTGGAAAAGTTAAAAGGAAAAAGAAAATGGTAAGACATTAGCTAGATGGAGATACCATTATCACTTGCCTAAGCTTACTTGTATGACACAGTTGATAAGTTTAAAATGCTAGGAGGTATTTCTATCTTGCACTGTATTTCAGTTCTTTGACCTATAAAAAAAAAAAATTTTTCTACAAAAAACCAAAATGTCTTGAAGGAATACATTATGCATTTACCTTGGGCATGCGAGTCATTCCACCAACCAAGATGACATCACCAATATCAGATTTTTTTACTTCTCCGTCCTGAAGAGCTTTCTGGCAAGGAGAAATTGTTCTCTTAACCAAATTCTCACAGAGTGATTCAAACTTGGCACGAGACAATTTCATATTCATGTGTTTTGGTCCACTTGCATCCATTGTAAGATAAGGTAAGTTGATTTCAGTCTAGAACAAAAAGTTCAATAAACCATTAATAAAAGGTTACTCAGAAATTTAGAAGGTAAAATCTGTATAGAATTAAATCTAAAAAATATATTTAGTTTCCTTAGATCAATATTCTTTTTAGTGGCATTTGAATTCAAAATGTTATTTAACTCTTTGCAGTTTTGGGCTAAATACATGTTGAGGTTAATATTTTGGGCTGGGAGGGGTGGGAATAACAAAAAGCTTAGAGAAAATATTTGATACTTTTTTTTTTTTTTTGGAAGGTGGGTTGGTTGTTTTTTTTTAATGCTAAAGTTAGTTTAACAAATTGGTTTCAAATACAATACAAAAATTAAAGCTCCAAAACTGAAGTCTCACAAACAGATATAATTTAGCTTCATACCCCAACCCCATTATTTTTTAGAAGCTTGAGGATAGGAGTCTTATCCCGCTGCAAGGGGAAAAAAAATAGATGACTATACCTTGGAGCAAAGTCTAAATGTGCTTTTCTGTGTGAATTTTCCAACTTCCAATACAGAGTACCTGATTTTGTTTATTCAATGGCATATCAACTCCTTATATATTATTCAATGCCAAAATTATATACGATTAATTATATTTTTTTAATGATCAGTTTGTACACATTAATAAGGTAATAAGTATTCCTATCTAATATATAAATCATTTTTAAAGAGATCTATTTGACCTGTAGATATGACCCTAACAAGTACTACCATCTCAGATTAGAATGGACAAAAGAAAGGGTACTCCACAGTTCATAGAGCTCCTAAATTGAAACCTCGCTACCAGATGCAGTTTAGTATCATCCCCAGGAGAGAATTTCAAAGTCAAAGAGTTAATGTTTTATTTCAAACTTATTCAAAATAATGTCAATAAACAAAATTATTTTATTTCGATAAGAAACATAGTTTCTTGGAACAAAAAAAAAAAAAAAAAAAAAAAAACTATTACTTACTTGTAGAGAGGAACTGAGCTCAATCTTTGCTTTTTCAGAAGCCTCTCTTAGTCGCTGAAGTGCCATTATATCTTTAGAAACATCTACACCTTGCTGTAAAGGAAAAGAAAAATATGGAGTTTAGTATGAAACTTAATTCTCAAAATCTTAAAGTGAGCTGTTAAGAAATAAAAAAATAAAAAATGTCAGCTATAGAGATTTTTCTTATTTTACCAGCAACTAGGATGGAAATTCACATCCAATCGAAGTGTTTTAATTAGTTAAACTAAAAACTTCAGAAGCAAAAAAAGAAAAATTAGGAATAAAAGGCAAAAATACGAATAACTTTTTTTTTTGGTTTGGTTTAGTTTGGTTATTCTGTTTAATGGCAATCATTAAACCCTTCCAGGGTTATTTAATGCCAAATCTTCATTTTTTTTTTTAATTATATAACTGATTTGTAAAATAGATTGTATGTAAATACTTTTCTCTAAAAAAATTGCTAGAACAAGATAGAGGTTAGCAGACAATTTTGCTAGTTAGAATTCACCCTGCATGCCAGATAAATTTATAATTAAAAAGATACATAATTGACAGCAGGTACTTGTCAACAAAATGCAATCAAGTTGTGTTGCAGAGCATAGGCAAAAGTTGGAGATAAAAGATGACAAGTTCATATCAAGGAAAAAAATAAAATCAGACCCATGGTCACAGAAAAACTGCCACTCACTTTATTATTGCATTCAACCTCCCTTGAGACCAGTCTCGAATCAGGAAGATGTGAAGTGATATTTCTGAGTTAAAGCAGGAACTGCAAAATCATAGCCCATTGCTTCAAATTTGTTCCAAAATTAAAGTCATTCCTCGTCTTCTGCTGGTTAATAACTCTGACCCTTTTCAAAATTAGCCAATCTTCATGTTACCATTTCTTTTAGCTATCACAATAGTTCTTAAGGTTGGCTCTTAGTTCTCACCCACACAGCCACTCACCAAGTTCACTGGTGATCACTTGATTAGTTGTAATATGGAGGGTAAAAGGCTTGTAAAAAGATGTCCAAACATTGGAAATATATTTTCTAAAATGCTCAGCATTAGTTTTTTTTGTATTGGCAAATGCATATCATCTAGGAAAGTATCTATAGAAACAAAAAAGTTATACTTACATCTCTCATGAATTCATTAGCTAAGAATTTTACAAGTACATTGTCAAAGTCTTCACCACCCAAAAACGTATCACCATTGGTGGACTTCACTTCAAACACTCCCTTTTGGATTTCCAAAATAGAAATATCGAAAGTACCTCCACCCAAATCATATACAGCAATCCTTAAAAGAAAAAAAAAAAAAAAAAAAAGTTAGTAAGAGGTTGGTTTGATTTTTTTTTTTAATTTTAAAATGGCTCCTTATGGGATATGAAGCTAAAATTTTATTCATTAGTAAAATATCTAATTGTAATAACTATTTTTCAAGTTCTTTTGCATTTTTTTAAAACTGGATTTTGTTTATAATTTGTTGTAGGTGTAATGAGGCCTATATTTTTTTTTTTTTCCACTGATGATAATCACAATAAATAAAAACTATTATGATATATTGCCTATTTGTGAGGGGCGGAGACCCTGAAATATTGATGTTATCAACTGAATCTTAAAATGCAACTGGTACTGTTTATTTTACTTTGTTGTCTTTAGTTTTGAATTAATGCTACCATTTAACATTTTTTTTAATTCCTTATTTCTATTTATCTAAAATGAATACATTGTAGTTTGTAATAATAAAAAAACATTTTAGTTTATTTAAAAATGAAAATGTTTTGTTTTTTCACTTCATTCATTTGTCTCTTTGTCCAAGTGAGAACAGCTTGATTTCAAGCGAGCAAAGATTCAAAATCTATAAATTTTAGAAAGCCTTGCACTTGGAACAAGAAATATGCTTTTTTTTTTAATATTTCAATGTAATTAAGTCTTTCAAAAGTGTTTTTTCTTGTTCTTTTAAGAAAGGAGTTCAAATGCGTGACAAATTAAAAAATAAGCAAATTTCTATTTAATTATAATAAATAGAACCTTAAATAAACGTTTTCGGTTTAGAGTTATGGGAGAGACAATAGTGCATTTTCAAAAGAATGCATAATGTCCCAGAAAGAAAGTTTAAATTGTTTAAAAATAGTATTTAGTATTCTTACAGTTAAAAGCAGTTTTAAAAAGTTCTAGAATGGATACATTAAAATAGACAGACCTAAAATATCATGTAAACATAGAAAAAAATAAAAATAATCAGGACATTGTTTTCTATCCTATTCTCCAGTCAACATACAGAAGTGATTCTTTTTATGTATTCCTGTTTTTACTATGATAAATATATATTGACAGAATTAGTCATGCATTTTCGTAAGTGTATCATAATATATATTGTATCATGACCCGATGTATAATTATAAGCCTATTTTCAGTTATATATCAATTCAGTTTGGTTTTATGGTATATCAACCACTGTAGGTGATTTAATGCCAAACCCTCTATACATAGATACTAAATATATACGATTTGATAACATTCTTAAATAAGCCTGAACTCTTTTTGCACAATTAAATGGTTTCAAGCATCTATCAAACAAACAATTCATTCTATCATTTATTAATCATTTGTTTGCACATAGTTAAACGTATATACACATAATTTGTAAGTGAATAGTCTAGATAATTTCATTTTCAAATGAGAACTAATTTGTTTGCACACCAAGCATTGCTATTGTTTCTACACGGTTAAACGGTTTCAATTATCACTATTTAACATTAATTCTATTCGATATTAATGATTTGTTTGCAGACACTGAAGTAGCTACAAGTATTGCTATTTAACATTAATAATTCTATTTGCACAGTATAATAAAAAAAAAAAAAATTAAAAAATGGTCAAAGCATTTTTATTTCTCACAATTCAATTTAGCTTAAGTCATTTGTTTGCAATCAGTTCTATTGACCCATAGTGAAGTTACAATCACACGCTACCAATACAAACCAGTGTGGACCTGGGAAAAATTGTAATGAAGAGGTACTCCTCATTCCCCAAAACTCCAAGATTAGAGCCTAATCAGCTGGTTTAAGGTCATATACAGGACACTTGTTGGGGGGGGGGTATTTCTCCTTTGGAGAGAAGCAGTTGGTGCATTCTACACCCCACCCCATAGCTGACTAGGCCCTATATCAAGTATTCAAATTAATACAAATAATTTGCATAGTTTCAGGTATTTTTTATCAAAAACTAATAATTTGAATGATGTATATTTAAGCAGCAGATTCTAATGTAGGGAAGTTTTATTTAAAATGTCAAGGATTTAGTGTCTAGCTTTTTATTTGGGCATATGAGGTTCTAACTGTAACTGGAGGCAGTTTAAAAACTGTCCAAAATCTTTTGTAGCAGTCGGAGCACTGGTACATTTGACCATCTTCAGTCATTTTCAAGGACATAGGTACTCCTGTGTTCTGGATTGTTGAACAAGCTCTGTATTCAAGGAACATCTAAGTGGTCGTGACATCATGTGTAGTCATATAAGCCACTGATGCTAGTTTGAAGTGTAAAGATAGCAACAGAGGATCACATGACAATGGATCCAGCCAGGTTGTAAGACCTAGCATCTACCAACCCAGTGAATGGAGAAATTATTTTGCATGAAAAGCTATACTTAGATGTCAATTCACCTTTAAAACCTAAAGAGAATCAAGGAAAGAAGGTGGGAGTACTTACACTTTATCTTCACTTTTATCCATGCCATAAGCAAGAGCTGCTGCTGTGGGTTCATTAATGACACGAAGCACATTCAAGCCTGCAATTTGACCAGCATCTTTTGTAGCCTAAAATAAAAAATTATTTTTTTGTAGAAACGAATACAAACTAAAACTGTTCTGTAAACACAAAAAGTGTCATTGGTTAAAAAGCAAATAATTCAACATACACCAGGTAAATAATGCCCTAAAAAGACAAAAAACATTGGATTTGTCAAGCAAAAAACAAAAAAAAACTATAACAGCCACAGATTTGTAGCTTTTGCATATTTTTTTGCAATGAGATTCCAAAAGAAAAATATATATCCCATGATCTGGTGTGATTGTGGAGGTAGTATTTATATAATGTCTTGGGCATAATGAACAGCCTAGTAGAGTCCAACCCTTACCAGGTCTACAAAAAGTTTAAAGTTTTCCTTCTCCCAGCTTCATTGCCATACCAAGGTTAAAGAGTCTAGTCTGCCCTACTATTTAGCCATAGTTGGAGGAAGAATAGTTGGATTCTAATTGAAATAAAAACAGCCTCATTCAAAATTTCAATTTAGGTAGCAAAGTCTACTTCCAATGACAATAACTGTTTTACTGAGTGCATGCAATGTAAACAAGCTATATATATATATATATATATACACACGATTTGTAAACATTTCATAGATAACATTTTTGAACAAGCTGGAGATCATGTTTGCATACAGTTAAATGGTTTCACTTATTTCTATCGGATACAAATACTTCTATTGACAATCATTTATTTGCACAGCTAAATGCTTTCAGTATTGTTAGTCAACACCAACAATTCAATTAAACATCAGTCATTTGTTTACACAGTCAAGTGATCTAACAGTTCAATTTCAAACAAGTCTATTCAACACAAGTCATTTGTTTGTATACAGTTTAAATGTCAAACAGTTCTATTTGATCGATAGATAAGGTCCTATCAGATACTACTCCAGAGGGGACCTGAGAGTGATGGCAAAGAAGGAGTACTCCGCATTCCCTAAAGTTCCAGCATTACTCAAGCCTCAACATCAGATTGTTTAGCGTCATAACCAGGATATTCGTTGGGTGGGTGGGGTCTTACTCCTCTGTGAAGATGCAGTTGGTGTATTCTACAGCCCCAGCCAAAAGAGCCAAGGAAAGAGGATGCTTATATTTACATTCTTGAATAGCTGTTTAAGAGTTTTTATTTTAACGATATGCAAAAAATTTTTCGGGATTTTTTTGTATGGTTTTGATCAGGTTTACATTTACAATTTTTGCTATAATTTTATTTCTCTCAATGACAAAATGTCATCTATGTTGACATTTTTCAAATAGGTCCTTCGTATTATTTGCATTGGAAAAAAAAAGTCTCATGAGAAATCTCTGCGTTCTATGAGAAAACATTACAATAACAACCAATATTAAAAAAACTAGCTGAGTGTACAGAGAGTATATCAGTAAATATTATTACACATACAATCTGATAAGTACTAAAAGCAGGGATTTCCAACCTTTTTAGCCAAAGGTCAGCTCTAGTCGGCCCAGGGCTATGATTTTTATATAACACAGCTACATTTACAATTTTAACAATTTACTAATGAGACATCTGATGTTCGCTATCTCAAAAAGATGTAATATCAGAGTCAAATGAAGAGATTGACAAGAGGTAGACAACAAGTGATGATTTGACATTTGTGAACATGAAATACACTTGGCATACTTCATTTTAGAGAAAGAAACTTCACAATGGAATTTAGCGCAAAAAAGTCAGTCAACATTAAAAGGCAAATTGAAAAACCTTCAATGTTGGTTATAGCCAACAAGCCATAAATGGAAAATAACTTACTTGTCTTTGTGAGTCATTGAAGTAAGCAGGAACTGTAACAACAGCATTCTTCACAGAAGATCCAAGATAATTCTCTACAAAAAAAAAAAAAAAAAAAAAAAAAAAAAAAAAGTTTTATTTTAACATTTACTTTGCAAAGACAAGATCAGTGAATAAATGCTTTTATATTACTGTGCAGATCATTAATATATATATATATATATATATATATATATATATATATATATATGACTGATTCTTTCTCCTTGGGTATGGTAAAACAACTGTCATAATGATATTGAGTTTAACCAAAAACCCAATCCATCCTTGTTTTTTTTTTTTAGGAAGAGGTTAGGGAATCATGTTTATTTTATGAGTATATTCAAATTCAAGAGTTTTGTTTTTTTTTCTTTTTGCTGTGATAAAATATCAAGTATTCCAATCTAATATAAATAATTTGTACACTGTTATATGGTTTCAAGTTCTATCTTATAGTAAAAATGCATACACAATTATATGGTTTGAATTATTCCTATTTAATAAATGTGATTGTTCATTTATATGGTTTTGAGTAAATTATCCTTGGTAAAGATTTATAACGAAGTAGTTATTCTTAATACAAAGAATTCACAGATGTATGTAACCTTATCCAATCCTGAGAATTTTCTAACAATATCAAAATAGGTATCAAGTATTCTAATACTAATAATTTTCAAACAATTCTATTTGACCCAGAGATGGGATCCTAAAAGATAATATCAATTGGAGTCAGAGTGGACCTGGAAGTAATAGCAATGAGGTACACCACACTCTATAAAGCTCCAGAAGTGGGGTCTCATCATCAGATGCAGTTTACTGTCATACCCAGGACACCTTCAACAATTTTGGTAACAAATCAAAAGTCAAAGCCTAAATCTTTTTAGAAATTTAAAGAGAAGGAGGGGTTATCAAATGGATAAAAAATTAAAAACTTAAAATCTTACCAGCAGTCTCCCTCATTTTCATTAAAATAAAAGCACCAATCTGACTAGGAGAATACATCTTTCCATTGCTTTCAACCCAAGCATCTCCATTGGAAGCTTTCACAATTTTGAAAGGGACTGTCTTTCTGAAATTAATAAAAAATAAAATAGATAAATAAATCAACAGTCAACAGACTCAGATCAATCTAAATTTAAATCATGCAATCAATAAATGGAAACTAGAGATACTTAATGACAATATGACAGGTTGGAACAAATGTCTGATTTTCTAGATGAATATTTTGAATAACATTTATTAAAGTATTTTCTCTTGTTATTGTTTCAGAATGATACAAGTAATTTTATCTTCTTTCAGATTAAAAGAATAGTTTGTAATCTTTGGTATTTCATTTACTGTTTGTCTCAACTAAAGAAAACAGACATTTTACTCAATCAAAACATGTCTCCAGATAATCTACCATGTGTTGCTGCTTACACAATATAGTCGGGTAGCCTTTTTTTTTTTTTTTTTTTTTTTTTAGACAGGCTTGTTACTGGTATTGAGAATGGAATCCTTTATCCCAAAGTCAAACAATCAACAGTGGATTTGTCAAGGGAACAGACCTGTGTAACCATCAATAGGTAAATATCATCCATTTGTTGGTTGTATGGTGGAAAATCAAGGAAATCTAAGACAAACAATTACCTAATCTCTACAGTTCTATTTCAAACAATTCAGTTTAGCATAAGTACAGTTTTTATTTACACAGTTAAATGTCAAAGACTGTTCTATTTCAAACAATTCAGTATACAGCTTAGTTTTATAGGACCCTAACAAGTGCTTCTACTCTGGGTCAGAGTGAACCTGAGAGCAAGAGCAAGAGCAATGAAGGGGTATTCTGCATCCCACCAAAGCTCCAGCATTATTGGAGCTTCACCATCAGATTATTTAGCACCATATCTAAGACAATTTTTGGTAGAGGTCTTATCCCTCTGCAGAGATGTAGTCAGTGTAATCTGCAGCCCAAACCAACTGAGCCATAACTTGTATGTCATATTAGGATATCATTTGTTTTTTAGGGCTGATTTTTAACAACTCAAAGCAAGTAGCCATGGTATTTTTTTTTTATTTTATTTATGATTATGAACATTGTCAGCAAAATTCAAATTAATAAGTCATGAAAATAAATCTGAATATAAAAGAGTTAAAATAATTATTCATGATGGTTCAACTTGGGACATTGAAATACAACCAAAGTCAAGAAAGGACTTATTCTCAGAATTTTTACTGCTTCAAAATAGATAGACTTGAAAACACAGACACACACACATTTGTCATAGAAAAAGATAAACGAATGAAATATATACTTGGTGTAGTCGATTCATGATATTTATTAATTTTTGTCAACGTGCTTTCAAGTTTGCCAGCATACAAACGACACAGAATGTTGTCTGGGATGTAATGAATTATACATAGGAGAAACTTCCAGAAATTTAAATTAAAGAATATATGAACAAAGATTTTAAATCTGAAAACCAATTCTTTAGTTTCCCATATTTCAACCAACCACACATTTGACTTCCAAAACCATCATATTTGCTTTTGTTCATGATAGAGATAAATGTTGAAAAATCAAAGCTTATTTAACATCTCATTTTCATACAATTCTACAAAGGCGAGGATTTCATTAACTCACACCTTTTTAGCAAAAACGACGCTAAAAGTTTAGAACATCCATTTTTAACACTCTTTTTCTAGTCATTAAAAATAGTAAATTGTTAAAAATTTGTTTTCAAACTGTAAAACAATGTTGCACTTTTTCCAAAAAGGTTTCATCTCATGCCATAATCAATTTCAAATATATTTTTCCTGTGTTACTCGTTTTTGTAAAACCAAAACTTTCAGCCCTGATGATGACTTTCAGCGAGCAAAATAAATTTTTCTATCATTTTCATACTAAATATATTGTTTAATAGATTTTTTGCATAGCAGCAAATTTGAAGCCAAAAGACATTGGCAAAAAGAAATAAATAATCAACTACAAATATATCTTTCATCCGTTCATCTTTTTTCTACATATATTTCGTCTTATTCATTTCATACATACATAATATATACGAGTAATTATAGCCAACATGCATACTGATGTCTTTAGCCAACATGCATACTGATGTCTTTATTTTTTTTAAAAAAAAAGATGTTACAATTAGTTTATTGCAGCATAACTAACTCATTTTTTTCTGAAAATATCCATTTTTCCCCAATGTTGTTACATGTGTAAAGCTAAAATAGGAAAAAGGAAGGAAATCAATACATTATTTGATAGGTTTTTTTGTTTTTTTTAAAGTCTCACAACTGCTATTTGTTTTAATAGAATAAATCTTATTTTGTTAATTATGACTCAACATTTCTTTATTCTTTTCTGGTAATAGTACCATGTATTTGAATTTATAGTCACAATAGACATCTTTACACTTAAAACAGACAAGAACTATTGAGCTTATCTTTTAAAAAATCAACAGTTATAAGTGATGACTTAAGGTCTATGTATTTTTACAGACTTTGGAGACAAGCTTTAATGATGAGATGACCACAGAGCCAGACCTTTTGATGTCATTGTTTAGAGATGATATAGCCAGAACTATAATAAAGTGAATCTTATTTTCATAAATCACTTTTTTGGCCAAGTTTTGAACACTATCATGTCTGGATTTTTTTTCTTTAAAGATAAATAGATAATTTCCTTAACAAATAAGATGGACAATGGACTACCAAGTAAATCAAAATGTCTTGCATTAGAAAAAAAAAAAAAAAAAGCTTAAGTTTTTAGATTCTTATTAAATCAGAACTCTTTAAGTGGCCCCAAATAAACTACTGGGAAGAATAAAAGCATAAGTGGTGAATTTACTTGTGTGTGTGTGTGTGTGTGCGCGTATCAATAAATAAATGAAAAAAAAATTTAAAAAAAATCACTAGATCATAAACTAGAGGCTAGAAAATGAAAACTGTGGTAAATATCTTAAGCTTTGTATATCTGTTGAACTAATTTTACAAGTTTTTCTAAGTTAGTATAAGCAGGAATTTGGGTTTAATCATGAAGCAACCCACCAACAACAAAAAAAAAATAAATAAATAGCTTTCTTTTATTTATGCAGGGAATTAAATTATGGCAATAAAAATGTTTAATAATTAAGAAATCTATCCTCTAAAAATATGTCAAATTTTTATCGACATTTATTGGTTAAAACATTTTTCAGTAATCTTTTGAATTATGCCCCCCCCCCCAGTAATTTTACACAATACAAAAAAAAAAAAAAAAAAAAATGTAACACTCACAAATCTTTCTGCACATCTTTATCATCAAATCGCCGGCCAATAAGACGTTTGGTGGCACTGAAAGTGTTCTGTGCATTTGTCACAGCTTGTCGTTTGGCAGGCATGCCACAAAGACGTTCTCCTTCCTTACTGAAAGCAACTACAGAAGGAGTCGTTCGGGAACCTTCAGCATTCTCCAAAACTTTGGGGGTCTTACCCTCCATGATGGTAACACAGGAGTTTGTGGTACCCAAATCGATGCCAATAACATGTCCTCGGACTTTGTCAGACCTGAATAACAAAGGAAAAAAAGACTTTCAAGAATCTAGTAATTAAACACGGCAAATAAGTTAGTTCATAGTAAAAATACATAACCAGATGCACAGCCAAACTATTTTCTGATATCCTCTGTCAAAGTCTATTTTATGATTATATTCAGTGAGCTAAACCGATTGTTTTATAAACAATACAAATTTGTCAAAAAGTATAAACCACACGTTTATGGGCCAGAATATCAGAAATCCATTTATGGCCTCTAAACAGCTCTATGTTAAAAAGAATTTGATATTAGACTTTTGACACGTACATAAAATGCAAAAATTTTTAATTAAAACACAAAGTCATCTGTGTTGTGGAAGGGGAACCTATTATCTATGATCACAAAATCATGAATCTGAAAATTTTTTTTTTTAAGTTATTTTCAACAGTGAATAAAATCAATCATTTTATCTTTTTCAAATAAAAACACTTTTAAAACTTTCTCAACAATTTTGTTAAAAATTCTTATGTAATTTTTTTTTTTTCAATTGTTTTTATAAATATTTCTATTTTTCCTTTAAGACAAGAATGGTGGGGAAAGGAAATCATCCATTCTTTGAGAAAAATGCTGGCAAGTTTATTTTTAAATATTTGTAAATTTTTTTAAAAGAAGCTATAGCAAGATGGAGTCAAGGAACATTGCTAACATGGAAATAGGATAATAGTCAAATAGTGCTGATATAGACATTGGGAGATGTGGAGATATAAAAATCAAAACAAGTTTAGAATAATTAAAGTTAAATAGCTGAATGTAAACAAAGAATTTTCCTTTAAAAAATTTCTTCTAAGTTTTATGATGAAAGAAAAATGTGATCACAGAACCTAAGAGGCTCAAATCAAGCACACAAATTATTTAAAACAACATTTTATGAAATGACTTGAGCTTGTCAACTAGAAAGCAAGTTTGTCTTAGATACCAACAAACACAGATTCATAAGCATATCTTCATAAAAATTGTTTAATAAAAGAAAAAATCCTTTAATTCTAAGGTTATCTTAATGTATTTCTTCATATTTTTAAAGGCTTATTTCTTTTCTGCAATATCTAAACCAGTTGTATGAACAAGCAACAAATTGCCAAGCTGGGTGAATTTAGTCAATATAGTGAATCATCCATAACCTCAGTCTCAAAAGCTGAATCTGATCCTCCAAAAAAAGATCCCAGTATCTAAAATTTTAGCTAAAACCAAAGTAGAACAATTTTGTAATGATTTTCATGCTGAAGAAAAAAACGTTATTTGGCAAATTCTGTCTCTAGAGTGTTGACAAAAGTCACACCAAATCAAAAATCCACTTTGGGAAAAAAGTTTTCCAAAACATCATCTCGACAGAAACAAAAGACTAACGATAACTTTAAGACTAAAAAGGTATAAGATATTTTTGTACTTGATTTTTTGAAAATGTGCACTTGTCTGACATGCTCCAACACAAAATTAGGCCATTCATATTCCTTGCAAAGAAAGAGGTGCTATGCCAAATATTAATTGTATTAAGCAATTTCATCTGCCTGAATTGTTGGCTTGTCATTTTGGTGCTCTCAAAGCCAAGCTTGCAAATCAATGTCAGCATCATAGCTGATAAGACAACCAACTTTTATGACCACAGCATTTTGAATGTATGTATTTGTAAGGAGTCATTTCTAGTTGATATTGTAACCCAGACAAAACAACCAACTTTTATGACCACAGCATTTTGAATGTATGTATTTGTAAGGAGTCATTTCTAGTTGATATTGTAACCCAGACAAAACAACCAACTTTTATGACCACAGCATTTTGAATGTATGTATTTGTAAGGAGTCATTTCTAGTTGATATTGTAACCCAGACAAAACAACCAACTTTTATGACCACAGCATTTTGAATGTATATATTTGTAAGGAGTCATTTCCAGTTGATATTTTGTAACCCAAACAAAATCCAATCATTTAATTGTAAGTTAGGCATATGCATCAAAGCCATAACGCCAGTTGAGGATATTATTGCATTTTTTTAACAGATTCAGAAGCCTATTGGAAAATGGCTCATAGAGAAGTTTTATCAAATGTAATATCTTAAAAGGTACTATGTGTTGTATTTGGCATATATTTTAAATTTTGTTGGCAAAGTATTTTCACACTGGCCAGCATTTGATAATATTAAACAGCTCATCTTTTTAAAAGGCCTGGCTGAAAACAGTGATACATAAAATGGCTCATAGAGAAGTTTTATCAAATGTAATATGTTAAAAGGTACTATGTGTTGAGCTTTAAATTTTGTTGGTGAAGTATTTTCGTAGTGGCTACAAGGGTGGTTTACAAGGGTAAACGAAATGACTAGCTGGATGGTTAGACATTTCATATCAAGGGAAGCCAAGGTTTTGAAATATATAAAACTTTAATAAGGCCTCTGAAAATATTGTACTTTAGAGTCTAGACATGGAAATTCAAGTATAATTAAATGGGAGGACATACAACAAAAAAAATTTTTTTAAAAGTAAAATAGTTATAGTGAGATTAGAGAAATTAGAATTACTTCATGAGAAGGGAAAAAAAGGAGGGGGGGACCTAATTGAAACCTTCAAAATAATGCAATTCCTTATTATGATAGACGTGTCTGGAAATTCAAAGTTCAAAAACCAAGTCTACTAACCAACTGGATGTCTTTGCTAATAGAGCAATAACATATTTTAGGAACAAACCGCCATATCAGATAGAAAAAAACACAACTGAATGATTTCGGGGGGGGGGAGAGATTTAAGAGCTCACTTTTGGTAACTATCAGATGAATTACTTGTGCAAAGTTGATGTGAGAAGATAGTAAAAAAAAAAAAAAAAAGGTGGAAATACCCAAGGAGGCATAACAAACAAATATAATTAGCTGGTTAACATCAAATTATTTAGCAAGCCAACCTGCCTTTAAAAAAAAAAAATAAATAAATAAAAAAAAAAATGCAATACTTAAAATGGTTTGAAGGGCTCTTTGCCTAAAGATAAGTAAAACTACCCTGTGTGTTGGTGGCAACTCAATAGAATTCCTGGTTTAATGCAATCAAATATCAAACATCTTATATGTAATTTTATGAAAAAGACACACGGCCTTGCAGGAGACCAGATTCTAGATCAGTAGATTATGGTTGACTTAATCAAGTATATACTACCATAAATTGTGCCTGAATCTGCATCTTATTCAATGACTGCAATTCTCATAACAGCTTCAACAAACTTAGAAAAGACTAGTCTACTTCCATAGAAGCGCACAGTGTAATAGTTATCGTAGGAAATGGACACAGACACTCAAGTTCAAATCCTGGACAAAGTTGTATTTCTCATAGGGCTAATACTCTTGGGGAAAAGTATGAATATTTATTCTCCCTTCAGCTATGGGTAAATAGTAGGACAAATTGAGATCTTTAGCCTTAGTGAGGCAACCAGTCTAAAAGGAAAACTGAATTTGAACTCCACATAAAATTGACCTGGTGTCATATCTGCTCATGTGGAGGAGGTTATATATATTATATATAGAGGGAGAGAGTGTGTAAAACAATATTAATATCAACATTTGGCTTAAGAAAATGAACTAGAAAACACAGTGGGCTGTATCAGATTTCTAAGATTTTTTTTTTCAACATCTTTTTTTAAACTGAATTAATACCTGAATGCCCACCATGTTAATAACTTTTATAAAACCGCTCATCAATTTGATCTTAGACAGCTACCCTATATAAGCCATGATATTGATAGTTTTGTAACCATTAAGAACATGAGATCCTTCTAATAATCTTGAATTCCAAATTCATGTGAACTTCTCAGATGACTAACAAAATCCTTTCAACATGCCAGTATTTTGGAATGTAAAGAGCAGATTTCCTCTTCTGGAACAGAATGCCAATAAAGTCATGAATGTCTTTTACCAGCATAAATGCTGCTGAACATTTATTTTCTAAGTACAAACATTTATTGAATAACAAGCATTAAAGTCTTACCCAAGAGAACACCATGTTATATTAGAATGGAGATTTGAAAATTAAAAATTTCTCAAATTGAGAAATTAGTCATCTTAAATTTGAGCAGTATTGATATTTCTACTTGAGATAAGTTTTAACATGATCTGCATATATTTAATTTTTTTCAATTCAATTATAATTCTTTCTTAGTCAAAACTTTTTAACTCACTCAGATATTTATAATAATTTAGTTTGGAGTTATTTGCTGTTAGTTTAATAAATTTGTGATTTTTGCATATATTTTAATATTGTGAATGAATAAAATCAGTCCTTTTACTTGGGAAATAAAATTTTCAGATACTTAATTTGAATCTTTGTTCTTAAAAAGGAATTTCTGATAAATAGCTTTACCTCAACAATAATTACATACATCCACATTCTATAATTTTATTGTCTAATCCTGTTATTCTTTTACCAATTGGTTTATTTATTTGGATTTTAAAATTCACAAGAAAATTTTATTAAAGATATTTGCTATTTCTTTCGGAAAACTTTGGTTCTTAATAATTAGAAAATATTTCTCGGCAATTTTCAAATTAAATACAATTGGGGAAAAATTTCCACGAAAGTGGGGGAAAAAAAAAAAAAAAAAAAAAATTTTTTTACCAAAAGTGGAAAACTTTTAAACAGAAAATCAGAAGCCTAAAAAAAGGGGGGGGGCAATATATACCACATCCTTACTTTCAACATATAATATAAACCAAAACACAGAAGGCTCTTTCCTCTAATTTCATGATTATTTTATAATAATTTGTAGTGCTCATGTTTTTATAAAGGCCTCGATACAGTATAAATTTTATCCTAAAATTGGGAAATCAAATTTTGATAATGGAGGTTTTCCACACAGCTAATGCAGAACTGAATGAAATCACAAATAAAAAGAGAGTTATGCAAGTCGTTATTTTAAAATATATACACAAGTAGCATGTTATACAACAGCATTTACTTATCTGCAAATGACAAAAATATTTGTTGATTTAGAGAAAAAGAAAAAAATTCAGGCATTTTTTACAAATCCCACCCTCACTGATACAAACTGATCACTGGCCTTTAAAACCCCTCACCCCACCTTTTTTGGGAGAAGCATTAACTTCCTTGAATGTATTTACTCAACTGTCTCCACCTTAAGATGTGACATGATCATTTTTTAAGCAGATTTGACAGTTTTCCTTCTCCTAGAGCAGTTGCCATATCTGGGCTAAAGAACCCAATCTACCTAATCACCCTTAGCTAGAAGCATTAGCACAAAGTGAAACAGTCTAGTAGTCTAAGATTAAAACTCATGTCATCATATCCATTTAATATGATAATCATACCTCTTCACAAAAATTTCCTTATATAAATGGTTTGGGTTTCTTTTGTGACTGCAGTTTATACTCTTACTAAAGAGTCTATTACAGCCACCACAATAGACTTTCTCCATTGTACATATGAACACTTACAGAGATCAATAAAATATTAGACTACAGGAGGGAAACATCTGAAATGCATGTAAAAGTTTTTTTTTTTTTTTTTAATTTCCATTGGATTTCATTAATTCTATGCTTAAATGACTTGAGCAATATCATTTAAAAGAAACACCACTGGCTCTTTTAATGTTAACATTAATCTGTGTGAAAAATAAAATAAGTACCAGAAACATCTTTATTCTAAAATAAGCCATTTATTTTTAAAATCTTTAAACCGACTGAATAATGACCCAAGTATAAATAAAAAGCTCATGGTGTAATGGATAGGAAATGGACTTGGCAACCAGAGTTCAAATCCTGAACAAAGCTGTTTGTATTTTACAGTGCTAATACCCTTATGAAGGTATGAATGTAATGATTCTCCTTCTAGCTATGGGTAAATAGGGTAGACTGTACTCTTGAACCTTAGTATGGTAACCAGTCTAAAAGTAAAACTATTCAAACTAGTTATAGACCTGGAGAAGGATAGACTGCCAAACTATTTTTGCTCATGACATTACAGAAGTAGCCCCTCCACAACAAAACCAACTTACAGGACCATTGAGATATTAATAAGGGGGAAAAAAAAAAAAAAAAAAAAAAAAAACACTTACGCATAACGTCTGTTGTGGATGTATTTTCCTTTAATGAAGCAGACACTTTGCTGGAAAATAAATTTAAAAATTATAAAAATCAAAAAATTCAATTTGCTAAGAGTTATACAAAAATTCATAACTGAAACTTTAACCACATTAGTTGACAATCACAAAACACCAAAAAAATTTGGGAGAAATAAAATAGAGAGAAGTACAAAATTTTTATCAGTTTGTTCAACTATGAATTCTTAATTTCAATGCAGTATACAATGTTTTATTAACTCAAAGTAGAATTCATATGTCTGATAAATAGAAAATAAAAATTACTTTACATATATTTTTCAACAAAATCTCCGCCTGGAGATATCTCGGTAGTACAAATCAGCTTAAAATTTAAGACCAAAGTTCAATTGACATACCTCCACCACAATGACACGAAAGGAGTACAGATAACTACAGTGAAATCAAATTCTGTTCACACCTTCCATTTCTGCACTCAAAACACTGATTAGAATGAAATCCATATAAAAAGTAAAATGGTGCAATGAATGGTTACATTGAATGTAAACAGCAGTTATAATAAATTGTTATTACCAGATAATCATATATAAAACATTATGTTCATAAAATACTACTTGGGAGGGGGGTTCAAAGACTGATTATATAAATAAAAGGGGGTAGTTAATAGAAAATAGTATACAAATAAATAGGAATAAAATCCAACAAAGACTGTATGGAAAATCAAATCAACATGTTTCGCTTTAGGGAAAAACTTAAATTTCATCCGATAAAAAAAATCTACATATAAGGGTAAGAGAATTGTGACACTCAATATATAATCCTGTATCAGTTAATTTTGAGGCTTATGAATTTTATGGTTGTCTTTCAATATATCATATTCCTTACATATTAATTTGGAGGACAGGACAGGGATATGTTGGAGAAACCTGGCCGTTAATTAATAGTTTCATAGATCAGTACTATTTCTATACATCTTTTATTTTTAAACTTAAAACTTAATGAAATCAAATTTAGACAAGTGTATTTCTTTAGTGTACCATTGTATTAAGTATGTTTTTCATTTTAAAATCCCTTTAACATTCAAGTTCCACACTTTCTTGCTTACATTTGCTCATAGGCTATTTCATAAATCCCTGCTTCAGACAGGGCCCTGTTTTTGTTGATTGTATTTTCAATCTTTCTGGGAGTTATAATCGTAATATAATGGCCGAGGGATTTCGTTTTATGCCCTTGGGTTTGGTTGAGCTGAGAACCTTTCGGCTCGATGCATGGGTTACTTAGATACAACATTAACGCAGGTGTTCACGCGCGGGCGGAACAGACATGTCACTCTGAGATGTCACAATAGCCCAGATGGGAAATTGGGCAACAGAGTGAGGGTGACGTGACACACCGGAAGCACATGGGGTTTTTGAAAAGTCAGTTAGTTGAGTTCTGCCTCGGGAGAAGACGATTGACTTTCACTGTCTTGCGGAGGCCTTGCAACGGGTGTGCATGAAAAAGCCAGAATAGAAAGAATGTATCTCTCTCCTAATGTCGAAGAACATTTAAACTCAAAAGGTAATAAAACGTTTTGTACCTGAACTCAGAAGTCGTGTCTTTCGTGTTTCGAGATTCCTATGTTAACACACACATTATATATATATATATATATATATATATATATATATATATATATATATATATATATACACACACACATATACATACACACACACACACACACACACAGATATGTTATGAACATTTTAAGTACGTTTCACACATAGCCGTATCTGGCTATGATACATAATTACTATATTCAAGTAAAAGCAGTTTAGGTTTTTCCCCTCCCAGTCTCAGATTTAATTATGGTATCCATTAATAATATTGTATATTTGTATTCCCTTTAGGATGCTATTTTTATTTGATCTATTTTGTATGCACCCTCCCTTGAAAAATGTATACATTTTTTTTTCTCTTGTAAATATTCAAGGCTGTAAATCCTAAGGGCATAGATAAAAATCCAACTATTCTAGATTTTATTTAGCAGTTGGGTGAATAAATGTTTGAGGTTAATTTTTTTTAAATTTTTTTTTTAGGTTTTCTGAAGACTGAATTTTAAATTGTAATTGCCTCAAATCAGTAGCAGAATGCCTAGGTAAGGTAATGCCTACCTTCAAATGTAAATTCAGTTATTTAATTTTGTATTAGGTAGTTTAGTTCTACATGGGTATAATCAATAATGTATTATATGTCTAAGTATTTGGAACAGGCTAATAATTCTAGGGATTCAATAAAGAGGTATGCTAAAATACCACTTAAATTTAAGTTATCCATGGATTCTCCTTTATGTTTAGAAATATCATTAAAATGAAAACCCATTATACGATTAATTTGCAGACAGGTATGTGAGGTTTTTAAGCATTTGTTGACTAGTATCTTTGCATATAGGAATTTGACATTTAAACTGGCTATATGTTTTATTTATTTTTATTTAAAGTAAGGTTTTGAGTTTTTGAAGATTGCCTGGCTCATTGTTTCTTGGAGGTCAAGTTAAGCCAGCTAAAAGCCCTAACTAGAGTTATGAGGGGGTGCAATCAAAATTCAACTGATTGTGAGTACAACAAAGTCAGGGAGTCTTTGGGGGCGTCTATTAAGTGTAACCATTACTTTTTTATTTTTATTTTTTTTTTAAAACCTTTTATGAGCTTTTTTGACAAGCAGATTAAATTTTGTAGTTTCTTTGAATATAGAGTTCTTAAACTCTTTGGTAAATATTAATATCATTAAGCAGAGACTTTATCATTGTAGGTCAGCAGTGTCCATGATAAAAATTCCTCCACCTTTGTTAGTGGACGTATACATATATTCATTTTTGGATGAGCATAAATTGGCTTTACTGTATTTTATCACTGCTACGATTGCCCTGATTTGGTTTGTGTTATAGAACATATCAAAACTAGAAGGTTATTTAATATCAATCATCGACAGAGACTGTTTCATTGTATCATAACTTAGTGTGGCTAAATACACAAGATACTTCAAGTTGGGATTGAAACCCAACCAGCTTTACATCAGCTTGATTACATAACTGTACAGCCATCAGCAGTCTCAATATAAGCAAGGGAATATATATGCGTGTGTGAGACTCGTAAGTGAATAGTTTTGTTGGTAAAATAATTTTCGAATAAGCTAGAGCTCTCATTTGTTTGCATGCAATTAGATGGTTTTAAGTATTGCTATGTAATACTAATAGTTTTATTTGCACACAGTTAAATAGTTCCAAAGATTGTGATTTAACATTAGTGATTCTATTTATCAAAAATTCTTATCTAATAATCACTAGCACAAGATTGATCAGTTCTATTTGGACCATAAATAGGACCCTAAAAGCTACTCTCACTCTAGGTCAGAGTGGACCAGAGAGTAAGTAATAAAAGAGGTAGTTCATATTTCCTCAACTCCAAGACTGGAGCCTCACCATCAGATGCAGTTTAAGGTCAAAATGGTTTTAGTTAAAGTTTTTGAATATAAAGTGCAGTGTGTGTGTGTAATTTAATTGCTGAAATACATTTCAAATTGAAATCGAGCTTCACACATTGTGGTTGAAAGTTTAGTTGGTGATTATATCAATGTTTTTTTCATTTGCTGTTACTGTAAAGGGAGTTGTGTTAAAATTTATAAATTTGTTAGTCATTGACTTTTAGAGATTTCTCAGTTTTCTACAGAGTTTGTCGAGATGTCTTAACAGCATTATTTAAATCTGGAGACTCAGGCTTTGTTAAAGGTTTTAAGTTCCTTTTGCACAAGTTCAGTTATAAAATAAAATCTAATTTCTTAAACAGTTCTTCTTGCAAAATATGCCTATTTAAACTTCCTACAAGAAGAGAAGTAGGTGTGCATGTGTTTGCATTATCTATAAAATACACACATACTGGCTTCTTTATGCACACATAGGGTTAGAGAGAAAAAAAAAAGCCAATACCCTGAAGGATGCCAATGAGATCCAAGTATCAATGATCTCCCACTTATTTTGGAGCCTCAGCATACAAAATCATTTACTGTAATTCAGCTATGTTTCCAGAATATTTAAGAGGAAATTGAAAGTTGATAGATATATGTGCACTCATAATATTACTCAATAACTTTAAAATATAGGAGGAAAAAAAAACCCAAAGATCTCAGGATTTTCTTCCTGGTGAAACTATAAACAATCAAAATGAATATTATTAGGTATCATTTATTACTAAACCCTACAGTATTAGAATTATAAGCAAAAATAAAATGGCATATTTATAGTTTCAATCCTCTCAGTATTTATTACTGACTTCCAGCAATACTTTTCTTACCATCTTCAATGCATAACATCAAGGATTTCTCAATCTTGTTTCAATTTTAAGTTAAATTTGCTTAATCAAGAATATTTTAAATAGTTCAATATTAAAATTTAGAAACAATTATCAAATTGGGCTCTAGTAAAAATAAAACCAGCCAGCTAAAATTAATGACCAATAAAGAAATTTTTAATGACAATGGAAATTTACTAAGCTTTTTGCTTAGATGTGGCACAAGGCCATATGAAAGGGGCACCCAATGAGACTCGAACTCACTCGTGTAGGTTTGCTAGTCTAACTTGCTAACCATTACACCACCAGAGGCGTGACAATGAGACTAATATTGATTGATATAATTTATATATTCCTAGAGAAACATACAATCAGAACAGGTATTATTTATAATCTAACTCTACAGCATTGAAACTGTCCAAAAATAAATACACTAATATTTAAGCAATTTTATTTTTGGTTGCAGCTTCAGTGGTGTAAAATTTGGTAATAAATAATATCTAATAACATCTATTTTGATTGTATAAAGTTCCATTAGAAATAAAATCCTTTACGTTAAAGATGAATTTATTTAATGGGCAATACTGCACACGCAGGAGTTTTAAGGGCCAATTAAAATCTTTTGGTAAAATATTTGTGAATTTAAGATTTCAGTTACTTTTAAGTTGAAGATAAGGACAAAAAACTATTCAATTTGATTTTAGTTAAATGGTAACAAGGAGAAATAATTTCATAGATCCTTGTCAAATTTTGAATTTCTGTAAAGCATTTGGTCAATTCATTTTGAAAAAAAATTATTCAACAGAAAAGTAACAGCAGCCAATCACTAGATAAAAGAGAAACACGATTCATATCTAAAATAAATAAAAATCAGAAGCCTAACCCCTTAAAGATAAACTTGGTAGAATGACCTACAAAAAGTAAAAGATAATTGTTACTTGAACATTTTTATATGGGAAAGCCATAGATTTTTTTTTTTTTTTTTAATATTCCAAAAAAATATCTACAACTTGATAAGATGAGACTTCCTTGTCCATTTGGTATTAAACCAGATGGAATAATAAGGACCCTAAAGCATGAATTCCCAGACTCAATATCTGTCCCTCTTGGCAAGTTCTCAAGAAGGTATCCTTACTGCTGACGAATGTAAGTTTTTGTTGATTGGCCATCACTGGTACATCTATGTGAAGGAATCCGTAGGAAAACATTGCTTATAAGCTCATTCTTAGTCCCAGGCATGTCTTGCTAATTTTATTTGGACAGTTTTTGATATAGTGGCTGTACAGCTGCCGGTTTGTAGGATGCTGCTTCCAGGATTTGTTCAAAACAGCATGTAACATTCTTGTGTGGTTCCCATCTAGCCCTTTCTCCAAGTATTTTGTTTAAGTCCAAGTGGTGCAACCATACAGTAGTACTGTGGAGGTGTGTACAAAAATACACAGACTAAAACTGCATTTACCAAGACAGAAATTAACAATGAAAAATTTAAAAAATTTTTCTTTTAAAGTCCTCTTGGCATTCAACAATCTTATACCATTATTTGAAGCTCCTTTCTTTATATGTTTTACCCTGGTATTTCTTGTCTTTCAGATGCTCAAATTTTATTCTTGAAGGTGAATTTTCAGCTTAGGAAACAAATTTTACGGAGCTAGTTCTAGAGAGGATGTAGAGTCCTACATTTGCACTATCCTATGTTTTGCCAGAAAACTTATCCAAACATCAAGAATCATTTAATAAACTGGCACTGATATTTCCAAAGTCTAGACATGTAAACAGGTGTGCAGAATTCTTAAGTTAAATTTAAAACTTTAATCAATACTTTTTGATCTTCCTTGTAATTTTGATTGAGAAATAAATTAGTGCTCCTTTTTGGAACCAGTCCCATTAGTTAGTGAAAGAGAAAAGCTTAAAATCTGTTGATTCTCTCAGTTCAGAAATAGTAATATCTCAAATTTAACACCTATGCGACATTTTCTCTATCTATATAATAGGGATCCAATCTCAAAGCTAAAAAAAAAAAAAAAAAAAAAAAAAATCAACCTCAGCTCATGCAAGAAATGTCTTAAAATATAAAATTTAAAAAAATATTAGTCCACTTAACATTGTTTTACTTAAACAAAAATTCATAAATAAAAACGTAAGCTCACTTTGTGCTTTATGGTGACTGACAACTTAAAGGCGTGGTGGGTGATAAATCTAGGACACTGGAGTTCTTTTGGGTTACTGGACCTAGAACAATTTTGGTTTGTTGGGTTTTATGGCATAGCAACATTTATAGGTTATTTTATGCCAACAAGTCATTTGTTTGCACACAGTTAATTCTACTTGACACAAAGAGACTAATAGGTATCACTACTGGGAGTTGTGGTAATGAAGAGGTACTCTATATTCCCCAAAGTTCCAGGTGCAGTCAGTATTCTACAGCACAGTTGAATGCGTGAGAGCTATTTTGAGTTACCAGAGCCAGTAGAATTTTTTTTACCATGAAGTCAATTCCTGAGAAAATAGAAGTCTAATAGAATAAAATTTGCACCCCCCCATTTTTGAAAATATGTAACCCTTAACTATATGGAGGTAAATAGTACTTAAACAGTATTTTCCCACCAAGACTGTTCCTTTAATATCAAAGACATCCATGTAGAAGGACAGTAGTGGTATAATTAGTTGAAGAATTTAAGTGAGTTTATACCTTTCCCCGAGGGTATTTTAGTGACTGTAATCGCCTGACTGGAATCTGTACTCAATTACAATGATGCAACAAGTTAGCCATTACACAAGTTACTTCCCTTTAAACAAAATCTCAAAGGGTATAACAAACCTTTTTATTAAAATGCATCATCAAACAACTTCCATTCATTAACACAAAAAAGGTAAAATCTTTATTTCTTGTTCTTTATCCATTACTACACAGTAGCCAAGTTAACCTAGTTCATGTATAACTTGAGACACAGGAGAAAAAAAAAAAAGTTGAACTTGTATTAGATAACTGGGTACTTTCTAAAATTCTACACATGACAGTAACACACCTTTTCTTTTTACTGTTCAATAGAAAAATGTGGCAAGAACTGATATGCATATGATTAACATGTTACATCACCAGCTTGTGTGGCATATTTCTAAATTTAGATTTTAATTAGCACAGTGAGGATTAATATAAAAAATTCTAAAAACAAAGCAAAACATTTACCAACTTGAATTCACTGACATGTGCCAAACTAATGTTTAAATGTTTGGCTGATTTTTTAAGGTATATCAACTGATGTGTTATTTAATAGATTTTTTTTTATTTGGTTAAAGCCCTTTATTAATTAAAAAACCTTTAATTTTTAAAATACTGAAGTAAGAATTTTTTTAAAACTAGGTTGGTTGGGTTTTATGGCATATCTATCTTTGTAGGTTATTTAACATAAAGTCCTTTTTTATACAAATAATCAGTTCTATTTCAAACAATTCATTTTAGCATGAGTACACAGTTCAATTATCAAAAACATTTCTGCTAGTCAGTTTATTCAAACAGTTACATATAACAATTCAGTTTAGTGTAAGTACAGTTTCAATGTCAAAAACAAGTTTAATTTTAAACAATTCAGTTTAGTATAAGCACACTTTTATTGTGAAAAACATTTCTATTTCAAGCTATTCAGTTTAGTCAAGCCATCCTAATTCAGCTAATTCCGTTTAGTATAAGTACAGATTTTGATTACACACACTTAAATGTCAAAACAGTTCTATGTTAAACAATTCAGTTTAGTGTAAACAGTTTCAATGTCAAAAAACAGTTCTATTTCAGTTTAGCATAAGCACGCAGATTAAATGTAGGTACGGTTTAATTATCAAAAACATTACTATATCAAACAATTCAGTTTAGCATAAGTGTTTAAACTTTACACTAAGTCATGAAGAAACACGAAAGAACTTGGAATGAACATTTCTTGCCAATAAAAATCAGCTGAAAATGAAACATTTAGTAAATTTTAGCCATTTTCAATACTAGAGTCAGTGGTATTAAGAATCTAGGATTGGAAGTTGGGGATCCAACTCTACAGCCTTGATTAAATTACTAATGAGTCATTTGTAAATCCATAGCCTGACACATGGTGATTAGCTGAATTAAAAGCATCAACAAGGAATGAGATTATGTTGAGAAATATACATTTGGCATATAAAGATGTTTTTATTTATCATTAGGCAACAGATGTGTACCAACATATACGTCTGGATTATCCTATTCTCACCAAGTAAAAATTTAAATTAACAAATAAGTCATGCATACATGTCACTATAATTTTAGCAATTATTTTCAAATAATGTTCTTTTGATTTGAATCTATTTAGAAGATTTAATCTGGAGATTTTCATAACACAAAAGAAATTTCTAATGAATTAAAATTTAATTCAACAACCAATTTTTATGATAAATTAATTTGTGTCATGTCTCTTTTGGGCATCTTTTTGACCATCTTTTCATATCAACCCTAACAAGAAAAAAAAACAACAAAAAAACAAACAAAAAAAAAAAAGGCTTCGCACAGAACATAAAATATTAACATTTTCTTAGATAATTCATCCAATAGTTTCTATTAAATAAAATTTTTTTTTTAAAAAATGCCCTCTTAATTTTCTTCTAACCATTTATTTTTAAATTCATTCTATCTTAAAATTTTCTATATTCTTGGCTGTACTCGAACTGATTAGACAATTTAAAAAAAAAAAATTCACGATTTAAGTTTTTTGGATAAAGAAAATTAGTTTTGCTTGTCCAGTCTCCATAGGCTTAGATATTTAAATTATACTAATTTTTATGAAAACCCGAAGTCAAGCAACTGCTTATATAATAGTGATAATAATAAAAGAAAGAAGCCACTCGCGTTGATATTAAAATAATTTTGCTCAGTTACGACCATGCCATCCACCAGGCAGCACTTACCCCTAATCGAAAGAGACTAAGTTAGGTTTCTTGCTCGGCGCCTGATGCGCCCGCAAAGGTGAATGTCAACGAAGCTGAACTAACCCTCACCAGACATGCTTCCTGTGAGGGTCTCTACATGAAATCGACCTTGTGTCAGATTCCAGCACCGTGACATTTAAAACTAAATGGAAGGGAGGGGAAATTAATAATTAACAAATTTCCTTAGAATCAGAAAGGAAGAAAAAAAAAAAGGGGGTGGGTAAATTTGATAAAGTATAATCATAATCGGGATTTATATAACATTGTCCGTTGCCCTTGTAAATGATAAGAACACAGCAGCATACATCTGCTGCTGCGAAAATAGCCGCAATTAACAAACAATAAAAATAGCCGATTTATATAAGAGTGGGATAAAATAAAATCTCCGTGGCGATAACTTTGATCATATTTAATCAAAAACAAATTTAAGGTTAATCAATTCACCAGACAGAAAAGACAAGTTGAATAGAAACTTTAGTCTTTCATAAAGTAAAAAAATCTTTTAGGCGAATATTTGAATATTTCAGTTTATTTTCAATCCTAAAAAATAAAACAAGTGAATTAAAATTTCTAAATCAAAGCATTTTTTCTCATACTAAAATAATTTGTAGTGTAACGAGAAGACTAAGGGGGAAAAATGTATTTTTGTCCAACTACAATTAATGGCGGCGAGAAGTCACGTGGGAGGGGGTCGTTTTTTACAAAGGGGCTGTTTAATTATAACACCGGAATCAAAATCAGTGCCCGTTTTTGCATGTAAACTGAAATCATTTCTTGTAAAATAAAGTAACTTTTAAGAAAAAATTCAAGTAGTGATAAATCTGTATCTCCACGGCCAAATAAATCCGAAGAAATTCATAGAGAAATAAAATAATTAAATATACCGAGTGTGTCTGAAATTCCGCTACCCACATTAAAATAGGATTTTTTTCTTCATTTTAAAATATTAAGGTTCTTTCAAGACATTCAAAATAATTTTGCTTTATTCAATCACTGAAACAGAAACGTTTTTTTCCTATTTTATATAAAAAAAAATTAAAAAATAAAAAACTTTAAAAAAATTTTTAAATTTAAAAAGAAAAAAAAAGGGGGGGGTTCTTTTTAACAGAAATTATTTAAGATATTGGTGAAATTGGAAACCACGTGGATGAAATGAAAAAGAACTTTATAAGTCCTCGTAACCATGAGAAGAGAAAAAAAACACAAAAAAAAAACAAAAAAAAAAAACAAAACACGAAGGTCATTTTAACAGACATGAGGAAATTATATTTTTCTAAATTCCCAGAACAGGAAAAGTCGGGTTCCTTAAATGATCATAAAATGAAAATTTTTATATTAATAAAAATACTTGATAAAAAAATAATTTAAAAAATAAATGAACAGAGAATGATGTAAGATACTTATGGATTACGATAGGAAAAAAAAAAAAAAATACGGAAGGTGTGCAGCTTTCCCAAGTTTAAAACATGTTATCTCAGAGAACTATGCCGGGTTTTTTTTTTTTGTTTTTTTTAATTAAAAAACGTTGGTTGAGGTTAGAATTTTTTAAAAAATGGGAAAAATTAAGATAAAACTAAAATAAAAATCGGATAAAAAACGAGAAGGAAAAACAGAAAAAAAAAAAAAAAAAAAACAACCGAAGATTTATGACCTCAGAGTCCAACGAATGGAAACGGGTTCATTCAGGCTTTCCATTCACATTTTAAAACCCTTTGGTTTGAAGAATTCTTGATAATTCAAGAATTAGATTAAATTATGTTTATTTTACATTAAACAACAGAAATATATTAAAAAGGTAAAGAATGAACAGTTAGAAAATCTCATCAAACGAATCAATAAAAACGTAAAAATGAATTTGCGCATTTATATTCGGATACTTTCGAAGAGTTTCTTAACGAATCAACAACTAAATCATTGCAATTTAACAATGTAAAAAATATGCTAGTTAAATTTTTAAATATAAGTATCACTATTTTTCGTGAATGTTAGAGATATATATTAAAAAAATGAATTAAATTTTTAATTTACCGTTGTAAAAAACCTTTACATACAGCAAAAATAATGGAACCCATTTAAATAAGTAAAGAGAGAAACACTATAGAAAGCTTTAAAATAATTGAACCCAAAAATGAATATGATAAAATTTTTAAAAGGGGTCAAAAAGGAATAGACAACAAATAGAGGACTCGAAAAATACCTTCAAATTGTTATTTATTTCGATATAGAACAATAGTAACGAGTCCATCATCATCAAGATGGCCGGCCCACTTAAGTTTTTCACGTGTTTCCGAGAGTACCTTTCAATGATGAAATAATAACAAACAAAATCACTTACAGCTCTTGAAAAACTCGAGATTTCCTTGTAGCCGATGATGGGTATTTTCTTTTTTAGGCATGTGGACAATATTCTACTTGTTCCTAACATGTTGGGAAACCAGCAAGATCGTCTTTGCAGGACAGCCGCTCCACAGATTCTGACGACACACGTGTGATGGCTGCTTGAAAGGAAGAACAAACGCATGCGCACAACGAACATCCGGAATGTTCTGGACCCTCTTTCTTTTGCGAGACAGCAACCTTTTTTCTTTGCTTTTTTGTCTTGTTGCTTTAATTTTCTCTAAAAAATAACTCGCCACCTTTCTTATTTTTCTGCTTTTTAAACTCTTTATATATCTATTTAAAAAAAACCACCTAAGATAACTTTGAATTTATTTAGAAATTCTGATAAAATCATCACTTTAACCCGACCTAATCTTACATAAGCATTTTTTGACCTCTGTCTTTTTGACCTCTGTCGAAGGTCAACATATTATTGATTAAGCTTCAACGTCGTTAAAAATATTTGTAAAAATCTTCGAATAACTGAAATTAACTCAACATTGTACTGTTTTAAATTACGTAGGTTTACAGCTAATACTAAAGTGATATGTTTGTATATTTTCGTTGCTGTTTCCTGTTGCACATAAATATAATTACATTTTGAAAGCGTGAATATATTATTGTAATTTTTTTTATTAGCATCTAATGAAACCCATACGTGTTGTAAAAGAAGCTGACTTTCTGAATCAGAAATTTAAAAAAAAATAACAAAACCTAATACTATCAGAAACAATTTCAAATTCTCTTCTAATCATTTAGAATTAAACATTTTTTGTTGCTAAAAATACAAATTCAGACATTTTTTTACCAAGTTTTCAAATAGAAAATCCAGGAAATTTGTGAAGTATGCATTTACATAATTCTGGATGAAGTAAAGGAAAAAATGATTAAGTCACTTCTTATGGTTAAATGCAGTAAATACACATGGAAGGCTGAAGAATGTATCAAGCAAAATGTGAAATTAATAATATTAAGATAAAGACAAATATATGAAATAATAAAAACATCAGAAAATATCTGTAATCTGATCACTAAAATCAAGTAATTTTTTAAAAAATCACCGTATTACACACACACACACACACACTCACACATGTATATATATAAATTTATTTGTTCACTGTTGAATGGTTTTTTTGTCCTGATGGAATTACTCCAAACTCCAGTTTAACTTGTTTGGTTTCTTTGTTTAATGGCATATCAACCTTTTTAGGTTATTTAATGCCAAAGCCATTCTCCTAGAAGAACAGTAATAGTACTATTTAACACATAGCTGGGAGGATAAGGGGGTTCATATCTTTCCCAAGGGTATTTGCCTGAAAGTGAATGTAATAGCACGACTGGAATACGAACTCGCGTACTACGATTCCGCAGTCCATTGATTTAACCATTACACCACGAGGACACCGCCCCCAGTTTAACTGGACCGAATAATACTTATATATATATATATATATATATATATATATATATATATATATATATATATATATATATATATATATATATATATATATATATATATATATATATAATTACTATTATGGACACTACAATTTTATTCCTTTAAGTTTCATGTGTTTTATCTTCATTAGACATTTTTTTTTTCACTTTTCTATCAGATTTATAGAGTTCATAATTCTATTTGTAGGTTTTTCTGCTCTACCACAATAACACTGAAAACTCTTTTTATGAAAAAAACTTTTCTTACTTGCTGTTCTTCTATCACTGCGTGTATATATATATATATATATATATATATAATCAAAATATTCAGCAATGATTATTTAAAATCTAAAAAAACACTAAAAATCAGCCATCATGAATGTTTAGACCAACTGCAAGTTTCATAACCAAGTCAATCATCTTATTACTAAAACAATGCAAATTTTGTTTTAAATATTACTAACCATACACACATACATATATATTTATTTGGCCATTTGGCTGAGGCTGTAGAATAAACCGACTGCACCTCTGCAGAGGGATAAGAACCCCCCCCCATGAGTGTACTGGACATTACACTAAACAATTTCATGGTGAGGTTCGAGTGATGATGAAGCTTTGGGGAATGCAGAGCACCCCTTCATTGCCATTGCTCCCAGGTTCACTCTGGCCCGGAATGGTAGTACCTGATAGGGCCCGATCTATGGGTTAAATACTTATGCCAAACTGAATTGTTTGTATTAGAACTGTTTGACTAAACTAAATAGCTTGAAATAGAAATGTTTTTCACAATAAAACTGTGTATTTACATTTAAACTGTGTACTTATGCTAAACTAAATTGTTTGAAATGGAATAGTTTTTGTATGCTAAACTTAATTGTTTGAAATGGAACTGTTTTTGACATTGAAACTGTACTTATGTTAAACTGAATTGTTTAATATAAAACTGTTTTGACATTTAACTGTGTGTAAAAAAAATCTATACTTATACTAAACTGAATTGTTTGAGTTAGAACTGTTTGATTAAACTGAATAGCCTTGAAGAGAAATGTTTTTGATGATTAAACTGTGTACTCATGCTAAACTGAATTGTTTGAAATAGTACTGATTATTTGTATAAATAAAACAAATAAGGAAAAATTCTAATTGAAAACACCTCCATATTACACAAAGGAAGAAACAAACAAAAACTCCAAATTATTGAAGCTCTATGAAAATCAATAACCCTTCCTCAAATGAGATCAACTTTAAACATAGCAGCCACATTCTAAAATGCCTTTAAAATTTTTTCCTGACAATTCTTCCTTTAATCTCGAGTAAAATTCTTTTCTTGTGTAAAACTCCCCTCCTACTTTTTCTTCCTTCAACTCTCTCTCTCTCTCTATATATATATATATATATATATATATCATTATCATCAAGTCATACTGATAGCTCTAAGTTCTCTGACTCTTTCACCATCCGTCTTTATCATCCATTGCCCCTGTCAGGTCCTCTAAGCTGCATCCAATGGTTACACAGAGTCAATGTGTATAAGTCCTTGCTGGTAGGCCAACTCTGGTGTGCCCATGTGTAGGAGTCCATAAGAGAACATTGCTTATGAGGCCATCCTTACTGCTTCATGTTTTGTTTGTCTTACTTGGAGGGTTTGTGAGATGGATAGTAAGTGGCCATACAGCTGCTGTTTTATAGGGTATTGCTTCCAGGATTTGTTCAAGACAGCAGGTTGCATTCTTGTGTAGTTCCTATCTAGTTTTTTTTCCCATCTGTTTCATTAGCGTCCAAGTGGTGCATCCATACAGTTGTTCTAACACAGCTGCACCTTAGAAGAAATTCTGTTTTATTTTATCGGAGAACTCAGGTTTCTTTATGACTGATAACTTCTCAATAACATTCCACTCCTTTGCTATCCATGTACCAACATCACTTTCAGTTGATGAGATATTACTACCAAGGTATGGGAATTGTCAACTAATTTCAGATGCTTGCCACTCAACCTGGAGATGGCTCCTTCTTGTTTAAAACGTATGAACTCTATTTTATTTGCACTCTTGTAGAAGCCAATACCACCTACTGCTTACTCAAGGCTATGCAGTAGGTATTCAACTTGGGCAAGTGTATTTACAAGAAGCACTTGATCATCTGCATAGTCTGTGTCTGCCATCATTTCTATAGTGTCTGCTTCTTATCTTTTTAAATGGGGGAAACCATTTTCTGTTATTGGATCTATTGACATTCATCGTACATATTCTAGGCTGATCATAAACTTTCATGGTACCAATTTATCTTCTTACAAAACTCCAGCAACTATGTCAAAGAAGTTGGTATCACCATCAGGTGAGTAAACAATTATTTTTGTGTTTTTGTAAAGCATCATTGTAGTGATAACAGTTTCTCTGGGGAGACCATAGGCTATTAGTATTTGCTCCATCTTTTCTCTGTGTATGGAATCTAATGCCATGGAGATCTCTATAAACAATTGTGTTGCATCAAGATTTTTTGCATGTACTCCTTCAATGATTTGACACATAGGAGGAATCTGTGATGTTGTGGATCAATTTCTCCGAAAGCTGTTCTAATTTTTCCTAAAAATTTTCCCAATTTCAAGTTGGATATGATTGAGAAGCAGAGCATAGCAGCTATAGCAATAAGAGTTATGCCTCTGTAGTTCTAAAGGATTTACAGGTTGCCTTTCTTGAGAAAGAGGAGGAGGCATCATTTTATCCTTTTTTCTATTGCGTTTTGTTTATATACAGCGTTGTATAATAGAAGAGGTATATTGCCAAATTTCCTTGTCTTTGATACTTCAGGAAGTATTTCGTCAAGGCCTGCAGATTTTTGCTTTTAATTTTTTTTATACTGTGTCAAATGCTTCATCTGTAAAGTGTCCTAATTTCATGTCTAGTTGGTTATAAATAATTTTTTTTGTTTTTTTTTGGTAGGTTTATAATTGATTTCAGGAGGGTTTCCAAACAGATTCTTGAAATGTTCTTTTCACGTATGAAGTCTTTTTTTCTTGGTTGGCAACTTTTAGTTTTGTTCTCAAGGTGCCTTGGAGCTATCGATGAACAATAGTGTTGCCTCAGATTTTTTTGCATGTACTCCTTCAATGATTTGACTGATAGTCAGAATCTGTAATGTTGTGGATTGATTTCTTCAAAAGCCATTCTGATTTTTCCTTAGAATTTTTTTGACTTCAGGTTGTATTCAGTTGAGAAGCAGGAAATTATAAACCTTAACAGCTACAGGAGTAAAAGTTATGCCTCTGTAGTTCTTAGTAATTCTGAGGTTGCCTTTCTGGAGGAAGAGGAGGATGTAGCTTTCTGCTAATTTCATTTATTGACTGCCATGCTAATCTTGATTTTCTTTCTTCTACTGACCTTCTAATTTTATTGATTTGGCCTTGAATGTATTCTAGTTGTTCTTTTTGGTATGTGTTAATTCTGTCTGGTTTTTCTTAAGTTTCTATGCATTGGTATTTGTTGAGTTTCTTTTATTGAGTAAGGATTTTTTTAATGTTATTGATTCCTAGAGAACTCTACATTTGGCTCTTGTTTTGGTTGGTATGCTACTGCTTCTCTATGGGCAGTTACAAAGTTTTCATTTTCTTCATTTGGAGTATGTTTTCGGAAGAGTATCAAATTTCCTTCTTACAGCTATCATATATCTATTGCTCATATCAGTATTGGTAAGTAAGAACCAGTCATATCATGAAGCTTTAACTGTTTATTTTTTATATCTCCTTTGACTCAGACAACGACAAATCTTTGCTGAGACAATTCTGTGATCAGAAGATGCTCCTTCAAAAGAGAATACCTCATCGTTTAAAGGGCTATTTATCCACTTTTTGTTTATGAATATACAATCTAGCTGTACTTTAGCACTATTTGGGTAGGTGTATGTCCATAGCTTTCCTGTCCGTTTATCAAATTTAGTATTTAGCCAGGCAAAGATAAATCTTTGTTGAGACAATTCTGTGATCAGAAGATGCTCCTTTAAAAAAGAACACCTCATAGTTTAAAGGGCTATTTATCCACTTCTTGTTTATGAATATACAATCTAGCTGTGCTTTAGCTTTATTTGGGTAGGTGTAAGTCCACAGCTTTCCTGTCCGTTTTTCAAATTTAGAATTTAGCCAGGCAAGCCTCTTCTTGAGAGAAAACTCTACTTGATGTTCACCAATACTGTTCAGCAAATTATATAAGCAGCATTTATTACTACTGTCTTTGCCTATTTAAGAATTCATGTTTCACCGATGATCAAAATGTTTGGTTTGGGAATGTATCTGATAAAAGAAGATGACTCATTATAGAAAGTATATATATATATATATATATATATTGATTGGCCCATTGACATAATGGTTTTGGAGACCGGAGTTCAATCCCAGGTCAAATCATACCAAAGACTCAAAAAAGGGTACTTGATACTTCCTTGCTTGACACTCAGCTTTATCCTATTTACCCAACCCCTCCGCTCGGGCAGGATATGACACAAGGTCAATTTTTAAGCGGAGTTTAACAGGTTTGAATTCAGAGTTTTCCTTCTCCTAGACTAGTTGCCTCACCAAGGCTGAAAAACCTTGTCTGTTCTACTATTTACCCATAGCTGGAGGGAGAATAATTGGATTCATACCTTTCCCAAGGGTATTAGTGCTATGTGAAATGCAATCAGTCTCGTCCAGGATTTGAACTCGAATTGCTGTGTCCATTTCCTGCGACGATAACCAGTACACCACAGGCACCTCAGCTTTATAAGGTATGGATCAAGAGTAAGTGGAGCATCTAAGTAAAAGAGCAGCACCCTCCTCTACACCTTGGTGTGGTAGCTATTGACAAGGGAGCTTTCAGATCACCCTCAACTATGGTCGGCCAATTTACTTTATACATATATATATATATATAGTTTGCTATATTTATAACTGATAATATAGTTTGCTATATCTATAAATAAAGTGTGCTGAATATCAGTGATAGAGCATAAATAACTACACAGTAACCGGGCCATTATCTAATGGGTAGAGTGTTCACCAATGGTCTGGGTGACTGGAGTTCAACCCTAAGTCAAGTCATACCAAAGACTAAAAAAATTGTAATTGATGCCGACTTGCTTAACACTTAGCATTATAAGATACGGATCAAGGGTAAAGTGGAGCAATCCTGGGAATGGAGTAGTGCCCTTCCCTACACCTCAGTGCAGTAGCTATTGAAAAGAGAGCCTTCAGGTCATCCTCGACTAAGGTCGCCAACTTATATAAAAGGACAGTCATCAAATACATCCACTTGATCTGATAATTGCTTAGGTAAAAAAACTGACCGTTACCAAAACCTGTAGACTCTATATCTACACTATATATATATATATATATATATATATATATATTCTCACTTGGGGTTAAGAATATTTTTTTAATAAATTTTACATCCTTTAATAACAGAAAAAGGAACCAGTAAAATTTTTTATATTGTGAACACTTTTTCTATGGCAAATATGGTAATCATATTACAAGTAATTAGAGAAAATTACTCTAGTTTTTCTTTTCAACTGTTAAGATATAATGGAGGGTTATTATTTTGTATCTGTTACGAAGAGAGTGAGGTAGAGTGTTCATTTAGTCCAACGTTGTCTATTTCAGCATGAATACCATTAATTAGAAATATTGGAGGTTTGATAATGGTTTAGTTTGATTAATTTGGTTGTGTTTTATGGCATATCAACCTTTGTTGGTTATTTAAAGCAAAATTTTGTTTATATATATATATATGTATTTGTAAGGTGTAAGGTTTAAGCAGACAGATATGTTGTATAAAGAAAATGTAAAAAAAAATACATATAAATGAATAAGAAAAAAAAAATTATAACTAGATATTAATCTAGGTCTGACATGTTTTGACTAGATTTTTTAAGATATATAATTACAAAAACATAGAAAGTGTTTTAGGTCATCTTCAGGGTGGGAATAATGAATTTTAAATAGCAGTTTGAATGAATAGAGAAAAATATTCGAAAAAGATTACCTCATAAAACGTAAATTTTTAAACAAGTTAAGGAGAAAGATAGTGTCTATAAACTTTCTACCTGAAATTTTTGTAATTTCATATCTTAAAAAACTGAAACATGTCAGTGGATTTCAATTAATATTTAGAATAAATTTTTTTTTTTCATCCATTTGCGTGAATTTTCCTTTCTGATTTCTTTATACAATATATATATGTGTGAGTGCATGTGTGTGTGTGATTTGTAAATGAATGGTTTGTTCGTAGTTTCATTTTAAAACTGCAGACAGTTAAATGGTTTCAAGTATTTCGATCCAACACTAATAATTCTATTTAATATTAATCATTTGTTGATATACAGCCAAATGGTTCCCATTATTACAATTGAACATTAATAATTTTATTTGCACACAGTTAAATGGTTTCAAGTATTTCTATCCAACACTAATAATTCTATTTAATATTGATCATTTGTTGACATACTGTCAAATGGTTCCCATTATTACAATTTAACATTAATAATTTCATTTGCACACAGTTAAATGGTTTCAAATATTTCTATCCAACACTAATAATTCTATTTAATATTAATCATTTGTTTACACACAGCTAAATGGTTCCCATTATTACTATTTAACACTAATAATTCTATTTGATATTGATAATAATCCCTAAGTTCTATTTGATCCATAGAGGGGACCCAAACCTTATAAATCTTAACAGCTACAGGAGTAAAAGTTATGCCTCTGTAGTTCTTAGTAATTCTGAGGTTGCCTTTCTGGAGGAAGAGGAGGATGTAGCTTTCCACTAATTTTATTTACTGTCTGCCATGCTAATCTTGATTTTCTTTCTTCTACTAACCTTCTGATTTTATTGATTTGGCCTTGAATGTATTCTAGTTGTTCTTTTTGGTATGTGTTAATTCTGTCTGGTTTTTCTTAAGTTTCTATGCATTGGTATTTGTTGAGTTTCTTTTATTGAGTAAGGATTTTTTTAATGTTATTGATTCCTAGAGAACTCTACATTTGGCTCTTGTTTTGGTTGGTATGCTACTGCTTCTCTATGGGCAGTTACAAAGTTTTCATTTTCTTCATTTGGAGTATGTTTTCGGAAGAGTATCAAATTTCCTTCTTACAGCTATCATATATCTATTGCTCATATCAGTATTGGTAAGTAAGAACCAGTCATATCATGAAGCTTTAACTGTTTATTTTTTATATCTCCTTTGACTCAGACAACGACAAATCTTTGCTGAGACAATTCTGTGATCAGAAGATGCTCCTTCAAAAGAGAATACCTCATCGTTTAAAGGGCTATTTATCCACTTTTTGTTTATGAATATACAATCTAGCTGTACTTTAGCACTATTTGGGTAGGTGTATGTCCATAGCTTTCCTGTCCGTTTATCAAATTTAGTATTTAGCCAGGCAAAGATAAATCTTTGTTGAGACAATTCTGTGATCAGAAGATGCTCCTTTAAAAAAGAACACCTCATAGTTTAAAGGGCTATTTATCCACTTCTTGTTTATGAATATACGATCTAGCTGTACTTTTTCAAGCCAGAGTGAACTTCCATCATCATCATCATCAGGTCACACTGCTAGCACAAATTTCCCTGGTTCTCTTACGGGGTTTCAAAGGTAATTTATGATATTGTTTGCCATTTGATTCCATTCTGGGTTATTCTATTCTTACCCCACGTTATCTAGCTGGTTTAACTTCTTGGATATGAAGGCTGTAAAGGAAGTATATGAAAGAAGAAGATAGTAAAAGATAGGAGACAAAGATATCTTTTCTATTTTGCCTTTATTTCTGGGTTCAACAACCATTCAGTGAGTGAGGAAATTCTTCCTGAATACAAATGAAGTGGTTGAATCTCCCAGTGTAAAAACGTGTTAGTCATTCTTGGGTATATATGTCCAAATTTGGTATTTAAAGCCTTAACAATATGTTAGATGCTTTTGGGAGATAAATCTAAATTCAATGTTTTCCATTAAGTCTGTTGTACGGTGTCTTAATTGGGATTCTAATGAGTTCATTATTTGGTGTTTTTAGTTGTGAGTTGTTAATAAAAGAGGCAGCTGCTACTAGTGGAAAGTTAGCCAATGTTAGAGACAGATGCATGGCGCCTTCTACCATTAGCAAGAAAGATTTAGGTGTTGTCACTCCACTGGTCACAGCTGAAAGAGAACAAGATTCTTTCTTTTATCGAGACAGTTCCTTTTCTTTGCGCATGTGTCGCTCCTCTTCCTGTCAGGGGCTTCTAGGGGTTTCTGCATATTTTTAATAATTATTTTTAATTTAATTTAAATTTTTTTTATTTTTCTACTCCCTACACTCTCTCCCTATTCATTCCTATCATTTATTGTTCCCAATAGGTCTTTCGGACTACATCTTGTGTTCATACAGAACTGTTATTGGTAAGTTCTTATTAGTAGGCCAACATTGATACATTGAGGATTTTAGTCTTATGATAATGAACAGGTACTCCACATTGCTCACATTCCAAGACTGGGACCTTACTATCAGATGCAGTTTAATGTTATACCAAGGATACTAAATGGTTTCAAGTATTCTTATCAACACAAATAATTCTATTCAACATTATTCATTCACACACTTTAAAAATGTTTTTAAAAAACTGTTTTAAAAATTAGAGCGATTTAAAGTTGTATTTGAGAAAAAAAAGTGTTTCAAATTCACCCTACAAAGAATTTCAAACAAAGGGTTAAAAAATGTATGTGCCAACTAATTATCTGTATTTTGGGTAGTGAATTCTTATAAATACCATAAGATTCTTTCAGATATTTTAGAAACATTACTTTATATGCTGTGAACATTGCAAATTTATTGTAAAAAATATGCCTCACTTCTAAACATAGAATTTACGAGCAAACTTTTAATCAAAACTATTAAAGGAAAGAACAAATCATCACATTGTGCCATCAGCACGTATATCCCTGACCCTCTCTTGCCACCCTTGTCCATTGCTTCCGGCAGAACTTCAGGGCTACATCTCGTATTGGCACTGAGCTGCTGTATGTAGGTTCTAGCTGGTCGTCCTACCTTTGCTCGTCCATGTGAAGGGGTCCATAGGAGTATGTCACTTATGAGACCGTCCCTACTTCTCTAGCAGTGTCCTGCATGACTGGTTCATTTGATAGTTTTTGTGATGGGTGATAGGTAGCCGTACAGCTGCTGCTTTGTGGGGTGCTGCCTCCATCACTAGTTCAATATTGCTCGCAGCATTCTTGTGTAGTTGCCGTCAAGCTTTTTCTCCATATGTTTAGTTAGCATCCATGTAGTGCATCCATACAGCAGTATCGACACAAACGCTGCTTGGAAGAAACTGCGTTTAAAAAATTTGATATATTTACAGTTTATTAGAAGAGTAAAATTTTATTGCGCTGAATTCACACTAAACCAATTGGCACATAGACAAGTCACTTTCAGTCAGAAGGAAAATAAAAAAAAGTACTTTACTTAGAGAAAAGTAGCACAAGCTAGATGTCCTTCAAAGAAAGGAGAAAAAAATGCATATGGAAGAAGAAACATCAAAAGGGGATCTAACTGAGAATGAGGTTTAACTGCTGAAAGAAGAAAGATTAAAAAATATTGCTGAATTTATATCCAAAGCATAGAAGTAGGAGGAGCCACGATTTCCATAGTTTCTAGTGACAAGAGCAGATCATCCTTCTATTTTTAAAATAGAGTAAAAAAATCTCGGTAAAATTTCATGAAGCCATAACCAACTCATTGTACTAGTGGGGAGAGTGTTCGCCAATGGTCTGGGAAACCTGGGTTCAATCTCAGGATACGAAATACAAAAGACTTTAAAAATGGTACTTGATACCTCCTTGCTTAACACTCAGCAATATAAGGTACATATTAATGGTAAAGTGGAGCAATCCAGCAAAAGGAGTAGCACTCTCCCCTACACCTCGGTGTTGTAGCTATTGAAAAGGGAGCCTTCTGGTCGCCCTCGACTACGGTCGCCAACTTTACTTATGGTATTTATTTGGCTTCCATTAAAGCCAAAATATGACACCAGGTTGGTTTAATGTAGGAATACTCAGCAGGAAGCAAACCTCCCATGAGACAGGTGAAAAAGTCTCTTCGTTCTGTCAGCATTCTTCTACTGGAGCAGGGTAGTGCCTGCAGCATTGTGGCTGACGTTCTGGACTGTGACATCATAGTCAGCACGTCTGAACTCCAATTTATTCTATAACATTCACTTTTGGGCTAATACCCTTGGGAAAGGTATAAAACCCCAATACCTTCTATTGTGATAAATAGTATCACTACTGTTCTTCTACACGAATGGATTTGGCATTAAATAACCCTCAAATTTTGAAATGTTATTAAACAAAGCAACCAAAATGGAAACCTTTAGGAGCACCTGAGGCACCAAGTTATAGATCCAGCACACGCATTCGTACTAATTAAGGTCTGAAGTGCTCCTTACAATTTAGTAGAACTGGGAGTGTATAGGTTGGTTGGTTGGTTGGTTGGTTTTGTTTTACGCCGTATCAACTCTTTTTGGGTCATTCAACACCAAATTAAATTTCAAACAATTCAGTTTATCATAAGTACGCAGTTTCCACATCAAAACAAGTCAATTTCAAGCAATTCAATTTAGCATAAGTATACAGTTTAATTCTATTTGACCCATAGATAGGACCCTATCAGGTGCCACCACTCCAGGCCAGAGTGGACCTGGTAGCGATGGCAATAAAGGGGTACTCAGCTTTTCCCAAAGCTCCTGCATTACTGAAGCCTCACCATCAGATTGTTTAGTGTCATATTCAGGACACTTCATCTCCGACTTGAGCTCACATTCCATATGACAGCGGCTTAAAACCTTGGACTTACAAACAGTGTACACGCAAGCTTCTGTTCTGGGTTTAGCGCAACAAAATAACGAGTTGTATACTACCCCTGAAGTCTAACCAGCAGCATTAGTCAACCCGGAACCTCCAAAAGTAGTTTATGAACCCTCAGTCAAACTTGAAGAACAAGGTATGGCCATGGCTTACCAAGCTAAACGTAAATGCTTCTTTTGTGGGTTCCCTTATCATTCATGTGATTGCTGTCCCGCTCGTGTGGCTACTTGTAAAAAATGCTCAAAGAAAGAACATTATGCTCGCGCATAACGGTCCAAGCCCTTGTTGGCAACTATGGCGGATCCTCATGTACTAACCATGTGCGCAAATGTACCGCGGGAACTCCACTCCTCCGCAACATCTGTAATAATTAACAAAATTCAACTGAGTGCTCTACTTGATTTCTGTTGTACTGATAGCTACATAAGCGACAAAGCAGCTCAAGAATTAACATTGGAAATTCACCCCTCTAATAAAAATATTTTGGCTCAAGAAACTTTAAACACGATCTCAAGGTGATACCTAGTTGTAAATTTACTTCTTTGCCTTAACGGCCAGTCATGTGTTGCTACCCGTCTTGGTGTCCAGAAAAATTTATGTTCTGATGTGATACTTGGCCAGGATTTTCTACGCCAGCATCAGAAAATAACATTTAGATACGGTGGGCCATACCTCGAGATAACTGTTGACAATAATATTCATCAATTTTGCGCATTAAATGCAGCGAAGATGGAAGAGCCTTCCCTATTTCGTAATATATTACTGTGACGGTGCCATTAAATATTTATCCCAGGACGGGAGTTTACACACACATACACACACTTACAAATCTTTAAAAATAATATTCGAACAGTCTTAATGTTTTTTTGTTATGTTTTCTTTTTGTGTACTCGTTGATATATAAATTTATTATTGTTTGTATTGCATTATGAATATTCTTTTGTCTACGTCGTTTATATCATTTACATTTACAATCAGGTAGGTCTGACATCGTTTCTCGGCCTTTTGCTGGGCCGTCTGGCATTCGTGCCGGATGGGCGATCGAAACCAAGAGCAGACTCGGGGCCGAATAGGCCCCCAGCTTCGGCTGGGCAACCTTCGGGTGGGTGAGCTGCTTTTCAGATCCTTATGCACGCCTTGTATAGCACTAGATCTCACGGTCTAGTTCAAGCTATATTCTGGCATACGTGCCCGGACCTAGATTTAGGTCCGTGATACGGCTTGACTCATTAGATCCACATTGCACTTAGTGGGTCAATGACTAGCAGGGTTCGAGTCTCGGCTCGTTCCCGACCTTCCCCTTCCCTTTATCCCCACTTTAATCGGCCTTCGGGCTTTTGACCTTGTGTCAAGTCCTGTCTGGTGGGAGGCAGTGACAAATATAATCATTTACATTTACAAATAACACCACCACCACATGAATTACAGTCGAGGGTATTTCAAAAAAGCAATGTACACATTGCTTACCCAATAAGAATTAAACCGTATTATGGCGGTTCTTCAGGATAACATTATATTTTTGGGGCACCACAAATGAATTACGAAACTTTGCTTTAACAACACACAACAGCGAAAGTTCTTTATTTGCAGCTTTGAATATTTGGTTTGTTCTTGGTGCTGCAAGACTCGTGGTTTTTAGGCTTGTTAGTTTTGGAGACGCGATAGCTTAGCGGGATGTTGAGATGGCAGCGTGTCGTTGGACGTGTGAGGGAAGTATTCAAGGGCACCGTGTAGTTTTGTGTGTCGAGAGCGGAGTGGCGCTCGGATCGACATAGTAAATTTTTTGGGGGGTGACCAGAAGTGGTGCCGTGGAAGGCATGCTGAATGTTTCTAATTTATGTTCAACTGGGATTCCTCGTAAAGAATCCATAAATTAGATGGTTCCCTCGTTGAGTGTCCATGTTGCTGCTGCTAGTGTTAAAGCCACAGTGAGATGTCCACACTGGGTGGCTTGTTTAGCTAAAAAGCATCGCTAAGCAGGGACGACCAGAGGCACGACTGTTCTGGTCGCCGTCTCAAGCTGAAGAGAGTGTGTTTGGCCGCTCACCCGTTTTGCTAGCTGGAAATGAAGGTCCGGGATGAATGGGATAAGTCATCCTGATTGGGTGAAATTCAGTGTTGAATTGAATTGTGCGCCAAAACAAAATACGAGATTTTCCTCTTCTCTACAGTATAAAACTGAAAATACATTTAAAGTTTAACATGATTTAAATTTTTCAGTTGTAGCCCATATTATACAAAACTTTAGACAATGAATTTATACTTATTGTAATTTTAGTAAATAGTTGCAAAAATCTGGTCTAAGTCCTATGATCAATGTAGCCTGCTTTTTATTTAGTCTTTCGATCATGCTAATTAACGATTATCTCAAAAGAGTTAGAATGTGCTCTGATTAAATTGCAAATGGCGGCTCCAACTGAGCTGATAAGACACCGTGGTCTCCTCACATCGGTTAATTTGTTGCTCCTGGCCCCATTTCACCACAGTGGTGAACATTTGTAAGTAAACATTCACTTTGATATGCAAAATTCAATTTGAAGTTATCTCATTTCATGATAAATGTATGACACCAAACAGTTTGTTCTTGTTTAATGGCATATCAACCTTCTGGGGTTATTTTATGCCAAAACCATCCTTCTACAAGGACAGTAGTCAAGCTATTTAACGCATAGCTGGGAGGATAAAGAGGTTCATACTTTTCCCTAGGGTATTTATCTGAAACTGAACGTAATCGCGCGACTGGAGTTCGAACTCGCTTACTACTATTCCGCAGTCCAGCGCGTTAACCATTACACCACGAGAACACCCCTGACACAAAACAGAATCAAAACTTCACGGATATACTAATAGGACACACATTTCTTTAGTTTTAGATAAATCAACTAAGAACACGTAGATAGGAATATTCCAGAAAAAAAGGATCAAAATCTCACTAACATAGAATTTATACTCTCATATTTCTTAACCAATCAGCGAAGGACACGTAGAATAGAATATTCTTGACAAATCGGATCAAAAACTAACTCGTAGAAAAATTTGTCACAGAAACAAAAATAATTAGGCTCCAAAATAAATAAGTGAATCAGATTGTTTAAGACAGGTTACGTCCGTGCATCTGAACTTTATTTGACCTGTAATAAAAATATTTTACTCTGATTCACTTTTATTTTACCCAAAAGTATAAATAGCGAAGTTTCTTAGTTCAAAGGAGAGAGACTGACAAATCCTCTGACAGTTACATCACGGTACGTTAGATTGACGCCAGATGACCCGCTAATATACATTACGGTCGGAGAGTGGCCGAAAACTCACACATGCTGGCGGCGCGACATGATGATGATGATGATGTATGTAAGTACAAGTCTATCTTCTCCTTTTAATTCGGACATACTCACACATATACACACATTCAATTTGACGGAGAACATGTATGCTTTACACACACACACACACACACACACACACACACACACACACACACACACACAGAGATATGAACACCTTTTGTATAATTATTGCCATTGCCGAGTTGATAAAATATAGTTTTTTTCTTATATGTTTTTGTTTTTTTGTCAAAATTTCTCGTGTCTACATTGCTTGTGCCAATTTGCGTTGTATTATTGTGGAACTAAAACCCAAAATTTTGCTTTTTGTGGAACCTCGGGAAATCCTATTCTTCCACATACTCACAAACACAAACGTATACTCATGAAAATGAATAAATGGCATTAATTTCTATAAAATTAATTGTAACCTAAGTTTATATACTTATATTAGTAATATATATATCCTTATATAGTAAGTGTATATAAAAATTTTGTTCAGGCTATGTTTGAAAGATAAAAAATAAAAAATCTTCATATGTGCGAATATTTATTTCACCCCACTATATATATATATATATATATACATATATATATACATATATATATATATATATATATATATATATATATATACTTTTATCTTTTTGTTGGGACACTGCGTTTTCTTTTTGAATGGGACACCGTGAGGTCGAGTTTCATTGGGTGCCGTATTCATATGGCCTTGTGCCACATCCAAACAAAAAATCAAGTAAATTACTAAATCTTCTCTGACGAAACCAACAAGCTGGAAACATACACATATTTAAGAACGAAATAATTCTTGAAAAATATAAATCTCTCAGTGGACCTATTCATTTTGAAACAAATATACGAGGATCATTAAATAAGTTTCCAGACTTTTTTCGTAGCGGCACTTTTATTGATAGTACACACATGAAACTCTAGTCTTCCGTCTGTAATGCACTTGTTGTACCGTTCTAACAACTTCTCGAAGGCACCATGGAAGTCCTCTTGTGTGAGTGTGTCAATGACCTTCGTCACAGCCTCTTTCATCTCCTCAACGACTGCCTCTGAGCTTAGAGAATAACCAAAACTCACAGGGAGCAAGGTCTGGACTATTGGGAGGGTGAGGAACTGTCTTGATGCCCATCTTTGTCAAATAGTCTGTGGCAAGGATGGAGTTGTGGACTGGTGAATTGTTCTGGTGGAAATGCCACTGACCCGATTTGAAGAGTGCTGGCCTCTTCCGACGGAATCTCTTCCTGAACTCCCTTAAAACCATAACATTGTAACCCTAACCCTAACCCTTTGGCCAATCAACTCTGGTGTATTGACTTGCTTACTCCTCCCACACCTCTCATCATCCCTCACAGACTTCCTGCCTTCCTTGAATCTCTTATGCCACTCAAAAACTCATGCTCGATTCATGCTAGATGGTCGAAAAGCAGTCTGAAGCATTCCATACGTTTCTGTGGCATTTTTTCCTAGTTTAAAACAGAATTCTATTGCATATCGTTCTTCTAAAGTGTCGTCACACCCAGATTGCATTTTTGAAATTCACCAGCTGTGACAATTAGTCTTTAGTAGGGTGTATTCCAATTGCTGCTGTAGCTGTTGATTGGAACTCAAAATCATAAAAATTGGTCAGTCATCTTATAAGATGTATAGCGGTAACATAGTGAATTTTCAAGAGTCTACGACAATTTTAAATGCCTGTACAAAAAAGTCTGGAAACTTATTGAATTCACCACATATGTATGTAATTATATGTTTGTATGTATATTATATAAATGCACAGCTCATGATTTTATACAAGAAAAGCATTGAAAATCATGAAGAAAAGTATTGTCAGTGGTCATTACTGATGGAATTAGATATGTTCTGAGAGAGTACAGTGAATGTGGTAACAAATTATGCTTAATAAGTTTGTAATGAAATGTCGGTCTATTTTGTAGTAGAGGAGTCTTTTGGGTAGTGTGATAAAAAGGTTAATGCTGCCATAAATAATGATCAAAACAAATAACAAGAGGTTGAGCAGAAAGAAACATGAATTTTGGTTTGGTCTGGTTCCTTTGTTTAAATGCATATCAATCTTCATGAGTTATTTAATGCCAAAGCCATCCTTGGAGAAGAACAGTAGTGGTACTATTTAAGATAAGAGAGGATAAGAGAGTTCATGCCTTTCCCTAGGTTATTTGTCTGAAAGTGAACATAACGGTGTAACTGCAGTTTAAACCTACTGTCCAGCACATTAGCCGTTATGCCATGGGGACTCCCGCCTTATAACTTTTGGTAATGAACCATAGTTTATAAAAGATATGTTGCATGTGTATTGATTTTTTTATATCTGTCAAGGGTACGTAAATGTTTTTGTGTTACATATTGACCCCGGCCAAGCTGTCAAAAGAAGAAATGCACCTGTGTAAATAACAGATGCATCCGGTCGAAGATATCCGGGGGCGACCTTGACTGTTGAGGGGTTGAATTGAGTGCGAACTGTGACGGCCGCAGGAAGTAGGTGGTCGTCAAATTATTATATAACCCTGGCGACAGGAAGTTCAGATCAGTTGGAAAGAAGATGCTGGAATGAGAACCAGGCCCCCGGTTGAGCAGCCCAGGAGAACGGGAAAGAAAGGCTGTGATAGCCAGAAGAGTTGTGGGGGTCAATATGTTGCAGTCTTTGTTCGGTCTCCAACTCCCTCTCACACACAACCCTTTCAATAAAGTGAGAGGTATATTTTTCTAAAGAACTGTGTCCGCTCGTCTTCATTGCGTCGTTATGTTTCAGCAAACCTCGGTATATGAGTAGACAACATTAGTATTCTTTTTAGATGCTTACTTGCATGTCACTCCTGAAATGTCTTAGAGGATAAAATTTATTTACCATTGTAAAATTTGTGACTGTTATTTTTGGTTTGGCTTGTAAAATATAACCTTTGTACATCTGCAATTACTGAACTGCTAGATTGCTACTGAATAGGTTTGGTCTAAATTTACCCTCTAGCTTTTGGTGACAAAACAAGTAATTCCAGGAGACCATGAGACATGTGTTTTTTTTTTTAGATTTTAAATTTGGTGACACATGACAGTTACAAACATAAAATATAAAATTATTCAAGTAGATAAAAGCGATTCCAACAATGCTGCCTCAAAACTATCCTCAACATCAATAGAGTCCAGTCAGTTGGGGCAATAAAATACACTGACTGCAAATCTGAAGAGAGCTAAGACCCCCCCCACCTAGAATGTGTATCCTGGATAAAATACTAAACGATCTGATAGTGAGGCTCCAGTGATTGCTGAAGTTCTGGGGAGTATAGAGTTACTCTTCATTGCCATTGCTTCCAGGTCCACTCTGGCACAGAATGGTAGCACCTGACAGGGTCCTATCGATAGGTCAAATAGAACTGTTTGACTATTTAAACTATGTGCAAATATACGATTTATGATCAATTGGATTGTTAGAAATAGAACTGTTTGATCATTTAACTGTGAATAAACAAATGACTGATATTTAATTGAATTGTTAGTGATACATAACAATACTAGGAACCATTTAACTGTGTTAATGAATGAGTAATGTTGAATAGAATTATTAGTGTTGATTAACCATATTTACCTAACCCCTCCACTCGGGCAGGATATGACATAAAGTCAATTTTTAAACGGAGTTTAACAGGTCTGAACTCAGAGTTTTCCTTCTCCTAGACTAGTTGCCTTACCAAGGCTGAAGAACCTAGTCTGTCCTACTATTTACCCATAGCTGGAGGGAGAATAATTGGATTCATACCTTTCCCAAGGGTATTAGTGCTATGTGAAATGCAATCAGTCTCGTCCAGGATTTGAACTCGTGTCGCCGTGTTCATTTCCTACGACGATAACCATTACACCATGAGCACCTCCAAGTGTTGATTAACAATACTTGAAACTCTTTAACTGTGTTCCTAAATTGAATTATTAGTATTACATAGCGATGCTTGAAACCATTTAACTGTGTGCAAATAAAACTATTTATGTTAGATACCAATATTTGAAACCATTTAAGTGAGTGTAAACAAATGATTAATACAAAATAAAACTATTTGTGTTTGAATGTTTGGATTCGTTGGTTGATTGGTTCTTTGGGTTTTATGGCATATCAACCATTGTAGGTTATTTCATGCCAAATCCATTTTTATACACATAATCAGTTCTATTTCAAACAATTCAGTTTGGCATTAGTACACAATTTAATTGTCGAAAACATTTCTATTTCAAGCAATTCGGTTTATTTAAACAGTTCTAATTCAACCAATTCAGTTTAGTGTAAATATAGATTTTGTTTACACACTGCTAAATGTCAACAGTTCGATATTAAACAATTCAGTTTAGTGTAAGTACAGTTTCATTCTCAAAAACAGTCCTATTTCAAACAATTCAGTTTAGCATAAGTATGCAGATTAGTTCTATTTTACCCATAGATAGACTCATCAGGTGCTACGACTCCGAACCAAAGTGGACCTCGGAGTGATGGCAATGAAGGGTGCTCCACATTCCCCAAACCTCCAGCATCACTGGAACCTCACTATAAGATTTTTAGTGTCATAATCAGGACACTCATTGGTGGGGGGGAGTCTTACCTCTCTGCAGAGAAGCAGTTGGTGCATTCTACAGTCCCAGCCATCTGGGCAAAGAATATTTGGAACTATTTAACTGTGTGCAAACAATAGTCATACTTGTGTGCAAACAAATAAGCTCTAACTCATTTTAAAATAAAATTACCGACAAACTATTGACTTACAAACCATATGTATAACCATTTAACTGTATGTAAACAAATGAGCTATGGCTCTTTTAAAAAATGTCATCTACAAATTATGTGCAGAAAAAAACATATATAATATGTGTAAAGAGGATTTTGCTTTAAATAACCCACAATGGTTGATGTGCCATAAAACCCAACCAAACCAAACCAATCAAAATCAATTAGAATAATATTATCACAATCACTGAAGTTTTTTAATCGGCCAAAATCACTAATATCAAAGCAATGTTGCTCACGATACAAATGTTGTGAGCAGGCCATATTACCAGAAAGGAAGACCTCTATTGCTCAAAAATTGTATTTTTTGGAGAGTTATTAAATGGCCGCTATGTCAAAGAGGTACAAAGACACCACTGAAAAAACACTCATCTTCTGAGATATCAGCTATCGATAATGAACAGCCAAAACTGCCGACTGCGAATCATGGCAACCAATCATTGCCTAAGTCACCGCACTTTTCAAGAACAGCTATAGAATAAATATGGCAGAAAAAAAAAATCAGTGTTACGAAGAGCAACAGTGCTGCAACAGTGCCAACCAGAATCTTCCCCTCCCTTGTTCTGCAGCTTCTGTAGTCAGCCCAGCCATCAATGAATTAGCCACACCTATCACTAACACACCTATTCAAGGTGAGGAAAGCTTACATAAATCTTCCTTTGCTAAGAGAGATAAAATAATTGTTCATATTTTTACTGTAGAATGCATTTGCAACTGATTCTACTATAGAAATCCATCATGAATCTAAAAGAAAGAGGTTGTTTGGTTTTAAGTTTGGCTTATGTTTGTTTTATTTAATGGCATAACAACTCCTTATGGGTTATTTTAAGCTAAAATGTTTGATTATAATCATAACTATATTTTCAATGTTTAATTGCATTTTTTAAAAATTGCTTATTTTTAAAAATTGCTTATTTTTAAAATTTATCCATAATCATCTGTTTGCAGACAGTTATATGAAGTAGTGTAATTGGTAATAGACATGGCAACGCAAGTTCAAATCCTGGACGAGGCTAATTGCCTTTCACATAGCACTAACACCCTTGGGGAGATATTAATCCAATTATTCTCTCTCCAGCTATGAGTAAATAGTTGGGCAGACTGGGTTCTTTAGCGTTGGTTAGGCAATAATCTTGGAGAATTAAAACCCTGAATTAAAACCTGTTAAACCCGCTTCAAAATTATCCTTGTGTCACATCCTGCTCGTGTGGAATGGTTTGTAAACACATATTTGAAACCCAGTCAGCTGGGACTGTAGAATACGCTGACTTCATATTAAATCCTCTCCTTCAACAAGTGTCTAGGATATGACACTGAACTGCATCTGATGGTGAGACACCAGTCCTGGAGTTTTGGGAAATATGAAATACCCCTTCATTGCCATTACTCCCAGGTCCACTCTTAGAATTTACTGAAAAATCAAATTGTCTATGTCGTTAATAAATGGAGACACTCTCACTTTCTCTCTCTTTCTCTCTCTTCCTTGTTGCTGTCAATGTAGATTCAAAAAATACATAGCCAAGCAGACGAACTCAAAAACTGAAGAAAGCATTCCGTAGTGACGTCAGCCTGCTTTCCCGATAACTTGTCTGCTTTCTTTTCCTTTCTCTTTCGATGTGGCAAGCCACAAATCACATGATTCTTTCTTTCTTTCTTTCTGTAAAGATTACAACAAAAACGGCAGAGATCACTTCTTTCTTTCTTTCTTTGATATTATGTATACAGACACACAGATGTATGCACAAAATGCCACACTTGTATTTTATATTATTAGGAGATTGCTGGTTAATTTTATTTTTATCATCTCCTCATTTAACTAAAAGTTTAAATCTTCAGTTTACTGGTCTGCCTGGCAGTGACAGAATTTAATTGGTTTCTCATCATAGCTTGATATATAAGCAATATTCAAAATGGTTTTCTCTTTGTGAAAACTCCTTATTTATTACATATGATAGAAACACATCAATCTGATAGATATTTTCTTTCCCAAAGAATCACCAAGCAAATATATAAAGCATCCCATTAATCAAAAGCACTGATACTTAAGACCTCTCTGCTTACGGCTAGAAAGCACTGCTGACCGAGAAGCAAAGCAGACTTCAATCTGTTTGTCCAACAATAGTGAATAATGGATGGAGATGTTTAAGGTTGAATCATTCATTCCTTATGAATTAATATCTGTCATAGACAATCAGCATTACTGATACAGATGGAAAATGCACAGGCCACAGACAGTGTTCAATCCCAGGTCGAGTCATAACAAAAACTCAAAAAATAGTACTTTATGCCTCCTTGCTTTTACAGCATTATAAGTATGGATCAAGGATAAAGTGGAGCAATCTTGGGAAACAAGTTGCACCTTCCCCTATACCTCGATGTCGCTAATGAAAAGGGAGCCTTCGGGTCGCCTTCGACAACGGTCACCAACTTTACTTACTTTTACTTTGATGATATTAGCATTGATCATCATCATCATGTTGAGTTTACAGCACAGAATCCCCTGACTCTCTCTCACCATCCATCCCTATAGTCCATCACTCCTAGCAGGTCATGTAAGCTGCATCTTACGTTTACAAAGAGCTGATGTAAGTCTTTACAGGTTGGCCATCACTGGCACATCCATGTGCATATCCATGAGAAAATGTTGCTTATGAGCTCATCGTTGCTCCACCAGCAGTACCCATCATGCTGTAATCGTCTTGCTTGAATGGTTTGTGAGATGAGAGGTAGGTGGCTGTACAGCTGCTGTTTTATGGAGCGTTGCTTCCAAGATTTATTCAAGATAGCACGCAGTATTTTTGTATAGTTCTTATCGAGTTTTTTCTTTATGTATTTTATTTGCATCCATATGGTGCATCTATATAGAAGTATGGACAATCCCATTCTGTTTCATTGGGTAACTCTGACTTCCATATGATCGTAAAACCTGTCAATAGCATTCTGTGCCTTTCTCAGGCATTTGTTGAAATCACTTTAAATAGATGAGATATTGGTGCCGAGATATGTAAACTAGTCCACTAATTTTACTGGCTTGCCATGTAGAGTACAGATGGCCCCTTTTTGTTCAAAACACTTGTACTCTGTTTTTGTTTGCATTCATGTAGAGACCAATTCTTCCGACTGCTTGTTTTGTATAACCATAATTATATCAATCACAACAGTACAAATACATGGGGCCCCTACAGCCTCTTTTTCTGCTACTGCCTAAGAACTTCTGTTGACTTTTGTCCCCCCCATGCTCTACTCTTTCAAAATCCCGACAATGTGAGAGAGTCGGAAAGTAAGAAGAGCTATATATATTCTCTTCTCTCACCAGATAGCATGGGGATGAGTCAGTGTATGTTGTTCTTAGCTAGCTGGCTTATGTGTCACATGGTTTTTAGGCACCAATGATCTTTGATTTCTCTACATCTCGACTCTGAAAAGTTCTTAAATTGGGAGTTAGCGGTGGTTAAATCTGTCCCAGATAAAAAATTTATATATATGTATCTACTATCTATGAACTATAAAATACAGTGGTAGCTGAGCGGTGCCAAAATTCCACTTATACTAATGACCTATATTTTGTATAAGCCAGTTTTCAGCTCTACATAGAACAACAAATTTCTGCTTCAGCAACAAAAAAACAAAAAAAACCCCCAAAAAACGAGATTGGATGGAAGTGAAAGAGACGGTAAAGAAGAAACAATGATGATGAAACTGATTTTGCATGTTGGTTTACAGAGACTCCCTGGATTGTTCTCTTTACCCTTGATCCATAACTTATAATGCTGAGTGTTAAGCGAGGAGGCATCAAGTACCATTTTTTGAGTCTTTGGTATGACTTGACCTGGGATTGAACCTTGGTCTCCCAGGCCATTGGCAAACATTCTAACCATCATGCCAATGGGCTGGTTAACTGTCTAACACTTAAAAAAAATCCCTAAATCTGACTGCTTCTCACCTGCAAAATGAGAGTTTGCACTATTGACATTTTGCTGTTGGTTACTTCTAACACAGCCAGGCATCAGGGTTGATAGTTGAAGAGACAACCTTCACATTACTATCTACTTTATACAGTTAAATAAAAAGATTCAGTTTAGGTAATCTCATGGACACAAAGTAAGGGTCCAATTTAAGATTTTATTGTGAATCAAAATAATTGCAAACATATCTCAGGTGACCCAGTTGGCTAGGGCTGCAGAATACACCAACAGTGTCTCTGCAGAGGGGTAAGACTTCTCCAACAAATGTCCTGGATATGACACTAAAAAATCGGATGGTGAGGCTCCAGTAATGTTGGAGCTTTGGGGAATGCAGAGTACCCCTTCATTATCATTGCTCCCAGGTCCACTCTGGCCCATAGTAGTAGCATCTGACAGGGTCCTATCAATGGGTCTAATAGAACTAAACTATGTGGTTATGCAAAACTGAATTGTTTAATATAGAACTCTTTTGACATTTAAAACTGTGTACTGATGCTAAACTGAAATGTTTGAAATAGAACTGTTTATATGTATAAAAATAGATTTGGCATTAGATAACCTACAAGTGTTGATATGCCATAAAACCAAACCAGACCAAACCACATGATATCGCAGGGTCCCATTAGTAAACACAGAAGGTTTGGTCACAATAGCTCAAACTCTTCTGGAGTTATGAGACGAAAGATAAAAAAGGCTTTTTGTGAATCATTGTAAGGCATGAATAATAGATTCATGAAATGATGTAAGAAAAAATACAAGGATGGAGGCATGTATAGCATAATTGTTATTATAGAATAAACTTAGCAATCTGAGTTCAAATCTTGAATAAAGCTGTTTGCATTTTATTTCTTGGTAATGCCTTTGAGAAAGGCATCAATTCATCTCTTCTTCCCACAGTTATGGGTAGACTGGGCTCTCTAGCCTTGGCTCGTTGCAACTGGTCTAAGAGAGCAAACAACTATGAATTAAAATTAGCTGTAACCTGTTTAAAAGCTGACCTTGGGTCACATCCTGTTTATTGTGAAGGTGTTTGGTAAATATGTACAAGGATATATCAATAAATATGTACAAGGATACCTCAATCTGAGTCCTGTCTGAACTATAATTATTAGTGGAATTTTATCCTGAAATTTTTTACTGTATAATGTTTGATCTATGCAATAAATATTCGCCTCTGTTTTAATTATTTATAATGAAGGTGATTTTATTCAACAATCAATGTTTGCTGTGTAAAATAAAAGCTATGGATTTGTAAATGTAGCATTTTTTTTTTTCTTTAAAGTGACCATTTTCTACTTATTTTATAGAATAAGTCAACTTATGTGATTGATTTTTTTTTACAAGTGTGGTATGCAGGTTCTTGTTTAAGCAAAAATGCTTTATCAGTGGGGGGGACAATATGATTCATGGCTTAAAACTTGCTTTATCCAACAGTGTTATAGTTTTACCTGTATCTGCTGTAGCTTGAGTATAAATAATTTGGAGGCATTATTTTTGGAACCTCCCTCCTTGCTTTGTGATTATTAAGCACTTAGCTCAATTCCCAATTGAATTTTAAAAGAAATGATAATTTAGTAAGTTTGCATGGATGACCATTCAAATTCTTGATATAACGGAGATAACTACAGGGTGGAACGTAAAATTGTCGCTCTAGAAAAGATGACATGATTCAATTTCCACTTAATGAAAACCGGTTTTCTTTTTTTGTTGCAGACCATCGACTAGTCGGCCAGTTGTGTACAAATCCCAAGAGCGATAGGAGCCTTCTATCATGTCTGAAAGTGACACAATGTTCAATGAGCGAGATCGGAGATGTGCCGTTGTACAACTTATGCTCTCTACTGATCCAAGTTATGACAACAGGACCATTGCCAGCACCCCCAAAATGCAAATCCGGACGGTTCAACGCTTGAGGGCGCAGCTCAACGCATCGGATGACCCTTTGGAGGTGGTAGAGCGGAAGGACACTGCCAGGAAGACCCGGACCAAGGAGTTCATCGAAAAGGTCCAGGCAATCATTGATGAAACTCCCCAGTGGCCTATTCATCAGATTGCCAGAGATTTAGGTGTCTCACACACAACTGTGAATGTATGTTTGAAAGAGGACTTGAAGTGTAGGTCCTACTGGCGCCAGACAAGTCAGATCTGACCAGAACCCGCTGGACTACTTTGTTTGGTCATACGTCAAGAACATCACCAACATGACCTCCCAAAACACCAAAGCCAGCTTGATCGCAGCCATCTGCCTAGTATTCGTTGAGCTTCTGCTGGCGCTTGTGGAAAAGGCATGCTCCCAGTTCCGGATCGGGATCAAGTTGGTGATTGAGGCTGAAGGCGGCAACATTGAATAGATGTCAGCTCTACTACATAATCAAGTTAGCTGAATTGATTTTTTCAATAAAAGTTTAAAAATAAAGCTATCGTGTTGTTTTCTTTAGGACGACAATTTTATCGTTTCACCCTGTAGATGTCAGCTCTACTACATAATCAAGTTAGCTGAGTTGATTTTTTCAATTAAAGTTTTAAAATAAAGCTGTAGTGTTGTTTTCTTTAGGATGATAATTTTATCGTTTCACCCTGTATTTATCTGATGACTAATAAAAGAAAAGATAACTAAGTAATCTGCAAATTTGAATGTTCATATAAAAACTTTATGAGATCAAGGTGAGAGGTAGAAAATACTGCATTAGTGATTGGCTAATCAGAGTTCATCTTGTATTGCCCCAGCTCCTTTTTTATAGGCAAAAAAAAGTGGAAGGCGCATTTTTATGAAAGATGATGTACCTGGCATCTGTGTTGGGTGATCTCAGAAAATTATCAGCTCAGTTCCAGAGGTCCTCTCTCCCTAGGCAATTCCTGCTTCCTAGCTTGAAAGGGGTGAGGGTTGGGTTGATTTTGCTGTTCCCAGTTGGCCTCAGAATGAAAATAAAAGAAAGTGAAAAGTTAGACAAATCCTGGACTATTACTGACTAGGAGAAGGGGATAGTTGATATTCAGACCCATTAGATTTTGGTGGTAAAAGAGGGAAGAGTTATTTTTGGAAATTATGTCCCATTGAGTCTTTTTCTATTTTTAGATTTGGTGAAACTCTTGCATTAGGTACTATTACAGTTCTACATAGCTGTTTGAAATATTTTTGTATGTTAAGAAGCTATATATTTAATTTACAAAGATTAAGGTGACGTGTAAGACTGAAAAAGAAAAGAAAGGAGAGAGAAAGAGAGAGAGAACATCCCTTGACTGTAATGGAATCCGTTGGCCTAATGAATAGAGTATTTGCCAATGGCCTGGGAGACTGGAGTTCAATCCCATGTTGAGTCATACCAAAGACTTAAAAATGGTACTTGATACTTCCTTGCTTAACACTCAGCATTAATAGGTACGTATCAAGGGTAAAGTGGAGCAATCAAGGGAAAAGAGTAGCGCCCTCTTCTACAACTTGGTGTTGTAGCTATTGAAAGGAGAGTCTTTGGATCATCCTCGATTATGGTTGCCAACTTTACTTTATACCAGACATTAGCATAATGGTTAGAGTGTTCGCCAGTGGCCCGGAAGACCTTGGTTCAATTCCAGGTTGAGTCATGCCAAAGACTCAAAAAACGGTACTTGTCTGCTACCTTGTTTAACACTCAGCAATATAAGGGTAAAGTGGAGCAATCCAGGGAAAGGAGTAGCGCCCTCCCCTACACGTTGGTGTACTAGCTATCAAAAAAGGAGACTTCAGGTCATCCTTAGTGGAGCAATCCAGGGAATGGAGTAGCGCCCTCCCCTACACCTTGGTGTAGTAGCTGTCGAAAAGGGAGCCTTCGGGTCACCCTCGACTATGGTCGCTAACTTTACTTTACTTAGACTGTATTTGTATAATCTATATTTTTTATGTGTAAAACTGTCGTGTTTTGTGAAAGTAGAGCAGACTGAGTTCTTTAGCCTTTGTTAAACAACCAGCCTAGGAGAAGGAAAACTCTGAATTCAAACCAGCTTTACTCTGGTTAAACATTGACCTTCTATAACATTTTGCCTGTGGACGAGCAGCTGGGTTAATACATACTTACAAATCTCAGATTATTATTATATTGATGAAAACAATTCAAAATGATCCTTTCATTCACTTTGAAAGAAGTTATTCACTATCAAGCTTCAGCTTTCTAAAACCTATAATGAATGCTCGTACCTCTCAGCTTCCAGTTTGTTACTCTATAACTGAACTATATTTGCAAGTACATAAAAGTAGCACATTATTTTTGTTAGAATCAGAAGCACACACACACACACATACACACATACACACACACATGTATATTATGTGTAAGATTTTATTACTTCCTATCATATCTCTAATATTTTTTGGTCTATATGTGAGCAGACCTGGTTCTAGAAATGTTAGTCTTAATTCAGATTTTATTTTTAGTATTTCTCAGTGAATCTTGATAATTTATGCCTATGGGGGAAGGATATTATTAAATGATGTTACTAAAGAGATAAGGTTTGATTTTTCTTTTTTTAGTTTTTGTTAATATATATTTACCAACCCCTCCGCTTGGGCAGGATATGACGCAAGGTCAATTTTTAAGCGGAGTTTAACAGGTATAAATTCAGAGTTTTCTTTCTCCTAGACTAGTTGCCTCACTAAGGCTGAAGAACCAAGTCTGTCCTACTATTTACCCATAGCTGGAGGGAGAATAATTGGATTCATGCCTTTCCCAAGGGTATTAGTACTATGTGAAAAACAATCAGCTTCGTCCAGGATTTGAACTCGTGTCACCGTGTCCATTTCCTACGACGATCACTATTACACCACAGGCACCTCCATATCTTGTCGTTGATATAAGGAATTTTTTCCTTGTAAATCTGATGTGTGATTGAATTTTTGTAGTAACCATCTGCTATAAAATCTGATTTCAATTTATTAATATGATTAAATATGTCATAATTGTTTGATGGTTTGGTTTGGTTTCTTTGTTTAATGGCATATCAACCTTTGTAGGTTATTTAATGCCAAAGCCATTCTCCTAGAAGAACAGTAGTGGTACGATTTAACCCATAGCTGGGAGGATAAGGAGGTTCATACCTTTCCCAAGGGTATTTGCCTGAAAATGAATGTAATAGCGTGACTGGAGTATGAATTCACTACAATTCCGCAGTCCATCGCTTTAACCATTACACCACGAGGACACCCCCATTATTGTTTGAGCGCATTCTTCTAATCTTTAGTGCTTGTGAGTATGGTAGACTGTCCTTGAAATACTTGGGGGTACAAGAAACATATTTTTGGTATATATGGCTATGGGATGAATTTATTGTACAAAGCTAAGTCTGGTGAGTGTAGTGGCATAGCACTTGCACCATCTTGTGTTTCAACAGAATACTTTATCAAAAATTATCAAGATTGCCTTTATTTTTTTTTTTTCAGATTTTCATTATTTCATCTTGACATCTTGACATCATCACTTTATAAATAAGTTTCTCAGCAGTGTTCATGTCATCATTTAGATTTGAAATTCCATCGAACATCAGATGTACCACAGGACCATATCGTGGTGGGAAGTATGAAGTCAGAGAGGTGAAAGAGTATGTCTCTATGGAATGGACGGTGAATATGACCAAAATATGGATGCAGAAATTTCACAGAGAGTAAGATATAGATGGGAGATATTTACCATGATAAAAGATGGGTTTAATGGCAAAGCTGAGCAAAACCTAATTAGACAATTTCTTCAATAGTGGCATTTTGCCTGCAAACTGCGGTCTACCAGAAAGAAAGAAGAACAGAGACAGGTTACAGTTATGGAAAGATCCATGTTAGGAATACTGCTGCCTGAGTACATCCAAAACAAGGTAATCTGAGAGCACAGCAGAATGAAGGACATGCTCACAGAATACCAGAAAATAAAAGTTCCAGTGAGTCAGACATATTCAAATGTTTATGGACAATAGGCGGACTCATGCAGTTGTTTAATGTAATCCAAACTTAAGCACACACACACACACACATGCACACACACATACAGAGTGTTCCAAAAAATTTGATATCATTTCACAAGCCAATAATTTTGGCAATTTTAGTTGAAATAATCTCAGATTTTCACAGAATGTATATGTTGTATAGTGGGTCATACCACATGACTTCCAGTATCACGGAAGTATAAAGATGCCATGTTTCTGAAGCACGAGGCAGATGGGAGACAGAGACAGAGACAGAAGCAGGAACAGAGACAGAAGAGCTCTGAAAGACATTGGTCAGTAGAAGACAAACTTCGGACATAACACCTACTGTGAGAGACTCATAATACTAGTCGGACTGTACCACTTGAGTCAATAAATAATTAACTCTGTTTCCCTGTGTATCATTTCCTTACTACGATACAACCGTATAGAAACAGATCAAGATTTTATATGTAATGGAAGACAACAGCATGTGCTTATTTCAATGAGAATCTGCCAGAGAGATGGATTGGGGGTGGTGAAGATGAAGACAGTTTTCTGATGAAATGGCTGCCATGGACACTGGAACTGTCACTGTGTGATTTCTTTTTATCAGGATATGTGAAGGACTAGTATATGGCCCTTCTCTTCCTGCTAGCATTGATGAACTCAAGTAGAGACTCACTTCCGCACTGGATAATGTGACTGGAGACATGCGACAACATGTTTGGCTAGAGATTAACTACCAACTTGATGTGTGCCATGTCACAGGTGGTACACATATTAAAAATTTTATTGATTCCAGAATAAACTTATGATGTGCAACATTGAAACTGTTCAATTTCATTGAGCTAGACTTTGTAGTCTTCAAGATAATTGCTTTTAAAATGATGTCAAATTTTTTTGGATACCTTGTGTGTATATACATATATATATATATATATGTGTGTGTGTGTGTGTGTGTGTGTGTGTGTGTTTCACTTTGTAGCAAAAATGTGCAACTGTTCTCTTTGTCTCTCTCTCTCTCTCTCTCTATATATATATATATATAAGCTTAGTTGAAATAAATGTCTTTAAATACTAACTACATTTGAACTCTCTATCAAGGTTCCAGTTTGGCTTATGTGTTGCCCACGGGTTTAGCCACTATTCCACCTAATTCTAGATTTAATTCAAACATTTTCTGGAAATTTGATAATTTTTGCCATTTTTATCAGATATATTTAACCAGTATAAATAATTTCTTTGATTTTTTTCTATAATAGTTACTAGTGCTTCAACCTAATATTTTTTTTGTTTTTTCCTGGAAAACATTGGAAACATTTTGCTTTTATTTTTTAGTTCCTGTACATGTAAATTTAGTGACTGTAGTCGATGGTGACCCAAAGGCTCCCTTTTTTATTAACTACAATGCTGAAGTGTAGGGGAGGGTGCTACTCCTTTCCCTGAATTATTCCACTTTACCCTTGATCCATACCTTATCATGCTGAGTGTCAAGCAGGGATGCATCAAGTACCATTTTTTTGAGTCTTTGGTATGACTTGACCTGGGATTAAACCCCAGTCTCTCGGGCCATTAGCGAACACAGCACCCACTAGGCTAATTGGGCTGGTACGGTATATACTCATATAACGAGTGACTTTGCAAGACTAATTTTTCACCTCAAAATCAAGTGATCATTCATTTCATGAAATATGTTTTTAAAATGTCAAAGTTTATCTTATTTCTTGGCTTAACCTTATCTTAACTTCGATCCAAAGTGCCTCTTCATAACCTATACCTAAAAAAAGGCTTCTAGCTCAGATAAAAAAAAAGTTTTTACTTAACATTGTAAACTATTTAAAATACCTATGCATATAATATGTAGAGATATCATAAATAGTAAACAAAGTTATGTAAAAGCTTCATTATCTTCCAAGTAAACATGAAAAGCTACATCAAGGTCTAGACTACATATTATATTCATGATATACATTGATTTTGATTGTATTACAGTAGTTTTAAAGGCATAAATAAGTGTTTGAATAGTTTCTGTTTATGTCATTGCATGTTAAAGTAAAGTTTTTGTATAAATGGTTGGTTGGTTATTTGGGTTTTATGGCATATCAACCTTTGTAGGTTATTTAATGCCAAATCCATTTTTATGCAAATAGTCAGTTCTATTTTAAAAAATTCAGTTTAGCACAAGCACATAGTTTAATTGTCAAAAACATTTCAATTTCAAGCTATTCAGTTTATTCAAACAGTTCTAATTCAGCTAATTTAGTTTAGTATAAGTAGAGGTTTTGTTTACACACAGTTAAATGTCAAATTAGTTCTATATTAAACAATTTAGTTTTGTTTAAGTACAGCTTCAATGTAAAAAAAGTTCTATTTCAAACAATTCAGTTTAGCATGAGTACACAGTTTAATAGTCTAAAACATTTCTATTTCAAGCTATTCAGTTTAGTCAAACAGTCCTAAGTCAAACAGTTTAGCTTAAGTACAGTTTTAATGTCAAAAACAAATCTATTTCAAACAAGTCAGTTTTACATAAGTACGCAATTTAGTTCTTTTTGACCCATAGATACAACCCTATCAGGTGCAACCACTCTGAGCCAGAGTGGACCTGGGAGTGATGGCAATGAAAGGGTAATCTGCATTCCCTAAAGCTCCAGCATTACTCGAACCTCACCATTAGATTGCTTAGTGTCATATCCAGGACACTCATTGAGGAAGTCTTACTCCTCTGCAGAGAAGCAGTTGGTGTATTTTACAGCCCCAACTAATTTTGTATAGCATAACTAAAAGTTAGGGGTCAATCATTACACACAATACATGATAAAAACATTTTTTTTGCAGCTAAAAATTGTGAGTTGTTTATTACACAAAGTTCTCTGGCATATATAATTTTAATTTTAGCTTAGAAAGTAGGGAGTGTATTTGTGTCAAAATGTGATTCAGAGTGTAAAATTCATATAATCCTTTATATTCTTATGAATCACAAAGTAAATATGTCATGTTGTGTGTTAGTTTTTGATTGAGTTTACATTCACAGCTTCTTAATTGTTTGTTGCCTACATGATGAAATATCAGCTTATCTTTCTTCAGAAATCAGTCTGAAGTCTGACTGGCTTAAAGTAATTCTGATCTAGTAATTATTTAACAGGTCATTACTAATCAACCTGTCAAAATTCAAATTTTCCTAGCAACATAATCAAGGTGGTTAATGCATTATCTCTGTCAAATGAATTTACTTTTAAATATTTTTGACAACACAAATACTTAGACTGACTGTTACATTTTGATTTTTAGATTGTTATTGTAAGCAGTATAAAAGCGTGAATTCAGTTGAACATATTTCACCAATGAAATAAAACCCATAAAATTAGACAACTGTGTCCTCAGCAGACAGGTAAGACCCCGCGAAAAAAGGGAATTGTGGGAATGACACTAAAAGTGCATCTGGTTGAGGGGCTTTAGATTAGGAGCTCTGGGAAATGTGGAGTACCTCTTTATTGCCATTACTCAGAGGTTAAATCTGACCGGCAATGGTTGTGCTTGTTAGAGCCCCTTACATGAACCAAATAGATATGTCTACAAATCATTTGTATTTTACTGGAATATCTAATACTATATATATATATATATATATATATATATATATATATGCAAAAAGCAACACATGTATGTTCGTGTCTTCCATGTTTTTATGCCTTGAACATGACAAATATTTGATTACGAATAAATAAAATAAATTATTCACCTTTTATTATCCGTGATTAGATCCTCACAATTTTCGAAAATGCTACCGATATTTTGGCGACAACACCCCACGAGACACCAACTATACGGCCACTTGCCTCCCATCACGAAAACTATACAGGTTAGACGAGCCAGTCATGCAGGACACTGCTGGAGAAGCAAGGATGAGCTCGTAAGTGATGTACTCTTATGGACCCCCACATATGGCCAAGCAAAAGCAGGACGACCAGCCTGAACTTACATACAGCAGCTATGTGAGGACACAGGATGTAATCCAGAAGACCTGCCGGAGGCGATGAATGATAGGGAGAAGTGGTGAGAGATGGTCCGGGGTATCCGTGCTGGCGGCACGACATGATGATGATGATGATTGATAGGACTTATAATCGGACATTGGCATAATGGTTAGAATGTTTGTCAATAGCCTGGGAGACTGGGGTTCAATCCCGGGTCAAGTCATACCAAAAACTCAAAAAATGGTACTTGGTGTCTCCTTGCTTAACACTCAACGTTATAAGGTATGGATCAAGGGTAAAGTGGAGCAATATAGGGAAAGGAGTTGCACCCACCTCTACATGTTGGTGTAGTAGCTATCAAAGAGGGAGCCTTCGGGTCACCCTCGACTACGGTTGCCAACTTATTGATAGGCCTTCAAATATGGCAGATTTTTAAGACCTGTTTGCAAATCATTTGTATTTGACAGGATTACCTTACACCATGGGGGAATATCCTCGTGGTGAAATGGTTAAAGTGATGGACTGGGGAATCGTAATAAACGAGTTCGAACTCCAGTCGTGCTATTACATTCACTTTCGGACAAATACCCTTGGGAAAGGTATGAACCCTTTCTCTTTCCAGCTATGGGTTAAATAGCATCACTGCTGTTCTTCTGGAAGGATGGCTTTGGCATTAGATAACCCATGAAGGTTGATATGCCATTAAACAAAGAAACCAAACCAAAACTAAAACCTTAAGTGCAAAATCAACTACACAATCCATGTAAATAAGAATGAATGCAATGCTAGCATAAAATAATTCCAGATGGGTTGATAATCTGCTTAAATCAATCACTCTATTAAAACCAGTGAAATAAAAAAATTCCCCGTGAAAGGAATGTTCAGGAAAAATTCAGCTGAATCTGTTTGTTACAATATAAAGATCAGGGAATTTAAAATCTAAAAAAATGCAAGTTTTGCCTCAAAACTGATAGCATTAAAAAAAAATCTTTTAAAATATGTCAGATTCTTAAGAGCCATTAATCGTAATATGCATACCGGGGAAGTCAGAGATAAAATTGTTTTTAGGATTTTAGAAGCATCAACAGTGTATATTAGCATTTTGTTGTAATAGATCAATTTATCAGGGTGAAGATAAAAATCATCTATAAATCTTTTAAGAATATCTTTGGAACAGAATTTGGGACATCCTCTTGGTATGTGTGTTTTTTGAAGACACCATGGAGCCCAGTATATAGAATTCAGTATTTTGACCCCTAGTTGACGTGACGAGCTCATCTGAAACTCACTTTATTGATGAGGGTTAGAATATGCTGACTGTATCCCCTGTGGAAGGGTAAGACCCTCTTCCAAAAAAACCAGAATGTCCTGGGTATGAAACTAAACAGCATCTGATGATGAGGCTCCAGTCCTTTTGGTGATCTGGAAAGTGTAGAATACATCTTCATTTCCATTACTTCCAGGTCCACTTGGATCCAGAGTGATAGTACCAATTATAGTGCCATCTATTGGTCAAGTAAATATTTTTTAAAATGATGCATATTCAGTTGAGATACTCGATATCATATAACTGTAAATTATTTGAATTAAGGATAGTTACTTGAATATATTATCATTGATTCAGGATCATTGTTACCATTATGATTAAGAGACATTATTTTTTGGAGCCCAATTTTTTAAGTACAATATAAATTTTAGGGAATTTAGAATTAAAAAAAATGCAAATTTTACTTCAAAACTAAAGAATTGAAATCTGTGGCATCATTTATCTTCTACTAAGTCAGCACTTTGCTCATAAATATGGACGTCTAAATTTGACATACTTAACTTTTCTTTTCTTTTTATTTAACTGGGGAGTCTCTGGGAGATTATGGTTGAGGTGCTGAACTGTTGCCTTGAAGTAAGCAAGTTTGAATTCCAGTCACACTGATAGGTTTACTTTCAAACTAATACTCTTGGGATAGTTACATGGTCCCATATTTCCGCAGTTATGGGTTAAATAGTACCTCTACTCTTCTCAGACAAAGATGGTTTTGGCATTAGATAACCCATGAAGGTTGATATGCGATTGATAAACAAAGAAACTAAACCAATTCTAATTTCAACAAATAACAAGAATCAATGTTTCACTCTTTCATATGTAAGGAAAACGATTCATATAAAATAGAAAAAGTGAACAAGAAAGAAAGTAAGAAAAAGATTGAAAGAAAAAGTGGAATAGCAAAACTAAGAAAGAAAGAAATAAAGAAAAAAAGAAAGAAAGAAAGAAAGAATAATAAAATTGCAAAAGTGAACAAGAAAAAAATGACAGAAAGAAAGAAAGATAGAAAGAAAGAGTGGATAGGAAAATTAAGAAAGGAAGAAAGAAAGAGTGAAACTGCAAAAGGGAACAAGAAAGAAAGAAAGAAAGAAAGAAAGAAAGAAGAATAATAGAATTGCAAAAGTGAGCAAGAAAGAAAGAAAGAAAGAAAGAAAGAAAGAGTGAATAGGAAAATTAAGAAAGGAAGAAAGAAAGAGTGAAACAGCAAAAGGGAACAAGAAAGAAAGAAAGAAAGAAAGAAGAATAATAGAATTGCAAAAGTGAACAAGAAAGAAAGAAAGAAAGAAAGAGTGAATAGGAAAATTAAGAAAGGAAGAAAGATAGAGTTATACAGAAAAAAGGAACAAGAAAGAAAGAAAGAAAGAAAGAAAGAAAGAGTGAATGGGAAAATTAAGAAAGGAAGAAAGAAAGAGTGAAACAGCAAAAGGGAACAAGAAAGAAAGAAAGAAAGAAAGAAAGAAAGAGTGAATAGGAAAATTAAGAAAGGAAGAAAGAAAGAGTGAAACAGCAAAAGGGAACAAGAAAGAAAGAAAGAAAGAAAGAAAGAAAGAAAGAAAGAAGAATAATAGAATTGTAAAAGTGAGAAAGAAAGAAAGAAAGAAAGAGTGAATAGGAAAATTAAGAAAGGAAGAAAGAAAGAGTGGAACAGCAAAAAGGAACAAGAAAGAAAGAAAGAAAGAAAGAAGAATAATAGAATTGCAAAAGTGAGAAAGATAGAAAGAAAGAAAGAAAGAAAGAAAGAAAGAAAGAAAGAAAGAGTGAATAGGAAAATTAAGAAAGGAAGAAAGAAAGAGTTATACAGAAAAAAGGAACAAGAAAAAAAGAAAGAAAGAAAGAAAGAAAGGGTGAATAGGAAAATTAAGAAAGGAAGAAAGAAAGAGTGGAACAGCAAAAAGGAACAAGAAAGAAAGAAAGAAAGAAAGAAGAATAATAGAATTGCAAAAGTGAGAAAGATAGAAAGAAAGAAAGAAAGAAAGAAAGAAAGAAAGAAAGAAAGAGTGAATAGGAAAATTAAGAAAGGAAGAAAGAAAGAGTGAAACAGCGAAAGGGAACAAGAAAGAAAGAAAGAAAGAAAGAAAGAAAGAAAGAAAGAAGAATAATAGAATTGCAAAAGTGAGAAAGAAAGAAAGAAAGAAAGAAAGAGGGAATAGGAAAATTAAGAAAGGAAGAAAGAAAGAGTGAAACAGAAAAAAGGAACAAGAAAAAAAGAAAGAAAGAAAGAGTGAATAGGAAAATTAAGAAAGGAAGAAAGAAAGAGTGAAACAGCAAAAGGGAACAAGAAAGAAAGAAAGAAAGAAAGAAAGAAAGAAAGAAAGAGTGAATGGGAAAATTAAGAAAGGAAGAAAGAAAGAGTGAAACAGCAAAAGGGAACAAGAAAGAAAGAAAGAAAGAAAGAAAGAAAGAAAGAGTGAATGGGAAAATTAAGAAAGGAAGAAAGAAAGAGTGAAACAGCAAAAGGGAACAAGAAAGAAAGAAAGAAAGAAAGAAAGAAAGAAAGAAAGAGTGAATGGGAAAATTAAGAAAGGAAGAAAGAAAGAGTGAAACAGCAAAAGGGAACAAGAAAGAAAGAAAGAAAGAAAGAAAGAGTGAATGGGAAAATTAAGAAAGGAAGAAAGAAAGAGTGAAACAGCAAAAGGGAACAAGAAAGAAAGAAAGAAAGAAAGAAAGAGTGAATGGGAAAATTAAGAAAGGAAGAAAGAAAGAGTGAAACAGCAAAAGGGAACAAGAAAGAAAGAAAGAAAGAAAGAAAGAAAGAAAGAAAGAGTGAATGGGAAAATTTAGAAAGGAAGAAAAAAAAGCGTAAAACACCAAAAGTGAACAAGAAAAACTGAAAGAAAGAAAAAAGAAAGAAAAATAAAAGAAGGAGTGAAATATCAAAACAAAAAAAAAAGAAAATATGGAAAAAAATGATAAATCAAAATAAAAAATAGAATAAAAGAAAAAAAATAAAATAAAAATAAAATGATAAAAGCAAAGATTTACATTTTTTTACCATGTAAAGTATTTTAGTCACGTGTCCCATGGGTTCCAAATTTTTAATCAAGGATCGTGCTCTTTTTTTTCTCTACTCTTTTTACTACCAACATCTCTTGAGGAAGAATACCTTTTCTTAGCAACTACAAGAACCTGGAGATATTGAAGTAGCACACAACACCAGAATTCTGGGACATATTGACTTGGCCAGGTGCTTGCACCTAAATTACCCTAACCTTTCACAAGAAGGAACTGAAGGGTGAATACTAAAAAGTCTTTCATCCAAAGAATATCAAATAAAACTGCTACATTAAAAGAAAAAAATGTATGAGCTTCTTAAATTTAGTGAATTGTTTTCATTCACTAAAGGAAAATTTTATTGTAAAACAAGATGAAAAATAGTATTTTGATACAGAGTCTAATGGTTAGTTGCTAGAATTTGGATATTTTTGAAGATTGTAATTGTAACGGAACAGTTTCTTAATTTTGAATTTTGGGGAAAACAAATATTTTAAGAACTTTGTTTCCATCAATTTTTTGTTAAAAAAGTTACTGTGTCTTGAAGGTGACAGTTTTATCAAAAAATGAATGATAAAATTTGTGTGTGCAAATCTATTATTGAAATTGTGGGGCAATCTTAAAATAGCTTTTTAGCTTAGGTAGATGCCAATTTAAAACAAAATACTCCTATCTTTTCTTGAGAGGTTCTGCTTTTTTTTTACTGGAAGATTTAATAATATTATTTTTATGACTATTTCAGAAAAATTTTCCTTTTTATAATCAAATTTTAAGGTAAAACCCTTCAAAATGCCTATTTTTGGGGTAAAAAACACCAAAATATTTTCTGTATATCTAGAAATATTACAAAAATTCTGAGATAAATTCTATTAATGCAAATATTCTAAAACAAAAACCTACATGCTATCTAAAGTAATTTTATGTAGTTCTGTCTTTGCTTCTCGGAAAACATCCATAATAAAAATTCTCTTTCAGCTGGTAATATTTTATGCTCATAGTTGATTTCCAAAATAAATATCAGCTTCATGATATTCATAATTTCAATGTTTGTAAGAAAAATCCAAGTTGAATGGTGTGTATTAATTTCTTTTAGTCTAATACTACAAGTGTCCTATTAATACCCCTTCTACTGACCTTGGAATTGTTAAATTTTTTGTACTTATACATGTGTCAAAAGTTTAATAAATATCAAATTCTTCCCAAAATAGAGCTTTTTAGAGGTCATAAAAGGATTCTTGGAGAAATTTTGGCACATAAACATGTCCTCATTGTATGATTTATCATATTTTTTGACAAATTTACAAACTTCAGTCCAAATGTCCACAAAACAACTAATTTAACCCATTGGGCAGTGACATTTGATTCTTAAACTAGATGTTAAATATTTTTATATAAAAAAAGTCTTCTTGAAGCTTAAACATAAATAAGATTAAAATTTAAGAAGCTTTTTTTTCTTTATTGTAATGGTTATCGTCATAGGAAATGGACACGGCAACATGAGTTCAAATCCTGGACCAGGCTAATTGCATTTCATATAGCACTAATACCCTTGGGGAAAGGTATGAATCCAATTATTCTCCCTCCAGCTATGGATAAATAGTAGGATGGACTAGGTTCTTCAGCTTTGGTGAGGCAACTAGTCTAGGAGAAAGAAAACTCTGAATTTAAACTTGTTAAACTCCGCTTAAAAATTGACCTTGTGTCATATCCTACCTGAGCGGAGGGGTTGGTAAATATGAATAATCAGAAATAAAGTGCTCAGTCGACTTTGCTATTTACTCATTGTTGAACAGAGAAGTGAGTGAATCACGCCTTTCCTGAGGATAAAAATATTGTCTAGGATTTGAACTTAGGTCACCAAATCCATTTCCTCTGACAAATGACTGTTGCACTAGATTGAACACTGTATATGGATGTATTTACCCAATGCTTTTACTATAAGTAAGATGTGATAAAACGTCAATTTTTTAGTGAAGTGCATATTTTCCCTTCTTATTTTTAAAAATTTTCCGCTCAAAAATAAAATAATTAGTAAATTGGGCGACCTTAGTCTAGGATGGCGGAAGGCTCCCTTTTCAATAGCTACTGCACCGAGGTGTTGGGAGGGTGTTACTTCATTTCCTGGAGTGCTCCACTTTACCTTATAATGCTTAAGCAAGGTGGCATCAAGTACCATTTTTAAAGTCTTTGGTATGTCTTGACCAGGGGTTGAACCCTGGTTTGGCCTAATGAGTAGATTGTTCACCAATGGTCTGGGAGACTGGGTTCAATCCCTGGTTGAGTCATACCAAAGATTCAAAAAATAGTATCTGATGCTGCCTTGCTTAGTACTCAGCACTCTAAGGCAAAGATCAAGGATAAAGTGGAGCAATCAAGGGAATGGAGTTGCGCCCTCCTCTACACCTTGGTGTCATAGCTATTGAAAAGGGAGTCCTTGTGTCACCTTGATGAAGGTTGCCAACTTACTTACTTATAAATAAATAACATAATATCTGTTTTCATTTTTTGTTTTATAAACTGGAGTCGAAGGGAAGTCACTCATTAAAAAGATTGAATTTTTACATGGAAATATTTTAGGTTTTATTCCTTTTCTCTATTTGATGGCATATCAACTATCATGGATTATCTAATGCCAAAGGTATCCTTGAAGAAGAACGATACTGGTACTATTAGGGCGGTTATACCTTTCCGATTGATATTAGTCCAGAAGTTAACATAACAGTATGATTGGAGTTCAAACTCACTATAATGTCACAGTCCATCATGGTTGCCACTACGCCATGGTGAGTCCTCCTAGATAAGTACTTGGATAGACTATGTTCTTTAGCCCTGGTAAAGCAACCAGTTGCAAAAAAAGAAAAAAATTTTAATCCAAAAAAAGTTACTCACAGCTTAAAAATTGACCTTATGTCACATCATACCTGTGATGGAGGGGTTGGGTGAATGTAACTAAATCCACGTTTATCCAAACAAAGAGTTGATGGTGATGGTCGATGTACGACATTGAATTTTATTGTATGTTTTTAGGTTTGGATTCGTTTCTTTGTTTATGACATATTAACCTACTTGGGTTATTTAATGCCAAAGCCATTCCTGCAGAAGGACAGTAGTGTTGATAGTTGATCCATAGCTTTGGAGAATAAAGGAGCTCATATCTTTCCTAAGGTTATTGGTCAGTATAATAGTGTGATGGAGTCTGAACTCACTACAATGCCACAGTCACAATCCCATGGGAACTCATCCTTAAAGTAATTTAATTCTAAATGCATTGAAAATAAATAAAATTTAAACTTTTCTTATTGCTGCTATTATATTATGGGTTCTTGAAAGTTGAAGAGTTGGTGGATTGGTTTGGTTTGGTTGGGTTTTATGGCATATCAACCATTGTAGGTTATTTAATGCCAAATCCTCTTTATACATATATATTAACTATATAGGATTTGCTTTGGTTGGGTTTTATGGCATATCAACCATTGTACGTTATTTAATGCCAAATCCTCTTTATACATATATATCAAATATATAGGATTTGGTTTGGTTGGGTTTTATGGCATATCAACCATTGCAGGTTATTTAATGCCAAATCCTCTTTATACATATATATCAAATATATAGGATTTGGTTGGGTTGGGTTTTATGGCATATCAACCATTGTACGTTATTTAATGCCAAATCCTCTTTATACATATATATTAAATATAGGGTTTGGTTTGGTTGGGTTTTATGGCATATCAACCATTGTAGGTTATTTAATGCCAAATCCTCTTTATACATATATATTGAATATATAGGATTTGGTTTGGTTTGGTTTGGTTTGGTTTTATGGCATATCAACCATTGTAGGTCATTTAATGCCAAATCCTCTTTATACATATATATTAAATATATAGGATTTGGTTTGGTTGGGTTTTATGGCATATCAACCATTGTAGGTTATTTAATGCCAAATCCTCTTTATACATATATATTAAATATATATGATTTGGTCTGGTTTGGTTTTATGGCATATCAACCATTGTAGGTTATTTAATGCCAAATCCTCTTTATACATATATATTAAATATATATGATTTGGTTGGGTTTGGTTTTATGGCATATCAACCATTGTAGGTTATTTAATGCCAAATCCTCTTTATACATATATATTAAATATATATGATTTGGTTGGGTTGGGTTTTATGGCATATCAACCATTGTAGGTTATTTAATGCCAAATCCTCTTTATACATATATATTAAATATATATGATTTGGTTGGGTTGGGTTTTATGGCATATCAACCATTGTAGGTTATCTAATGCCATATACTCTATACATGTTTATTAAATGTCAATGATTTGGTTTGGTTGGGTTTTATGCCATATCAACCATTGCAGCAAACAATTGTCTGATGCTAAATTAAATTGGTAGAAATAGAACTGTTTGACATTTAAACTGAGTTCAAACTAATGACATGTGAAATTGAATCAATAGAAATAGAACTGCTTGATCATTTAACTGTATGAAAACAAATGACTGATGTTTAATTGAATTGTCAGTGATACATAGCAATACTTGGAATCATTTAACTTTGACTCATGCTGACTTGAATTGTTAGAAATAGAACTGTTTCATCATTTAACTGTGGGTATCTACAAAATATGATTACAAATCATATATTTGATATATATATGAAAACAGGATTCGGCATTAAATAACCAACAATTGTTGATATGTTATAAAACCAAAGGAAAGCAAACAAAGCCTAGTAATTTACTAAAACTCTTTTAATCTTACCAATTTTTTAGTCTGACTGCCTCAAGAATCTAAAAAGAACATTTACATAATTAACTTGTTGGGTATGAGGATGAAGGTCACGGGCAAAGGGCAAGGCTCTGTTGCCATTTGATATCTGACTCCATATTTTGTTATATTATCTTACCCCCACGTTGACTGGTCGGTGTAATGCCTTGCCCAAGAAAGTCCCAAAAGAATTATACAAGAGAAAAGACAGCAACAGATAAGACACGAAGGTGTTTCTTTTATACTTTCCTTTATTTACTGGGTTCAACAACCGTTCCATGGATGAGGGAGTTTTTCCTGAATACATTGAAATGGTTGAATCCCCCAGTTAAGGTGTCAAAAATACGTTAATCGTTTCATGTATGTGTTTGTCCTCATTTGGTATTTCGGGCTTCCATAAGGGTTAGTTTTTCCTTTGGTAGTTTGTCAAAGTCTGGTAAGGGTTAGTTTGTAGTTCATTTGTGGGTCTTGTATATTTCAGCATAATGCTGACCGAGAGAGAGCTGCTACTGGGTGATAGGGACTAACCAGCGCTACAACCAAAGACGTATGCGTGGTGCCCAGACATGCCAGCAATGATGTTGTCAAATCGCTGGTCACTGCTTGAAAGAGAAAGAATGCCTGTTCCCCTTTGTCAAGAGGATGCTTTTCTTTTATGCATGCATCATCCCTTTTTCCTGTTAGGGACCTCTGGGAGTTTCTGCAAATCTAATAGTTTTCTTTTTCTTTTTTTTAAAAATCTAATTTTAAATTTTTTAATTTATTTATTTGTTCCCTACAAACTTTTTGACTTCCCCCTTTTTGTCACGCCTAACACAACCAGGCTCTGAGGTTATTGGTGAGAAGAGGGTAACCACATTACACTGCCAATAGATTTTTCTACAACTCAAACACTCTCCTCTGATCAGTTTTAGTTATTTTCTACCTAAGCAAATTACTGTATTTGATAATATATTAATAATCTGGAAAGAGACTGAATACAGGTTGCTTAGGAGCTTTTAAATTTTGAAATTTTGAAATTATCATTTTAAAAATAATTTTGTAGAATCAGATAGTCATATTGGCAAAATATTTCATAGGAATAAATTGCTAGTTTCTATGACTTAGTTCCTATTTTTAAGTCATATTTCTTAACCAAATTATTAGATGTCATTATCTGAATTGCTATATATATATATATATATATATATGTATGTATATATATATATATAAAGAGAGAGAGAGAGAGAGAGAGAAAAGGCGCTCTATCTCTCTCTCTTTATATATATATATATATATATATAAAGCGAGAGAGAGAGAGAGAGAGAGAGAGAGAGAGAGAGCCTTTTCTTTTTTAAACATTTTTGATTGAATAGGACTGACACTTTGTGAACTGCCTATTCTGTGTAGTAAAAATTCTTATCTTCTATAAATTCCCCTCCCTCTTGTTCTTCCTGCTACTCTTTGTATAAACATATATGATTCATCACTGTCACTTGATTATTTGCTCTCCCAACGATGGATCTATTTGAGGACAAAAGTACTCAGAAAACATATGGTGACTACTTGAATTCATTCCATCTCAAAGTCAAATGAATCATATGAAGACTTGAATGGATCAAAGACAGAATAGGCACACACAAAGTGTTAGTCCTTTTTAGTCACTACCCCCATATATATATATATATATATATATATATATATATATATATATATATATATGCACATGGATCTTGATTTGTATGTGTCTCCCCTCAATAAAATGACCTGATGTCATATAGTGACTTGAAGGGAAGTCAGTTAGATGTTTACTTGCTGTAAGCCTGGGTGCTTTGGGTGGTGTAATGGTTAGCAAGCTAGATGAGCAAAATCTTACAAGTGAGTTTGAGTTTCATTGGGTGCTCTATTCAAAAGGCCTTGTGCCAGATCTAAGCAAAAAGTTTTGTCTATTCCTACTTGCTATAAGTCTTAAAACAAGACCAGATATTTGTTCTGCAGGACAAGAACTCGGACATTTTTGTCTCCAGCTAATCTTATGTCAAAATGAACATGACAACAGAATATTAAATATAAATAATGTTGTTTTGTTTGCTTTCTTCCTTTTTATGAGAATATTCATCATCATCATCATCATCATCATCTATTATCATATTTCGTATCAACGGTAATAAATGCAATCTGGCTCTTTAAAAAAATTATCCACCAAACGAAACTGGAACCCTATTTCTGCTTGTTGGATTTGTTATTAACTTCCGGCAAAGGTGGGTCAGCAGCCAATATCTGCGGGAGGGGGCAGTCATAGTTTTTTCTAGCAGTGACTGGAAGGTCGGCAGGCACTGTAAACAAATATAGGTGTTACACATGTTGCCATGCTAGATAACACGTACTCTAAATTGTTTTTATCAGAAAGTTATTTAGTTGAGTTGTTTGGTCCATTAAAAAATACAAGCCATTACCCCTCCCTATTGCACTTCTTTTTTTTTTCTTACCCCGAATCTAATAACGGACAAAAGTAAAAGAAAGTGTACGATTATAAAAATATCCATTAACAGTTAAAAAAACAAAAAGAAATAAAAAAGGAAAAAATTGCGAGTAAAAACTGACGAATAATTTCAATCAAGTGACTAAGCTTCTACGGTTAATCTTTTATTTCTTTTTTTCAAAATTGTTTCGTAAAAATTTATATTTCACTGTGTAATTTAAGATGTTTAGGCTAATTGCTTAATACCTTGAAGAAGTAAGGAGATGATCACTTATAACACCTCCCTCCAGGGCACCTCTGGTGGTGTAACGGTTAGCAAGCTTGACTAGCAAACCTACACGAGTGAGTTCGAGTCTCATTGGGCGCCCCATTCATTCGGCCTTGTGCCATATCAAAGCAAAGAGCTTTGTAAATTACTATAACACCTCTCTCCACCAGAAAAAGATTGATGGACTTTGTTAAAATCTTTATATTATCATTTAATATGTAAATGTGTTCTTTCTGCGCTTAAAATGTTCAATGATATCCTTATAAAAATGACATCATTGTTTCAAAAGAAGCCAGCATTTTTTGTTGTTTTTAAACTGAAAAATATTTTGTCTTCCATTTTTTTCTTTTTTGTTTGCTTTTCATTATTCTAGTCTGAAAGATGTTGCTACAAACCTTTTACAAAAGAAAAATATATATCTTGAATTTTTCCATTATTTTTTTTTCTTTTATAATGGTCACATTCTATTTAATTTTGTGAGGTAATGTGTACTGATATTAATTCAAACTTACAAAAAAAAAAAAAAAAAAAAATCAACAAAAAACCCAAAAAACACTCATTGACTATTTCTTTCAGATGCCTAAAGTTTATTTTAAAGAGTAGATTGTCCTTCAATTTTTTGAATAAAAAAAGTAAATTCAGTTTCTTAAAAAGTGAGTTGGAAGAAAGTGAAATTATTTGGATTTTAATGGAGGGATGCAATTTTAATCACTCCTCCCATATATATATATATATATATATATATATGCACATGGGCCTCGATTTGTATGTATATCGATGAGGATGTCATTATTATTACTATTATTATTGGGGTTTTGGTTTAAGGTTTAAGTTGGTATTACATTGGTTGCGTTGGTATTACGTTGGTTGTGTTGGCATTTCGTTGGTAGCATTACTATTACATTGGTTGTTATCTCCTCGCTAAATGTTGATGGAAAATAAAGGTGGTGGAGAAGAACGAAGACGTCGTCAGGTTTTAAATGAAGGTTTTAATGGCAGCACGAAGTAAGGGGTTTACACTGGTATGCTGCGAGTCTCGTAGGAAGGAAAGAAGGTAGGAAGTTGTTAGAGTGTGTCATCTAATTTGTTTTTAACTAGGATCCCTTGGTCTAGAAGAATAGACCCAAGGGGTCCATAAACTAGATGGCTCTCCTCATAGTGTATGATGCTGCTACTGCTATTCAGGAGCAGACGATAAGACGTCCATTCCCATTGAGGATTTCTGAGGAAGAGAGTTTCGCAGGCTTTCTTCAATTTTTGGTGCTGCTAGGAAATATGGTTCGGGCTGAATAGGACAGGTAATCCTGATTGGGTGAAAATATTCGGCGACTCTAATAGTCAAATTAAATTACGCACCAAACAAAAAATACAAGGTTCTTTCTGCTACATATGTGTCTCCCCTCGATAAAATGACCTGATGTCATATAGTGACTTGAAGGGAAGTCAGTTAGATATTTACTTGGTGTAAGCCAGGGTGCTTTGGGTGGTGTAATGGTTTGCAAGCTAGATGAGAAAAACCTTACAAGTGAGTTTGAGTTTCATTGGGCGTTCTATTTATAAGGCCTTGTGCCAGATCTAAGCAAAAAGCTTTGTATATTACTACTTGCTGTAATGAAGGGATGTAATTTCCTATGTATGTTAATGATGAGGCTTTTATATTACCTTTTACATTGCCTTTGCTAAACACTAACACAGTAATGGTTTCCATTTTCATATAGTGTTTCTTAAGTTCTGTTGGGTGGGGGCATATTTGTGTACAAAAGAACAACTGAAATCCCTCTCGATCTGTTTTATTTTATTTTATCTTATTTTTATCTTATTTTTAAATTGAAGCCCTATCTTGTACTGGAATTCCATAGAGGACACACGTGCGAAGGGTCAAATTGGCCAATCACAGCCTTTCTGTAGGTCATGTGAGTATGGCTCTAAAACAACGAGTCACAAAGAATCGTCCGCTTTTTGCTACTACCGGTAATAGCTGTTCTACAAGCCCCAGACGGCGACGATTCGGACAGCGAGCCCATCACCTACCAGCTGAGAGCAGACAAACGCAACCACTAGTACGAACCTTGCGACAGTGCCCTAATAAGTTACCAGAAACAATTAAACAGCTAAGTTTCCGCAGCAAATTCATCTGCATCCTTATCCAACAAAACTCTTTGAATTCTTTCACTTGTTTGGCATGTTGTATCAACCTGTTGTATATTTTGTATATGTACAGTAAACCTTTTGTTGTAGCAAAAACTATTTTGTGTCCTTTCTTCAAAAGCGGCACCCATCTCCTCACTACATTCTTAGTATGGGTTATTTTCCAACAAAACATAGAGTTTAAACGGTGCTTTTTCAGAGGACAAAATTTCCCACACTTAAGAATTAAGGAAATAACATTTTCTAAAAAAAAGTTTTTGCTTAATCTGAATCTCTGAATTATAATCGGAAGAATTTTTCCTTTTTCTTTTTACGTACATTCATTGATAAATAAAATCAAAAGTGGCATATTTATTCCAAACTTTCAACTTTTGTTTTTTCTTTTGAAATGTAAGCGTTAGTCTAACCAGTTAATTTGCTGCAAATGAAACCTTACCTGGACAGCGCGCGTAAAATTTTTAATGCTTTTTATTTTAGTTTTATGTATTTGTGGAGATTAGAAAAAAAATTCAGAAAAGTTTAGCAGTTTCCCCGAGGCCTCTGACAGTAAGCGAAATCTGCGCATGCCGGAATGATAGACTTCCTTGCACCAAAAAGAAATCCGCTCTCACTTCTGCCGCCACCACTGAGATCAAAAGGATCCTTTCTCTTTCTTGCTGGTTGGGTAAAACATATTCATGCTCAGCCCTCGTATTAGTGGCAGGTTGTGTTTCCTTCTTGCAAGCCACCTCTACGAAAAATGCCCACAGATAAACGACGAAAGGAAAACTTTTACAATCGAAAAGCATTCCTCCCTGAAAAACACCCACTGAACATAACCACAGACTTTAAACTAATAGGATTTACACTCCTATACTTTTAAATGGCAGTCGATGACTGCGTGGTATAAAAATTCTAGAAAATAGAAGCCATGATTAACTTGTTTCTGAAACAAAATGTGGTAGACGTCGGTAAATTAATTAGTTACGGTAACCTATTGGTCAGAGAAATCACCTGCCTTGTGACTCCAACTACGTCCGCGCCTTTGATTTTGTCCTGCGCAAAATAAATGGTGTGTTTGGAGTCGGCCACGTGACATGGTTACTTATATATACTCTACACTTTAGATAGCTAACCCTCTCATTCTTTGCTTTGCCAGCGAGCGACACATAGCTCAAGACACATAACATGGGTGCGTATATAGTCTGCGATCTTTTTCCTTTCTTGTTCTGCTTTTCGGCCGGACTTGTTCCAGTCTCACGCACGCGCACGGCATTTCGTCAAATTCCGAAATAGACAAACGACCATCATGGGAGAAAACACGGCCTTCTAAAATACATTGTCATTTTTCTGTGTATTGGGATTTCGCATGAAATACTGAGTCAACATACACATATAGTCGTACAGGACACTTTTGATATTTAGTCTTCTTGCATATACTTAGATAATATAACATAAACGTAAGTCAGAATTCTGATATTCTTACCCTTCGTTCCTAAACAAATACGCATTCACCATAATATTCGTGTAGGTCACACACACACACAGAGACAAATATTTAATAAACTGTGTTCGAACATTCATACTGTCTTTGTAATATTCTTTTTAATGTACTTGTTGATATATGAATTTATTTTTGTTTGTATTGCCTTGTTGTGAATATTCTTTTGTCTACGTTATTTAGACAATAACAATACCACCTCCTCAAACTCATCAACGACCGAAAATGACTCTAATATATTTCAACAGCTTGTCTGGGAGACGCGACTATTTCTACTGGTTGCAGGAAAACTTTCCACACCACAGAATAGTCGTTCAACACCAAAATAAAGTTGGAGTTAAAAGGTATCTTAGTCTCTGTCCTTCTTTTGTTAAATTCTCTTGCAGCCTTCCACAGATAGACAAGCCGACAAGTTAATGAGGTAAGAAGAAGAACAAAGAAGTCCGATAAGAAAACTAAAGGTCATCTCTAAAGACCTACAACAAACTCGACAACAACCGACTATTACTACAATTTCTAATGAAACAACTAAACAAAGAAAATCTTCTGATATATCATAGAGGTGAATTTATGAATATTTGGACTTTTATAAAAAAAAAGTTTTTTTTTAGCTTCTGCTGCAAAGAATGGGAACAGTGGCATGCATACACCAGTGTATGTGTGTGTGTGTGTACGTGTGTAAAAGATATGCATAAAGGTTTAGATCGTTATAAATATCTGGAAGTGAAACACTGAAAACTAGACTCAAAACAATAGGTGTGCAATGCTTCTCTTGTAACAACTACAACAGCCTTAATATTAGGTGCATACGCTGTTGGTGACCTTAGTCAAGAGTGACCCGAAGGCTCCCTTTTTTAGTGGCTACTACACAGAGGTATAGGAGAGGGTGCTACGCCATTCACTGGATTGCTCCACTTTACCCTTGATCCTTACCTTATAGTGCTGAGTGCCAAGCAAGGCTGCATCAAGTACCATTTTTTGAGTCTTTGGAATGACTCGACCTGGGATTGAATCCCGATCCACCGGACCATTGGTGAACAGTTGTATTTGTATTGTAATTAACGTATTAGATTGGTAAATGTTGGTTTCAACAGTCTTGACTTTAAAAACATATACTCCTGTTTTTTGCCCTGTCAGCTGGAGCTGTAGAATACACTGACTGCACCTCTGCAGAGGGGTAAGACCCCCCTCAATAAGTGTCCTGTTTATGACACTAAACTATCTGATGGTCTGGAGTGATAGCACCTGATAGGGCACTATTTCTGGGTTAAATAGACCTAAACTGTATACTTTATGCTAAATTGAATTTTTGAAATATAACTGTTTGACCAAACTGAATAGCTTGAAATAGAAATGTTTTAGACAATTAAACTAGAACTTTCATTTAAACTGTGTACTTATCCTAAACTGAATTGTTTTAAAAGGAACTGTTTTTTGGATGCTAAATACTAAACTGAATTGTTTGAAATGTTTTTGACATTGAAACTGTTGTTATGCTAAGCTGAATTGTTTGAAATAGAACTGTTTTGACATTTATCTGTGTGCAAACAAAATCTATAGTCCTACTCAACTGAATTGTTTGAAATAGAACTGTTTGACTAAACTGAATAGCTTGAAATAGAAATGTTTTTGACAATTAAACTGTGTACTCATGCTAAACTGTATTGTTTGAAATAGAACTGATTATTTGTATTAGAATTGATTTGGCATTAAATAAACTACAAAGCTTGATATGCCATAAAATCCAAACAACCAACCAATCCTAACCATTTTTAATAAAAGAAATTCTTTTTACAGAATTCAATATTCTTTTAAACCAAAACCAAAACCAAAAATATCAGGTTTTTATTTTTAGTGGAACATTATTGTTAGGTTCCCAGGGGGCAGAGTAGTTATGCATATAAAATAAAGATGGAAGAAAGAAAGATGGACCATTAACAATGATTTTTTCACAAAAGGACAGGCCGAATATTAACGGTTGCTGCTGGATGTGTAATGATTTGTCTTGAGAATTAAAGAACCCTTGTGGACTCATAGCTGACCTATCTCTACCCAGCATGTGACTCCTGTCTTGAAAGGGAAGTAGCTCCATCTCTCATAAATCTCCTTGGTCAAGGGACACAATAGTGCATTCAACTTTTTGTTCTGCTGACTGGCTTAACTATGATATTATCAAAATGGATGTTATAAGGTATTGTTCGTTACCAGACATTATAGCATTTAAACAATGTAAGCAAAATTAACATTTTAGACTGTTATATATTGATATCTTTGGTTAGAATTTCGATACTGTTAATAAGTAGAACCAAATGTTTTTGATTGAATGTGTAAAATACAGCTTGGCTGACAATATGGAACGAGGTTAATATCCCACAGTGCATCACTTTGTTATGCACCTGAAGAGGGTGACCTGTGAACTGCATGACAGTTATTTCCACTCGACGATGATCAAACATGCCTCTCCAAAGAGGGTGGAAGTTGCATATTCCGTTGGAGGAGATTGCGTGGGCAAGGAGGCATGTTCATATTTCCGTGTGGAAGTTTGATGGTAATATAAGGCCAACAATTTGAACGGAAGACAGTGAAATTCCGCTGTTCATGCGAGCTTGTCCTGTCGTTACCCTGTGTGCGTTTTCTCGGCCATCATCTAACTTACACCAAAGTGCCCAGGCCTCATAGATGAACGATTCTAATACCTCTCCTGATTGCTCCTACATTCACAAGCATCCGTCAAGAAAATAAGTATATATTTTTATATGTATTATGTGTGAAATGTAAAAAATGTTTCATGATATAAAAATCATTTCTAACAAAAAAACAGACTGATCAATTATAGCTCTTAAATTTGGCCAGAGTGGAAAAAGGAGAAATAATCCCTGACAATAAGGCACCAAAAGTTGCCTCCCACCATTTTGTCAACAGTAACTACTAAGTAGCCAGCAAATTAGTTGCATCACTCGCTTCTTGAATAGCCAATTAGTATTCTAACAGGCAAGAAGCTTCCTGAGAAATTCAACTAAAGTCAACCGAAAGTCAACTCTACTGAAATTCTACTAAATTAAACAAAAGATAAAAATTTAGCCCGAGAATTCTGGTGAACGATAGTTTTAGAGAAGAATCAATTAAAATGAAATGAAAACTAAAATTCAACCCAAGGATTCTGCTGAAAGACAACTTTACAGAGAACTCAACCAAATTAAATGAAAGCTGAAACTTTTCAATGAAACCACAAAAAATGCATCAATTCAAAGAATTTTGTTTTCTGGTCACTCTCATTCAGATAGATTCCTGCAAATTACACCAAAATTTGCAAAGCTTTATCTTTTCCATCTTTTTTTTTTCTTGTTTTTTCGATAAAATTCATATCTAAAACTTTGTTGTCTGTATTATTTTTTTGAATCAGTATCCGAACTAGAAAGTAGCGGAACTTACTGTTTAAAATTACACACTAAAGCCTCCTAAAACATTATCCCCTTATGTTGTAGGTGACTCACCTATGACCAGAATAATGGACTTACCCAAAGGGTATATCAATCAAGAACTAAGCTGGTAGGGCAGAGAACAGCAGCAGCTCTAGTAAGCACCTTGCCTGTCTTCGTGTACGTTGAACCAAGGAAACCCTCCTCAGAGACTTTTTGGATACATTTATGTGGCACTCATATATCCGGGTTGAGTTATTTATTTATTGACCCCTAATAATCGGTCAGAGCACCTTGATTATTTAATTTGGCTTTTATTGTCATTTCCTTCATATCAAAATTTGTTACTTAAATTCTTATATCACAAATTTTGATACTATATGAATTCCTTTTATATTGAAAATTTTCTTGATACTTATTTCTTTTTATGAAAAGTCATAAGATATTTGTTTTCTATAAGAAAAATGGACTAACTTTTTATTAAAATTAAAATAAAATTACCAGGTGTAATAATATATGGTCGATAGTGCATACATTTCTCCAATACTCATTTTAATAACATTTTTTGTATGTTCTACAAGTTCATAATTAAGAATTTTCTTAGATTTGTACCCGATAATAATTTTTTCCTTTTGTACATTATCTTTAGGTTGAGATGTTGATAACCGTCCTGCATGTAGCAATGATTTTCTTTGTTTTGCATTATTGTCAAAAATTTTATGAAATTTATCCCCTTCAAAATAGTTCCTCAGGAAGCCAAAATCAGTGTAGGTGTTGTTCCGAGTGCTGGAAGTGCTCAACTGACACTACCTACATTTGGTTCATCACAACCTGTTGTATGTTTTAAACAAGTTCCTAATGGCCATCATGGAGTTGGGTTTTGATTTTTTAAGAACTGGAAGTAGTCATAAGGACTTAGAGATGAAAGGGGTTGAGGATACCACAGAAATATTCTTATTGGCTAAAAATTATTTGCAGAAATAAGTAGATTGATTAAAAAAAATTCAGGTTGACAACCTTGATTCAAAATCAGCTGATCAGTGATAGCTCATCACCAAACAATTTTATCACCAAACATTGATCTGATGAGTCCCCACTTTTGTCACATTTTCCTTCGTCAACCAAAATGTGGTGAAGTGATCATTGATATTCTAAAAATTTTATTTACTTATTTGGCTTTTTGTTGTGGTGTTTAGGGGTCAAAAATGAAGACTTGCAGAAAAGAGTAGAAGGTTGAAACAAATATATTACAATAACAGAACAAATATACAGAATACAGGTGTTATACAACAGTTAGGAATGTCCTTCTGGTATTGTCTGGCAGCTTGGAGGTTATTGGTATTTGTCTTCCATCCCACCAACTGGACGAGTATGGCACAAAGCCTTTTTTTAGATGGGTCCAGGCGCAGGGCCATACCTAAGACACACCCGGCATTCCCAAAAATGTCTTGGCCATGTCGGCATTCCCCTAAAAAGAGGTGCTCCAGGTGCCAGACAATGAACCTAGCCCCTTCAAGGAGGGTTAGAGCCTGGGGGAGATGGCCCTTTGAGGTTCAAAGATGCTGGACAAGGCAAACTTTGACAGACTGACTTGAACCAGGACACACCCGACCAGATCTGCACACCGATAAAACGCGGCCGACCGAAGCGCGTCCCAGCTCAGCACCTCAGAGAGAGTTGTGCATAAGCTCCACTCTGCTTGGAGATTATCTCACTGAGTGTCAAGTAGAGTCGATATGTATTGAGGAGGAATAGTCCATTACCATGTACGTTGATACCATAACACTTTTGTACATGGACCACTTGTTATATGATTGAGTAAATACTGAAGTATATTTTTTATTGAGTTTGTAAAATGAAGAAACTATAAATTTGCATGTAAATGTCACGGTACCGAGTTGTGGTTCTTGTATATAAATTGGCTAAAAATGCAGAAATATAACTGATTGCTTCTTCAAACAAGATTGCCAACCAGAAAAATAAAAGCAAACAATATAATTACTTTCTATACTGACCTTGTAAGCCAATGATTATCTTGTGTAAAAATGACTTTTTTGTGTTGAACAGTAAGATAGAATTAAATACATATTGGCAAAAACAAAATAAAATAAACAAATATAGAAAATCCTTCTGGATTAAATTGGGCAAATCTTCAATACAGACTGACCAATGAATATTAGATAAAATTACTTTATGACTGAACAGAAATTTATTAACCAGTCAACTCCAGTTGAATAGTTGATTTCAATTGAATTAAAAAAAAAAAATTAATTATTGTATTAAAGAAGGTTTCTTTCTCTCCCTTTATTTGACTAATATTGATTGTTGGAGATAATTTTTATCATTGCATCGATGTGTTCTTCATTGATAATTTTTTTGCTAACGAAATCAAGAAAATAAAATCATATCTTGAAAGCACGTGCACCTTCCCCCATCCCACACAAAAAAAACTACAACCCCCCCCCCAAAAAAAAACAAAAGAAAAAACAAAGTGAAAAACTCAATAAAGAACAAACAAAATTCCCCCAAACTCAGAAACAAACAAGGGAAGTAATTTCTGATAACCTTGCGGCAACAAATCTAAGGGAGGTAACTTTCTTTTTGGTCGTAAATATTCTCCATTTTAAATAAAATATTCTTAGCTTATTTTTAATGAATTAAATTATATAAATACAATTTATACTGACTATACCATTAATAACTATTTTTAATTTATATTTATATATATGTTGGTTTTATAAAAGAAATTTTATGTGAAAAAATCTGCTTATTTTATATGGTAGGGTGTTGTTTTCAGTATTTGAAATAGCAGACAGGAATCTTGTGTAGTTCCCATTCAGCCTTTTCTCCGAGTTTTTCTGTTGTACAGCCACTTACATCCCATCTTACAAACCACGCAAAAAAGCAAGCAAGAAATGCTGACCATTGCTAGAGAAGTAAAGACGAACACATAAGCAATATTTTCCTTTGGACTCTTACACATGTGCACATGGATGTTGGCCAACCACCAAAAACTTATATTCAACAGCTCAGTTTGGACACTGGGTGTCATCTTGATGACCTATTATAGGGATGGATGGCGAGATGGAATCAAAGGGATCCACATAATGAGCATGCCTTGTTGATGAAATTATATCATATATATGTCAATGGCATTGTATTATTAATTTCACGTGTGTATGTGTATGCAACAAGGAAAAAGCTAGCTAAGGTCAGCTTGTTTACCCTTTTAATAGTAATTTCCCTAAAAGATAGATAGAATACACTTCAAAACCAAATACTTTATTCATGAAATTGGTAAGATTTTTTTTTTGTATGGAGGCACCAATATTTGAGAATCCTGTTTTCTAGTATTAATTTAAATTTCCAGCAACAAATTTATCTGAAAACCAGTTTTATCCTTAAATAATGTTTTGTAAATAAAAGCAGTAAAGTGCTGTGTTGACAATTGAAAAATGTCATTTCAAGTTTGCAAAATATTTATTTATATGCATACATATTTGTGCTTTTAAAAGACAACCTGACTAATCCTCAAAATATCTTTTTCAAAAAGACATATATTCATACAAGGGAGGTAAGAGCACTTTTAAAATTTAATCTTTTTGTTTTAGTTGATGGTAACTAGAAAAACACAAAATTGTAATATTTTCATATCTGAGCTCATTATGTCATTCAAATACCACTTTTCAAAAAGAGAATTGCCTACAGTTATTTCATCATTCTTTTAAATTGTTTGATAAATATGATATTGTTGAACTAACTGGTTTTACTCTTCATTTATTTGTGAAATATTTTCATATTCTTATCATTTATTTTATTTGCAAATTCTTATCATTTATATTGCTTGTCAAAAGAAATGATTTTACTAGCTCCGAATTGTTGGTTTGGTTGTTTTTTTTTTATAGTTGGTTGGTTGGTTTTATTTCTAATATTTTCTTACATAATTATTTTGAAAAAGGTTAATTAAAACAAAGATAAATAAGACGGACTTTGAAATGAAATTCTTTTGTATTTGAAAGAAATACTTTGTTTGAATTTGCGAGTTATTTTTTCTAGAGGAAAAAAATATTTGTTAATGCTGTATTGTGGCATTAGTTTAAATGTTCAGTAAAATGTTCAACAAGATTGGGTTATACTCTTGAATAAAGTTCTATTGAGAGAAACAGAGAAATAGTGTATCTATTGTGGAAAAAGGTCACATCCTATGCTCTAGCGTACCAGAATGACCTGAATTTATGGCAGATCTTGGAGTGAGTACAGTGTATAACCGAATGCTGAAAGTGTTGCTTCTTTTCTGCTATCTTCAATCAATAAACAAAAATCAGCCAATTTTCACAAAATAAAAAGCCTGTTGATATAATAGCCATTAAAATACAGTCAAAGGTTTTTTAAAATCAAATTAGCTATTATATAGTATAATGTCATTTTAAGTATGAATATGACATAAAAGCAGTGAACTGATGTGTTGACATTTGAAAAATGTCATTTTAAGTATGCAAAATAATTATTTATTTGTATGCATACACATTTGTGCCAATAATCTACATCTGTATACACCTGTTGAATCTACATCAGTATATAATGTCCAAATCTACATTGCTATACACCAGCTGAATCAACTTGAGTATACTCCTGCCCAATCTACATCGGTATACTCCAGCCTGAATCTACATGAGTATACACCAGCCAAATCTCTATGAGTGTACAATGGCTGAGTCTACATGAGTATACACGTGTCCAATCTACACCCATATACCCAAGCCAAATCTACATCAGGACACACTGTCTGGATCCACATCAGTATACACTAGTTTCTCTCAGTGAAATGCAACAATCTAAATTTAAAAACTCTAATGTATCATAATGCTATTGAAAAACCACAAATATTTAAAATCTCTATGGCAGCTGCAGTGTAAATGTCTAGCAACAAGTTATGCTAGTATATATCATATTCTTGAAAAAAGTTGTTGAGAGAAACAGCAAAGTGGTGTATCCACTGTAAAAAAAGAAAAAATCATATTCCCTTGTCAGGTTGAGGTTTACCACTATGACTTGATTTTGTTGTAGATCTTGGTGTGTACACAACATATTCCTCTAAAGGGATGTTGCAATTTACTGACATTTTTTTTATTCATCTTTGCATAACAAATGTCCCTGAGTGAAGAATTTTTTACTTGTTTTTATGGACCTTTAATTGTGACATATCCAAAACTACATCTGCATGTTTTTCACTGGTTTGGTTTACTTTGTTTGAGTTTTATGGCATATCAACCCTTATAGGTAATTTAATGCCAAATCCTCTTTATATATATATATAATTTGTAAATGCATTGTTTGAAGATTATATTTTCAAATGAGCCACAGCTCATTTGTTTGCGTGCAGTTAAATGGTTATACATATGATTTGTAAGTCAATAGTTTATTGGTCATATCATTTTTGTGCACAGTTAAATGGTTCCAAATATTCTAACACAAATAGTTATATATTGTATTAATCATTTCTTTAAACCCAAGTAAATGGTTTCAAATATTGCTATCACATATAAATAGTTTTATTTGTGCACAGTTAGATGGTTTCAAGAATTGCTATGGAACACTAACAATTCAGTTTAGGCACACAGAGTTTCAAGATTTGTTAATCAACACTAATAATTCTATTTAATATTACTCATTTGTTAGCACACAGTTAAACTGTTCTAAGTATTGCTATGTAGCACTAATATTTTGATTAGACATCAGTTATTTGTTTATATGAAATAATTGGTAAAAAATATGGCAATGACATAAAAGAAGAATTTACCAAATCATGGAAAAGATATTTGGATGATTGCTTCATATTCTGGAAATGCCCAAGGGGAGACATCAACGAATTACACAACCTACTACAAAACCTACACCCTAAAATGAAATTTACTATGGAACACAGCTCAAAAGAACTACCATTTTTAGACATCCTTATAAAAAACGTAAATGGTCAAATCAGCACAGATATCTACCACAAACCAACAGGCACCCAACAATACCTCCACCTCAAAAGCCACCACCCTAAAAACTGTATAAAATCCATTTCTTACACTCTAGCACGTAGGATACACACAATAACCATGGATAAAAACCTAAAAAAAAACACCCCGTAAAGAACTACACACAACCCTACACCAGAGAGGATATCCAACAACACTAATAAATAAAAGGTTGGAATTAGTAGAAAAAATACCTCAAAGAGAATTAAGGAGCCCTAAAAAACACAACAACGAGAAACCCCTAGCATATGTTGCAACCTACAACAAAAATAATCCAGAACTATTCACAGAAATAATGAAAAATATAGAAGAAATTGAAAACAAAGACAAAATCAAAGAAATACTAGACATAACCAAAATAATTAAAAGCCAGAGACAACCGAAAAATCTTTAAACAATACTTACCTCTTCTACATTCAGAGAAAACACAACACAAGGAATTACCAAATCCAATAATAAACGATGCAAAATGTGTGATAAAATTATTGAAGATAAATCCTATACCTTTGAAAACCCGGAAATCAAATTAAAAATAAACAAAAATTTAAGCTGCAGCTCAAAAAACATAGTATACATAATTGAATGTAGCAAATGCAAAGAAATATACGTAGGGTCAACACTGGTCCTTAAAACAAGGACATCTCTACACGGGAGTAATATCAAAATAGAAGAAAACAGAAAATTAAATGTTTCGAAATAACTATACCAATGTAATCGAGGTAAATCTAAAATAATACCAATTTATCAAACCAACGACTACATGCTACTGCAAATAAAGGAAAAGAATCTTATAGATAAATTTAAATCAAAGTTGTATAAAACATGAATTGTACACATACACAAATGGAAATAAACATACATACATACATACATATATATATATATATATATATACACAAAAAAAACATAAATAAATAAAAACCATTCAAACTACAAACAAGACTAAGTTCAAGTCTTATTGAATATCCATTAACTAGACCTTGTTCCAGACATGTTCTCTAATGAAAGGATCAAGCTGAAAACTTATATATATATATATATATATATACACACACATACACACACACACACACATACATAGATATATGAATATATATACACAGACAAAACTATAAAAAAGTTACCAGAAAATTTCAAACCACACATAAACACACAAAAATATCCCCAAGACACACACTCATACACGCAGAAGAAAAATAACTATTAGTAAAATCCCAAACCACTCCAACACACACACACAAGGATAAAAATATATCACATATAAAAAAGGGGTAAAGCAGACTAAAGTAAACAGACTTTAAGAAAAAGAGAGGATGACCTCTATAAACCCATAACTAACTGAAAAACATTCAAGTCTCATAGAATACCCCATTAACAAGGCCTTGTGCCATATATGTTCCCTGACAAAAGCAACAAGCTAGAAACATACATATATATAACATGTATGTAAGAACAAAATAAATAAATTCCAAAAATGCAAATCTCTTTGTGGACCTTCCTATTTTAAAATATATTTTTATTCTTTCTTTGGACCTACAACAAACATTTTTTATATACATAAAATAAGTAAAGTTGGTGACCGTAGTTGAGAGTGACCCCAAGTGTCCCCTTTTCAATAGCTACTATACCAAGGTGTAGGGGAGAGTGCTACTCCTTTCTCTGGATTGCTCCACTTTACCCTTGATCCATACCTCATAATGCTGAGTGTTAAGCAAGGAGGCATCAAGTACCATTTTTTGAGTCTTTGGTATGACTCGACCTGGGATTGAACCCAGGTCTCCTGGGCCATTGGCGAACACTCTAATTCATATATATATAGAGAGAGAGGAAAAGAAAAAGATCGGAAAAAATTTGGGTGAGTATTTATATATTTATTATGATATTTCATTCTTTTGGAGCTTCTATGTTTTCTTTTTTTAAATTTAGTTTATGGAAAAATATTGTGCAATCAAACAATTGCTGGTGCAGTCATCATGGCAATGTAACTGAGAACGGGAATTGTTATGCATTTTTTTTTGCTTTTGAAATATCCAGTAAGCCTATTTTAAGTTAAAATAAGCAAACTTTATAAGCAAATTAAAAAAAAACTTTTTGTGTTTGTTGCAATCTTTTTATTATTAAACAATCAAACTACGACCTAGATTGTAGCATCTTTTTCTGGCAAGATTAAAACAAAACACTTATCTAGCTAATTTGACATTGGCTTAAATAGATAGAATAACAAAAACTCAACTCCAACCATCTCTTGAAGTTTAGTCAATAAATTTCAGTCTGGTAGCAAGTATTGTAAAGTTGGCAACTGTAGTCGAGGGCAAACTGAAGGCTCCTTTTTCAATGGCTACTACACCGAGGTGTAAGGGAGGGTGCTACTCCTTTCCCTGGATTGCTCCACTTTACCCTTGATCCTTACCTTATAATGCCGAGTGTTAAGCAAAGAAGTATCAAGAAGCATTTTTTAAGTCTTTAGTGTGACGCAACCTGGGAGTGAGCCCTGGTCTCCCGGGCCATTGGCAAACACTCTACCCACTAGACCAATGAGCCGGTTTAAACTTTTATTTCTGCATAACATTCGTTGATTATTTTTAGGTGCAGTGTATTAAGCAATAAAGAGTACTCATTACAAATGCAGAAACATTAATAGATTGAGAGATAAGTTGGTTTGGTTTGGTGGGGTATTATGGTACACCAACCATTGTAGGTTATTTAATGCCAAATCCTGTTTATTCATGTACAGGATGTTTCAAAATAAATGTAATCCATTTATATGATAATTCATATGGCATCAAGTCATCTTTCATCTGAGTCTTAAAAAGCAATATCACTTCAGAAAGTTTAAACCAGATGACAAAGGCAGAAATTGATTGACTTTATCCAACAGTGTATGTGAAAGGCTGAGTTCCTTGGAATGTCTTCAGTGGGGACTATTTTGAACTCCTTCCAACAGGTTCTCGCCCTGCATCCACATTGTCTGGACACCCTGCTGTCAACTTCCTGCCTGATTTGATATTTTCTGCCTTATTGAGATTATTTACTGACCCTATGGGTTGAAATCTGCATACCCAACAATAAATTTGGCTTTTCTGGTGATAATTATAAAAGTTAAACTTCCAGAGAAATTTTGCTTGCACAATTTTGAATGATTTTGTCTTTGAATAAGTAGTGACACAAAATATTTTTCCTCACTTGTCCAAAGCAGTGTGATCGAGGAATAATAGCTGTTATAGTATACTATAGAAACTACAAATCTGAAACAAAAAAGAACTCAACATTATTATTTGTAGAGTTATGAACAGTCACATGGGCCCATGTATATTGAGACACCCTGTATATTAAATATCTATAATTTGTAAACACATTTTGTTGATAACATTTTCAAACAAGTTTATGCACATTTGTTTGAATTCAATTAAATGGTTTCAAGTATAACAGTCACAATTTAACATCATTTATTTATTTGCACATAGTTTGTCGGCAATTTCATTTTTAAATAAGTTAGAACTGACTTGTTTGCACGCTCGTATCCCTATTGTTTCTACAGATAAATTGTTTCAGTTATTGCAAATATCACTAATTCTATTCAATATAAAACATTTGTTAGCAGACAGTGAAGTGGTTACAAGTATTGCTATTTAACACTAATAATTCTAGTCAACATTATTCATTGATTTACACACAGTTAAATAGTTCCAAGTATTGCTGTGAATCACTAACAATTCAATTAAACATCAGTCATTTGTTTACACACAGTTAAATGATTAAAAAGTTCTATTTCCAACAATTTAATTTAGCATAAGTCATTCGTTTACACACTGTTTAAAATTCAAACAGTTCTATTTGACTTATAGATAGGACCCTATCAGGTGCTACCACTCTGGGCCAGAGTGGACCTGGGAATAATGGGAATGAAGGGGTAGTTCCCATTCCCTAAAGCTTCAACATTACTGGAGCCTCACCATCAGATTGTTTAGCATCATATTCAGGAGACTTGTTGGTAAGCTTTTATCCCTCTGCGGGGATGCAGTTGGTTCATTCTATAGCCCAAGCCGACTGGGCAACCTTTGAAAATGTTCAGCTCACCCTTGTATGTAAAGCCTTTTAATTACTGTTTGAGAAAAGTGATAAAATAAGGAAATGTTGAGGTTTGTATTATTTGTAAGGTGTAATATTTGTAGACATGCAGGTTTCTCTTAGCAACGAATTTGAAAATAACTTTGTGAGTAATTTAAGGGTGCCTAGGGTGGTGCAATGGTTAGCAAGCTAGATTAGCAAACCTTCATGTGTGAGTTTGAGTTTCAGTGAGTGCCCCATTCTTATGGCCTTGTGCCACATCTACGCAGAAATCTTAGTATATAACAACTTAATGGTATTTTATTAAGATTTGTAAATTGAATAAGAAAGAACGTACAAAAAAACCCAGCAATATCATAGCCAGTGAACAGCTTGGATCTTAATCCAATTGAAAATTGAAAAAAATGGTCCAGGAGAAAGAGTCATCTATTAAGGACGGCTCGATTAACTAAAGAAGATCTATTAATTGCCATTTGGGAAAGTTGAAAAGACTGTCATAAAAATATTACTTCAAATTAATGAAACCCATGCCCGAAAAAATTAAGGCTGTCAACTAAGTATCAACTTTAATTTTTTTAAAGAATTCTATGATTTTTTCCTCAGTATCTTTCTCTGCATGACTTGGGAAAAATTATGCCATTGATTTGAGTAATTGAATCTAGTTTCTTTAAGGATTATTTTAAGGAACCAGAATATTTAGCTAGCAAAAAATGTTTTTGTATCTTATCTGTCATTTGTTTATTTACTGCTAAAAAAACTTAAGTGAGCATCTTCTAAATTCTAACCATTTAACTGTGTGCAAACAAATGAGCTCTGGCTCATTCAAAAATAAAGTTACCTATTATCTATTTCCTTACAAATCACACACTCACACATATATATAAATATATATGTAAACAAATTTTAGCATTAAATATTTCACAAGAGTTGATATACCATCAAATATAACCAAACCAGACAAATCTAAATTCTGTAATTTTTGCGAGGGATAGTTGTTGCCAATTGTGGAGAGTGATGGAACTTGGAAAGGTTAAGATTTCCGTTATTTGTAATTGTTAATGTTCCAAGAAGAAATGCAGTTTCCACACAGCAATCTAACAAAAGAACATACAAACACAAGAATTAAAATTTGTTTGCTGGTATGTACATTTATTTGGTTTGGTTTGGTTTCTTTGTTTAATGACATATCAACCTTAGAGGGTTACTTAATGCCAAAATCTTCCTTGTCTAAGAACAATAGTAGTACTATTTAACCTATAGCTGTAGAGATAAAGGAGTTTTATACCATTCCAATGGGTATTAGTTCAAAAGTGAATGATATAGTATGACTGGTGTTCAGACTCATTTACTTCAAGGCCACAATCCAACGACTTAGCAATTACACCATGGGCACTAGCCGGTACATTTGTGGGAAAGGGTTAAAAGATGTGAAGGTTTGTATGAGACTTACATATTTGAGAAGACTTCCTTTCATTGTTGATTGTATGCATCTGGAATTATGTGTTGAAGCTTGTGTCTTATGTTAAAAAGTGTGAAATGCATATGTCATATATTGATCTTCGACCAAGCTGTCAATCAAGAGATGCACCTGTGTAAATAAGCGGAAGTTTAGAGCAATGGGGTGGAACAAAAAATTCTCAGCCTCACCTATGCCCAGCTCACCTTTATTTAGAGTGGAGCAAAATTAAATCTCCCTTTTGACATTGGCCTTTAAGATAAGGACTAAAAAATGTTTTACGAAATGACCCATTTCATCATTATGACCAATGAAGTTAGCTGACAACTGAAAAATTAAATAAATTTGCTGACCTTTAAAATCAAAAACAATTGTCTTGCTCTTAGTTGACCATTAGGAACAACCAACCAGCTTTTTAGGTCAATTTAAGCCTGGAATAAACAGATACTTATTTTAAGGATCTTTTTGTTTTTGAGATATATATAAATATTAATTTTCATATATACCATGAATTCTAATTTTTATATATCAATTAAATATTTAACCACACGTCATGTCGCAAGGTCTGTGTCTGCTTTCTCTCTCCTCACAAATTTTTAATTTTCTCTGTCATGCTAAAGCAGTGGACTCATTTTTCCTACTTTGTTTCTCTCTTCTTGACAACTATTAAGAAGCATAGCGGTGAATAAACTTTTGTAGTATTGGAAATTATTTACAAAAGTCACTTTTTACGTGCTCTATGATTGGCTGAAAAACAACCAATCATGGACCACTATCAGCACATCTGCTGTACCACGACACATGAGCATGTTCTTTAAAGCTAACACCCCTTTCTTGCTTTGACGTCAACAATGTAACACAGAATCTTGACTGCTGATGAAACCAGCAATGAGTCTATGTGGCACTACATATGAGGATACTCTATGCACATAGGGACCCAGAATTCTCCTTCTTCAAGCCCTTGAAACTGTAAGGACCATCCAGGACCATCCACCAAAACTACATGGAACTTAAAGAACTGTTACCAAGATGAATGCTATAGCAATATCTGTAGAAAATACTTCTTTTTTGCAATTATTCTTCTTTTCTTCCTTTTCTTTATATTTCTCTAAATATAAACCTTTTTATCAACCAAATTGTTGTTTTATTTCTTTTTTCTCATCTCAGTCTCGTGCTACAGTAAGCCTTATTTCCCCTTACACTGCAGATGTAGATTTTGTCTTATAAATAACGGGTAAAATCCCAATAGTAGTAGCAAACACTGATGGTGTTTTGTGTGTTTGTCACTTTTTCTTATGGCAAGGTTACAACAGGGGTCCAAATGACTCTTAAGGCGTAGTGCTACATTCATAGACCCATTAGAACTGTGCTTGTACAAATGTCTATGTAGTCCTGTAGCACTGCAAAGGTCTGTTGAGAACCAGGGTGGTGCAAGTGTCTATTTAGTGCTGTTGGATTACAAACACCTTTTTGAGAACCGTAGTGGTACAACCATATTTGATAGCAGTATAAACTATTTTACCTATTAGTTATGGGTTAAATTGTAAAACTGTGCTCTTTCTACAAGGATGGCTTTGGCATTAAGTAACCCGTGAAGGTTGATATACATTATACAAATGATGTGTTATTGGTGTGTGATTTTAGTTTCTGCTGTACAAATTACATTAGTAGCTTATTCGGTAAGGCAGTTGGTACGGATAACTAGGCTTCCTTGAGGCAAAAAGGGGGATGGATTTTTGAGTTTATTATTGTTTCTGATATGCGTTGTTCTTTGATGTCATAAAAGCAATGACCTGAGTAAATTATGAGGAAGAAGCAATGAAAGACAAAAAAAAAAAGCAAGCAAAAAAAAAAAAAAAAAGAAGATATCCTCCAGCATCAATGATGTTTGAAGTGTGTTTTTATCAAAATTCAATGATTTTGTTTTTCACCATTTTATATTATTTATTTATTTATTTATTTATTTTTTGTTAAAACATTTCAGTTTGTTCGAAATCTCCCAAAATTATTGAGAATAAAAAAAAGAGAAAAAAATGGAGGCAAAGGAAAATAATCCAAATAACTCAAGAACCAGTCTCTGATTTCCCACAATGCAATGTAACTAATGGACAATCATTGGATAAAAAAATAGGTTATAGAATAAAGAGAATAAAATATTGTTAAAAAATTCTCCCCTCTCACTCCCATTGAAAAATTAAATTAATAAAAAAGCAAAAAGATTGGATTAGTAAAAAAAAAAAAAAAAAAAAAGAAAATATTAATTCAGTTTTTGTACCGGTTTTTAGCAGCTGTACAAATAAAGAAAAAATGACAGAGTGAGATCAGTTGTCAGATAACCTTATTAACAAAGTGTGAAAAGATGGTGTGATAAAAAAAGAGAAAGAAAAAATTTTTTTAATTGCATTTACAGAATATTTGCATGAGGTGCTCTGATTATAGCAAAAAAAAACAAAAAAAAAACAAAAACAAAAAACAAAAAAAAAGTCAAAAATTGACAAAAATGAAAGGGTTTTAATGATGTGTTTGAACGGCATTGACAATAGAAGCTATCATGATGCACTTCCAGACAATTTCCTCCTATCTCCTTCATTTAAGCAAATGAAACTAATAATGACAGAATAATGTTTGATACTTGATTCATGTCATTTCATTCAAATGAAAAAGGAAGAAAAAAGTGAAGGTTTGATTCTTTGATGTCTGCAAAAATGAAAAAAAGAAAAAAGAAAGAAAGAAAGAAAGAAAGAAAGAAAGAAAGGAATAGACCAGTATTTTACAGTTATTTAAAAATTCAAAAATTTTATAGATACAACAAAAATTAATAAGTAATTTTGTACAGTTTAGTAAAGTTAAAAAGTAATTAAGAAAATATTCAATATTATAATGTATTTTTAATGAAATATTTTACTCCTAACTAATCAATCTCTCTCTCTCTCTCTCTCTCTCTCCCTCTCTCTCTCTCCACACACACACACACACACACACACACACACACACACACACACACACATATATATATATATATATATATGTATATATATGTAGGCTGTTCCAGATAAATCAATATCATTTGTAATCTAATAACTTGGCTAATTCTTGTTAAAATGATCTTAAATTTTAACACCATGTGTAGAAATAACACAGGATTCTGTTTAATGTTTAATTTTTTTCTCTTCAGGGACAAAAATGCCATTCACTGGAAAAGAAAAAGTGTTTAAACACTGAACATAGAATTTTAGGTTGTTTCAATACATACTGTTAATACATACATACACACACACACACACACACACACACACACACACACACACACACACACACACACACATATATATATATATATATGTTATTACATATATTATTATATAATATATATATATATATATATATATATATATATATATTATCACATATATTATTATATAATGTATATATATATATATATATATTGTTTATAATATTATATATATATATATATATATATATATATATATATTTATATATAAAATAAATAAAAACATATTAGATTTATATATTTAATGCCATGGAATTTTGTCAGCGACCGCTGGTTTTCAGGGAGTTTTTACAAGACAACAATCATTAAGCAGTTAACAAAATGACTTACGTAATTTCATTTTGTTAACTGCCTGTTGATTGTTGTTTTGTAAAAATTACATGAAAACCAGGGGTCGCAGACTAAAATCCATGGCATTTGATATATAAATCTAATATATTTTTATTTATTATTGTTATATAATAGCTCTATCCTAGATATTGAGCACTCTCCATATCATATTGCACTTGGTTCTCCACAAACCCACAAAGTGATTTAGTGACAACCAACACTATTATAATATATACATATATTTGTCTTTAATTGGAATCATTTTGAGATGAGGCTTCTTAATCTGAGAATTAGTTTTTATTTATTGCGGACTTTTTGTCCTCATCTTGGTAGGTTTTTTTTTTTTTTCTTTTGTGTTGTTTCTTCTTTCACTACGTTTCGGCCAAATTTCATCTCTGGCCTTCTTCAGGTGATTTACCGCGACCTCGGATAGGAATACTGAGTCTTGTAACCATATCCTCAGTAATTACTGCCTTCCATAGTTGTTGTCTATCGCACCACGTAGTGAAAGAAGAAACAACCCCCCCAATAAAAACTACCAAGATGAGGACAAAAAGTCCGCAATAAATAAAAATTAATTCTCAGATTAAGAAACCTCATCTCAAAATGATTCCAATTAAAGACAAGTACAAAAAATTCGGTACGGACCCGACTCTGGAAGACCAGATAAGGATTTATAAGACCAAAAAATCCATCCTTGATCGCCCTTCGGGGCCCATGGATAGAGGCGTTGAGTCTCTACGGTTCCAGGTGAGCATTGTCTGAAGATAGCGGTTTCAAATCCTACCCAAGCCGGCCAGAGGTTTACTTGGTCAAAAACGTGGTGCGATAGACAATAACTATGGAAGGCAGTAATTACTGGGGATACGGTTACAAGACTCATCATTCCTATCTGAGCTCGCGGTAAATCACCTGAAGAAGGCCAGAGGTGAAATTTGGCCGAAACGTAGTGAAAGAAGAAACAACAAGCATTACGGTTAACCACCCATGACCAACAGGAACCTGTCCTCAAGCATTATGGCTTGCTACCCATAACCAAAATGATCTATTTGCAAGTGCTAGATCATCAGCAATTTCGATTAACACACACACACACACACACACACACACACACACACACACACACACACACACACACACACTCACATATATATCATTAAGAACAAGAAAACAAATAAGTATTTTCTAAAATTCATTTCAGCCATCTATTGACAGAATCCTTGAATAGATTTGAACAGAAAAAAATTCTTTTCTAATCTGTCAATAGATGAATGAAATAAATTTATAACGGAAAATACTTATTAATTTTCTTGTTCTTAATGATATTCTGCTTCGCATAGTTTTCTTTATATATATATATATATATATATATATATATATATATATATATATATATATATATATATTACATATATCAATCAGCTGTGGATTGAGCACTTCTGTTTGATTATTCTGTAAACCATGGACAGACTGTTTCGTTGTATCACAACTCTTCAGTGTGGCTAGACACTCGAGACGCTCCAAACCGGGATCGAAACCAGCCAAACTTTATGTCAGGCTAATGACATACCCCAAACCCAAGTCTGCGACTCAACATCAACTCGGGAATTAACGCATATGTATTAACTTCCGTTTATTTACATTATGCACTATCGGATACCGAAGTGCTCAATTTGTCAGAAAAACTTTGCATTTGGCCATCGTTAATTCCTTCGTCAAAGTGGTCAACATGATATGGAGTCAATCTTTCATTCTTATTACTCTCAGATTTGCTCTGACCCAAAGAGGCAACACCTGTTATGTTCTCGTCTATAACTTAAGCTTTTTCGTTTATTTGTTTGGGTTTTATGGCATATCAACCTTTGTAGATTATTTGATGCCAAATCCATTTTTTTTCTCAATTAAACTGTTCTATTTCAAACAATTCACTTTAGCATAAGTTTATACACAGTTTAATTGTCAAAAACATTTATTTCAGGCAATTCATTTAAGTCAAACAGTTCTATTTCAAACAATTCAGTTTAGCGTAAGTAAAGTTTCAAAGTCAAAAGTTCTATTTCAAACTATTCAGTTTAGCATACAAAAGCAGTTGCATATGTCAAAACAGTCCTATTTCAAGCAGTTCAGTTCAACATAAATATGCAGTTTCGTTCTATTTGACCCATAGATAGGTGCTATCAGGTGCTACCACTCCGGGCCAGAGTGGACTTGGGAGCGATATCATTAAAGGGGTATTCTGCATTCCCCAAAGCTCCAGCATTACTGGAACCTCACTATCAGATTGTTGAGAGTCATACCAGAACACTCGTTAGGGGACTCTTACCTCTCTGTAGAGATGCAGTCGTTGTATTCTACAGCCTCAGCCGACTAGGCAATCTATAACTTAAGTAAATCAGTTTGGAAATTATTATTGTTACATAGGTATATTTAAAAGCATACACTGTGTACAAATTATTTGTATTAGATTGGAATAATTGAAGCCAAATAATTGTGAAAAAATTGTATTTTTATTAAAGTGATACTAAATGGTGATTACTATTAGTTACTTGAAACCACATAACTGTTGGCAAAAAATAATTGATTTCATAACATGATTAGATAACCTGACAAAAACCAATCAACCGTCATTCTGTCTTTACAGCAAGTGAAGCCATGCAGGCCTCACTTTGTCATTATGTAATATAATGGCAGAGGGATTTTGTTTTATGCCTTTGGGTTTAGTTAGGCTGAGAACCTTTCGGCTCAGTGCATGGGTTACTGAGGTGCAACATTAATACAGGTGTTTACGCGCACGCGCGGAGCGGACGTGTCACTCAGAGATGTCACAATAGCCCAGATGGAAAACGGGGCTAGCAAGTGCGAATGACGTCACGCACCGGAAGCGCGCGGAGGATTTTGGGATTTTGAATAAGTCAGTAGAGTTGAGACCTGCCTTGGGAGAAGACGGTTGGCTTTCGCTTGCTCACCGAAGCCAGGCCAGTGGCCTTTGTTGCGGGTGTTGGGAGGGGGCAGATGAAAAAGCCAGAATTGAAAGAAAGTGTATCTCTCTCCTTATGTCGAAGAACCTTTAAACTCAAAGGTAATAAAAAGTTTCGTACCTGAACAAAGAAGTCGTAAGTGTTTTTCGTGTTTCGAGATTCCTATGTTCTATGTATATATATATATGAACATCATATGTCCATTTCGCATATCCGTATCTCGCTATAGTACAATTAGAGCAAATGAATCTACGCCGCTCACTTCTTTGTCAGAATGAGTGGAAACTGTACAATGGTTTTCTCGTTTCCTTCGATACTTTTTCTTTAATCAATCTTAATGCTTTACGTACACGTATCATGTTCATCTGGCCTTTCCAAAGCTCACCTGGCGTTCGTGCCTGCTGAGCGAATTTAAGTTGATTTTCTGGTTCTCAGTTGCCTTGCCGCCGCAGGCATAACTGCTTATCAGGGCTGAGTTTATTGCTTGGTGCCTGAAGTGCTCTTAAAGGGAAATATTGAGAAGATAAAGCAGTTTTTGTGACAGCCATGCATGAGGTTGCGCTTAATTTGATTTGACGAAAATATTATGATCATTACTACATAGAATAAAAAAAACAAACTTTATTGGATCATTTGTTTCCTTGTCTAATATACGGGGGACTGTAACTTCCAAATCAACAAATCATACTATCATTCACAAACAGAAATTCACAATTAGATAAACAAATCATACTATCATTCACAAACAGAAATTCACAATTAGATAAACAAATAAACAATTCCGGCCCCAGATTTAAAATTTAAATCTGGTGCCCGACAGTTAATTTTAGGAGTACAACCGCCCCCCCCCAAAAAAACAAAAAACAAAACAAAACAAAAAAGATGAACAAAAACAAAAAACGAATCGCTTGAAGCCGATTTTTAAATATCGACATGACTGCTGATAATACACCTGGACGTAATCGAGAACAGATCATATGATAAATGAATCGATTAAAGAGCCAATAACAATTCATTAGTTCTTTCTTGATTTTAGAATCAAGCCTAGTGACTTCATCCAATTGTCTACATGTCATAATTGTTTTTTTTTCGTTCACTATAATCTCATTTTCTTCCGTTTGTGTGTTAGTGCTGGTTTTCGTTTGACTTTTCAGAGTAAATTCCATTTAATTCTGTCCATTTCTAACAATTCCGTCACAAACAATGATTCCTGCTTTGTTGTATATTTTCTATATTCAAGTTATATTGCTTTGAATTTTCTATCCTGACGCCCGCTCATTTGTCCGGGGTTGTAGAATGTGCCGATTGCACCTCTGCAAATGTGTAAGACTTCTCCAACGAGGTTACCTGTTGACCCTGAGTGGTGACCTGTAATGCTTGAGGACAGGATCTTGGTGTCTGAATAGTCCTCGACCTGTCAGCTAAAGTGATCACATGATCTGTATCACTTCTCTTCGGCTCTTACAAATGAGTTCGAACTCGTTTAAAAATACCGTTACCGACAAACAATTTGCTTACAAATTATATATGTATGAGCAAGATTTAGCATTAAGTAACCCACCAGGGTAGATATGCCATAAAACACGAATAACCCTCAATCCTGGGAAGTGCCCGTGGTGTAATGGTTATCGTCGTAGGAAATGGACACGACGACACGAGTTCAAATCCTGGACGAGACAAGATTGCATTTCACATAGCACTAATACCCTTGGGAAAGGTATGAATCCAATTATTCTCCCCCCAGCTATGGGTAAAATAGTAGGACAGACTGGGTTCTTCAGCCTTGGTGAGGCAACTAGTCTAGGAGAAGGAGAACTCTGAATTCAAACCTGTTAAATTCCGCTTAAAAATTGAATTTGTGTCATATCCTGCCGAGCGGAGGGGTTGGTAAATATGGGTTGTTTGGGTTTTATAGCATATCAACCATTGTAGGTTATTTAACGCCATTTTTATGCAAATCGTTCTATTTCAAACAATTCAATTTAGCATGAGTACACAGTTTAATTGTCAAAAACATTTCTATTTAGTGAAACAGTTCTAATTCAGCTAATTCAGTTTAGTATTAGTTGAGGTTTTGTTTACACACAGTTAAAAGTCAAAACAGTTCTATATTAAACAATTCAATTTAGTGTAAGTACAGTTTCAATGTTAAAAGCAGTTCCATTTCAAACGATTCAGTTTATCATAAACACGCAGGTTAAATGTAAGTACACAGTTTAATTGTCAAAAGCATTTCTATTTCAAGCTATTCAGTTTAGTGAAACAGTTCTAATTCAAATAATTCAGTTTAGCATAAGTATGCAGTTAGTTCTATTTAACCCATAGATAGGGCCCTATCAGGTGCTACCACTCTGGGCCAGAATGGAACTGGGAGCAATGGCAATGAAGAGTACTCCGCATTCCCCAAAGCTCCGGCATCAATGGAGCCTCACCATCAGATTGTTTAGGGGGGTCTTACCCCTCTGCAGAAGTGCAGTCGGTGTATTTTACAGCGCCAGCCGACTGGGTAAGGCCGTTTAAAGTAATATCTGCTACTACTAGGGCCAAGCCAGATCAAACAAACATCAATATGTGGTATAATGAATATAGTCGAAGGAAATTGACAGGGTTATCCGAATTCAAATCCTGTATAAGATTGTCTGCATTTCGCATAGCACTGATATCCTTGAGAAAGATATGTATCCAAGGATTCAGCTATGGGTAAATAGTAGGGCAGACAAATCTCTTTAATCTTGATATGGTATCTGGTCGCGAAGAAAAACGCTGAATTTAGGTCTGTTAAACTAACACTTTAAAATAGACCTTGTATCACATCCTGCTGGTTTGAAGGGGATGGTATATACATTATATGTACTTCAATGGTATATACATTATATGTACTTCAATGGTATATACATTATATGTACTTACCTACATTTACCAAATATATTATACGAGGATCATTAAATAAGTTTCCAGACTTTTTTCGTATGGGCACTTTTATTGATAGTACACACATGAAACTCTAGTCCCCTTCGAAATAATCTCCTCCGGCTGCAATGCACTTGTTGTACCGTTACAAAAACTTCTGCAAGGCCCCATGGAAGTCCTCTTGTGTGAGCGTATCAATGACCTTCGTCACAGCCTCTTTCATCTCCTCAATTGTCTCATAACGACAGCCCCTGAGTTTAGGGAATAAGCAAGTCACAGGGAGCAAGGTCTCGACTGTAGGGAGGCTGAGGAGTTGTCCTGACGCAAATCTTGGTCAAATAGGCTGTGACAAGGATGGAATTGTGGACTGGTGCATTGTCCTGCTGGAAATGCCACTGAGCCGATTTGAAGAGTGCCGGCCCCTTCCCTAGGAATCTCTTCTTGAACTCCCTTAAAACCTCAACATAGTAACCCTAACTCTAACCCTTTGGCCAATCAACTCTAGCGTATTGACTTCCTTACTCCTCCCACACCTCTCATCATCCCTCACAGACTCCCTGCCTTCCTTGAATCTCTTATGCCACTCAAAGACTGATGCTTGATTCATGCAAGATGGTCGAAAAGCAGTCTGAAGCTTTCCATACATTTCTGTGGCATCATTTTTTCCAAGTTTAAAACAGAATTCTATTGCATATCGTTCTTCTAAAGTGTCCTCATGTCCAGATTGCATTTTTGAAATTCACCAGCTGTGACAATCAGGCTTTAGTAAGATGTATTCCAATTGCTACCGTAGCTGTTCATTAGAACCTGAAATCATAAAAATTGGTTAGTCATCTCATAAGATGTATAGCAATAACATAGTGAATTTTCAAGAGTCTACAATTTTAAATGCCAGAACAAAAAAGTCTGGAAACTTATTGAATGTATGTATTTATTTGTCGCAATGGGCGGCAAGTAGCTGGGTGAAACAACAAGCTAAAATGAACAAAGCAAACACACACAAAAATGATGAGGGAAATTTGAACTTAGTAAATGAATGTGAGATTTATGTAAGATTTCGGAAACATTCATTGCTTTTAATAGTGTTTGTCTAAGACACAAGTCAATCCCCGTGTTTTTATGAAAATATAAGTTTAGAATTCAAATACTTGAATATTCAGTTTTTTTTTTTAATAATGTTCGGTGATTGACGTTTTAAGTAAGGTTTAATTGTGAAAAACATTTCTATTTCAAGCGATTCAGCTTCGTGAAACATTTCTAATTTGTTTGTTTAGGTGTCCCCCCTGTCTAAAGTGATTTTTGGTATTATGGGTTGGGTATAAAACATTAATTCCTAACGTGGGGCGCATGTCCCACCGATTGGGCACGGTAATATTTTGGAGGGGCATGCAATATTTTTTCTCTGGGGGGGCATGCAATATTTTGGAGGGATGCAATATTTTGGTGGGGCATGCAATATTTTGGTGGGGCATGCAATATTGGGGGGAATGCAATATTTTTCTTTGAGGGGGCATGCAATATTTGGGGGGCATGCAATATTTTGGTGGGGCATGCAATATTTGGGGGGGATGCAATATTTTGGGGGGGTCGTTTAGAGACCAAGTTAATGGCCTTTTGATTTTCCTCTACTTGAATTGCAGTAAAATTTTGAATATGTATGAATTAAATATTACAGGGGGGGGGGCATTATAATTTCAGAAATACTAAAGTGGGACATAGCTTAAAATCGGTTGGGAACCGCTAAAAGGAAGAGAGATTTACTTCGAGCTGGCCTTCATCAACTTTGATCTTGTTATTTTTGGGTTGTTTTACGGGAAGGATCGTTTGGTTAGAACTTTGATGCAAGGACGGAAAGTTTCCTCTGTCGTATGTCCTTAAACGGGTTTTCAAATGAAAACGAGACTAGAAGCATTCTGCACAGTCAAGGGTAAACATCATCATCATCACCATCATGTCGTGCCGCTTGCACGGATATCCCTGACCCTCTCTCGCCACTTCTCCCTATCGTTCATTGCCTCTGGTAGGTCTTCAGGACTACATCCCGTATCCTCACATAGCTGCTGTATGCAAGTTCGAGCTGGTCGTCCTGCTTTTGCTCGGGCATTTGTGGGGGTCCATTGGAGTACATCACTTATGAGCTCGTCCCTGCTTCTCCAGCAGTGTCCTGCATGTCTGGTTCGTCTAACTTGGATAGTTTTCGTGATGGGGGGCAGGTGGCCGTATAGTTGGTGCTTTGTGGGGTGTTGCCGCCAGGACTTGTTCAATATTGCTCGCAACATTCTTGTGTAATTGCCGTCTAGCTTCTCCAGCCGTTTTGTTAGCGTCCAAAAGGGTAAACAATAGTGTATTAATGATTTCATTTTATATTCTATTTTATTTTCATTTTAATCAATCTATGCTTATCGTGTCCCAATTCAGTACAGATGAAGAGAGGCTTAGAGTCGAGGCAGATTTTGTCCTGACAAATATCTAATCGAAATATTTTGATGAAGCAGATATTTTTCTGCTTCATCAAAATATTTCCATTAGCCATTCGTCAGGACAAAGTCTCCTATAACAGTATCAGGAGTGTACAGGCTTTAGGACTGTAGCACAATACCGATTATAATTCTACGAGAAGAAAGCTTTAAAAATAACAGCCTGACCTCCTCTCAGTGTTACAAGTTTGGCTGCTATTGTCTACTGTGTTTGTTTGTGCTGTCTGTACTTTTTCTTCAACACTGACCACATGATCGATCACCTGGCTCTGGTCTGCTGAAAGTGATTCTGGAACAAAATACTAGGCGAGGAATCGAATGATGAACAAAAAGTCGAAACTTTACCATAGTTTATTCAGTTGAAATCCGGTATGCACCAGCTGTTAAGGTGTCTACCCAACAAACGGTTAAGGTAAGAAGAACAAAGGCAATGTGACTATGTTAAAAGAGGTAATTCTTATTTGGCCAAAAAATAACAAAGGAAAATGTTCGAGGAAAGTTATGTCAGGTCATTTTCAAAAGTAGACTCGATTGTTAAATTATTCTCGACGACTGTGAGTCTGGATGTTGTAACTGTGAAGTGGCTGATCGTTGTTGGTCAGCTTGTCGTGGCTCTTGTAGCGACCTAAAAATAAGCCTAGAAGCCGACCTGGCTGGTAGTAAGCTTGGTGAGGCTGCTTGGACTGCGTCGCGTAGTGAGTTTTTGGTCATTGGTCCAGGAGGTTGCAAGTTACTGTTCGGGTAAGTCAGGAAGCTGATGGTGGCTGGTGTGCTCGAGGAGTGTTTTAAGGTCCCGTAAGGAGGCTGCTCCAATTCCGCATATCTACTTAGTTGAAAGGGCAGCGGCAGTAGGGATAAAAAAAAGGTGCCCTAAAAAAAGGCAGTTGTAGTAGCAGCAGGCAGTAGAAGCTAGAAATTGGCAAGATCTACTGAAAGGAGGCTAGAACACTAGAATGGTGTGGAGTAGATGGAATAGAATATTACATTTTAATCCAATTCACCTAAGCTGGACAACATCTGTTTTGTCTTATGTTGGCTGTTTGTTTTTGAGCCCAGTCGGCTGGGGCTGTAGAATACACCAACTGTCTCTCTGCAGAGGGGTAAGAGCCCTCAAATGAGTGTCATGATTATGACACTAAACAATCTGATGATGAAGCTCCATGAAGCTGGAACTTTGGGAAATTCAGAGTACCCCTTCATAACCATCACTTCCTGGTTCATTCTGGCCCGGAGTGGTAGCACCTGATAAGGTCTTATCTATGGGTCAAATATCTATGGGTTTGACGTTTAAACTCTGTGCAAACAAATGACTTATGCTAAATTGAATTATTTGAAATAGAACTGTTTGTTCATTTAACTGTGTGCCTGATGTCTAACTGAATTGCCTGATGCTTGATTGAATTGTTAGTGATACATAGAAATACTTGGAACCATTTAACTGTGTGCTAACAAATGAGTTATGTTGAATTGAATTATTACTGTTGATTAGCAATACTTGAAAACACTTCACAGTCTGCAAACAAATGATTAATATTGTGTAGGAGGACATGTTATTTGGTGAATATGTTTGGTCCCCCATTTTGTAGTTGTATGTTAGTTTATATTTGTTTAGTGGTATGTTATTTATGTTTGGAAAAAAGGCACATGGAGGCAACTGTAGTAAAGATGTGTAAACGATATGAAACGGCGCGGACAAAAGGAACATTCAAAACAAGGTGACATAAACAAAACAAATTTATATCTTAACAATGCATACAATGTAACATCTAAAACATTACTATGGTTCTATTACAGTTCGTGAAATAATCCTCTGTGTGTGTGAGTGTGTGTGTGTGTGTGTGTGTGAGTGTGTGTGTGTGACTAACACAACTAAAACTACAAAAAGGACAAAATAACGAAAGTGTCCTATGCATGTTGACTACGTATTTCTACTGTTTGTTTCTTTCTGTGGTTCGCCGAAATTGCTGTTTTCGAGGCTGGAAAAAGTCTCACCGACAAAATATAACGAGGAAAAGAATGTTTGCATGGCGTATACATTTTTGTGGCGGTTGACGGCTGTTAGTTGAAATGAGAGAGTGATAGTGTTCTCTCTGGAAGTCACACTGGTGAGAGTGTGTTGACCCTGTAAGTGAAAATGTGAAAAAGAGGAAAAGTGTTGGAAGACGAAGTATTTATAGAAGATATGTGTCATGGAATAGGCTCCAAAAACGCAGGATGAAATTGAAATGCGAACGTAGTTTTAAGCACTGACCACGTGGTTCTCCTGGCCAATGGGTTCCCGAGACTGAATGTTTACGTGCGTCTGCCATCTTCGTTTCGGGAACAAGTGGCATAACGTCCATTTTGAATTATAGGAGTATAAGTCCTGTAATTGACTAGAATTATAAGTATCAGATAATAATAATTGAAACCATTTAACAGTGAAGAAACAATAGCAATACTTGTGTGCAAACAAATTAGTTAAAAATGAAATCACTAACCAATTAATCTCTTACATATCATGTATATTTATTCAAATGAGTGCAAACAAATGACAGGTTAAATTGTAACTGTTACATAGCAATACTTAAAACCATTTAACAATATGCAAAAGAAATAAGCCCAACCTCGTTTAGAAATGTATCTATAAAATGTTTTTTGGTTGTGTTATGACATATCAACCACTGTAGGTTATCTAATGCCAAATTCTCTTTATACATATATATTAAATATATGATTAGTAAACAGTTTGTTGATAACATTTTTAAACAAACTTAAGTTTTTTTTTTACAACACACAGTTTAAGTAGTTTCGAGTATTGCTATGTAACAGTAACAATTTAACATCAGTCATTTGCTTGCACACATTTAAATAGACATACATATGATTTGTAAGGGAATAGTTTGTAGGTAATTTTATTTTCAAATGACTACAGAATGTGTTTACAAATCATATATTTAATATGTATGTAAAAAAAAGGATTTAGTTGATTGGTTGTTTTGTTTTACAGCGTATCTACCCTTTTCGGGTCATTTAACGCCGAATTAAATTTCAAACAATTCAGTTTAGAATAAGTATAGATTTTCTTTACAAAAAGTTAAATATCAAAACAGTCCAGTTAAAAGCTAAAACAGTTCTATTTCAAACAATTCAGTTTAGCATAAGTACACAGTTAAGTTCAATTTAAAAACAGTTCTACTTCAAACATTTCAGTTTAGCATAAGTAGGCAGTTTCAGTGTCAAAACAATTCTATTTCAAACAATTCAGTTAAGCATAAATACGCAGTTTAGATGTCAAAACAGTCATATTTCCAGCAATTGAAGCGTTCTCAGTTTAGTTCTATTTGACCCATTGATGGTAATGAAGAAGTAGTCCACATTCCCCAAAGCTCCAGCATTACTGGAACCTCACCATCAGATTGTTTACTGTCATATGCAGGACACTCGTTTGGGTAAGGGTCTTACAGTCGGTGTATTCTACTGCTTCAGCCGACTGAACAAAAACGGATTTGGCACAAAATAACCTACAAAGGTTGATATGCCATAAAACCAAACCAAACTAAACCAGCTGTTTGTTTTTTTTTATGTTGAGATAGTAAGACAACGGCACAGAGTTTTTATAGATTTCCAATTTCGAAAAGATAAAATGAAATAAAATAAAAGGAGCAGCTTTAGGCTACGACACGATAAAGATAAGGCAGCGATATGTTGGTGCTCTACTTCAACTTTGGACTGTTATTTCTTCGTAATAGCTGCTGGCGAATTCTGTCGAATATTGCCAAAAACTCTCTGGAAGAACCACGAATACTGGAAGGCAGGTGATAACCATCTACGACTCGCAAAGACAGACGTACTCATTCGATCTCGTTTCTTTCATTGACGCGTTTTGCATAATTCAGAAGTAGTTAATTTCAAAGTGCGTTTGATATTTATCCAATCTTCCACCAGGCTGAATTTGACACAAGGTCATTTTGCAGTGGTGGTGGCAGTTACGCACAAATCGAGACACATGCGCTCAGTCACAAAACATGCTTGATTCCGTTGGCATTCCTTATTTTCAGAGCACCACAGGCGCCAAGCAATGAAATCAGCCCTTTCTTAGCAGGCCATGCTTGAGGGGGAGGTTCCAGACTGCTAGAACAATAACACCTAATTGGCGCAAACAGCAGGTGGACCCCGGAAAACCAAGGTGGGTGTAATTTCAAAATGCGTTTGTCTTTTGTGATTTTAAATTAACTTTTCTCGTTTAATGGTCACCGAAACGTGACCACTAACAAGGACAATTAATCAATTGACAAAAATGTTCAAGGGCCGCTTAATATTATAAAAGAATTTAAGTGGACTATAAACTTTAATGAATATTAAGGTCGAAGTTCAATTTCACAACCATTATTCATATTAGTCGCATATCAACGGGGTGTAATTGTAGACAAGTGAAACTTAGTTATATTGAATTATATTGAGGTTAATCCTCGTGGCGTAGTGGTTATCTTGTTGGACTTCGACATCAGTCGAACTATTTTCACTTTCACTATCACTGGGGAAAGTTATGGACACCTTATGCACCCTGGGAGAGGAATACTTGTCGTGGAGTGGCTAACATGATAGACTCCATCATCGTTAAAAGCGAGTTCGGACTCCATTTGGGATATTACGTTCTCTTTTTGACTAATATCCTGGGGAAAGCAATAACATAACGTCATAATAAAAAACAAAAACAAAAACCAAAAAAAACAAACAAAAAAAAACAACACAATGTCATCCTTAAAAGCTGACTTTCTTGACCATTAAATTTCGGTCACATCATGTGTACAGATGGTTGGTTGGGTTTTATGGCATACCCACCTTTGTAACGCCAAATCCATTTTTATGTAAATAATCAGTTCTATTTCAAACAATTCAGTTTAGCGTAAGCACGCAATTTAAATGTTAGTACAGTTGAATTGTAAAAAAAGATTTCTATTTCTAGCTATCCAATTTAGTCAAGCAGTTCTAATTCAGCTAATTCAGTTTAGTATAAGTATAGATTTTGTTTACACACAGTCAAATGTCAAAACAGTTCTATGTTAAACAATTCAGTTTAGTGTAAATACTGATTCAATGCTAGAAAACAGTTCTATTTGAAATAATTCAGTTTAGCATAAGCACGCAGTTTAAATGTAAGTACAGTTTAATTGCGAAAAACAGTTTTATTTCAAGCTATTCAGTTTAGTCAAGCAGTTCTAATTCAGCGAATTCAGTTTAGCATAAGTTCAAATTTTGTTTACACACAGTTAAATGTCAAAACAGTTCTGTTTTAAACTAATCACTTTAGTGTAAGTACAGTTTAAATTTCAAAAAACAGTTCCATTTCAAATAATTCAGTTTAACATTAACTCGCAGTTTAAATGTAAGTACGGTTTAATTGTCAAAAACATTTTATTTCAAGCTGTTCAGTTTAGTCAAACAATTCAGTTTAGCATAAATATACAGTTTAGTTCAATTTAATCCATAGAGTCCTATCAGGTACTACTACTCTGAGCCAGAGTGGACCTGGGAGTAATGACAATGAAAGGGTGCTCCGCATTCCCCAAAGCTCCAGCATTACTGGAACCTCACCATCAGATCGTTTAGTGTCATATTTAGGACACTCGTTGGGGGGGGGGTCTTACCCTTCTGCAGAAATGCAGTTAGTGTATTCTACAGCCCCAACTGACTGGGAGTCAAATGTCAAAACAGTTTTATTTCATGAAGTTAAATGTCAAAACAGTTTTATTTCAGATAATTCAGTTTAGCATAAATAAACAGTTTAGACGTCAATACAGTTCTATTTCGAGCAATTCAGTTTGGCATCAGTACGGAGTTTAAATGTAAAAACAGTTCAATATAAAACAATTCAATTTTGCATAAATACGCAGTTTAAATGCAAAAATCAGTATTGTGAAGGAAGCAGGGTTTAGTTCTATTTAAGCCATAGATAGGACCCTTATCAGGTGCTACCACTCCGGGCTAGAGTGGATCTGGGAGCGATGGCAATAAAGAGGTACTCCGCATTACCCAAAGCTCCAGCATTGCTGGAACCTCACCATCAGATTGTTTAGTGTCCTATCCAGGACACACTTGCTGGGGGGGGGTCACTCCTCTGCAGAGGTGCTGTCGGTGTATTCTACAGCCCCAGCCGACTGGGTAAATGTGTACAAAATTTATATAGTAATCAATTGTAAATAAATGAATAAGGGATAGTACTCTATGATTAGGACTTAATACTTATTTCCCTTAAGAAATTTTGAGGGTGTTGAGCGTGGTTGAAGACCCTACATTATTATTATTATTATTATTATGAACGTATGCATATTTACCAACCCCTCCGTTCGGGCAGGATCTGACACAAGGTCAATTTTTAAGCGGAGTTTAACAGGTTTGAATTCAGAGTTTTCCTTCTCCTAGACTGGTTGCCTTACTAGGCTGTAGAACCTAGTCTGCCCTACTATTTTACCCATAGCTGGAGGGAGAATAATTGGAGTCATACCTTTCCCAAGGGTATTAGCGTTATGTTAAATGCAATCAGTCTTGTCCAGGATTTGAACTCGTGTCGTCGTGTCCATATCCTACGACGATAGCCATTACACCATGGCCACCTCCTTATTATTATGAACGTATGTGACGTAACGGTTATCGTTTTAGGAGATAGATATCAACGTAGATGAGATAGGTTGATGAAAAGATATCAACCTAGATGAGATTGATAGACAAATAGATAAATAGATATCAACCTGAATGATTTGGTTTGGTTTGGTGGGGTTTATGGCATATCAACCTTTGTAGATTATTTAAAGCCAAATCCATTTTTATGTAAATAATCTGTTCTATTCAAAACAATTCAGTTTAACATAAGTACAGTTTAATTGTCAAAACATTTGCATTTCAAACTATTCAAGCAGTTATATGTATCAATTAAGATAAGTGTAAATACAATTTTAATGTCGAAAAACAGTTCTATTTCAAATAATTCAGTTTAGCATAAGCACGCAGTTTAAGTGTAAGTACGGATCAATTGTCGAAAACATTTCTATTTCAAGCTATTCAGTTTACTCAAACAATTCAGTTTAGCATAAGTATGCTGTTAGTTCTATTTAACCCATAGATAGGACCCTATCAGGTGCTACCACTCCGGGCCAGAGTGGACCTAGGAGCGATGGCAATGAAGGGGTACTCCGCATTTCCCAAAGCTCCAGCATTACTGGAACCTCACCATCAGATTGTTTAGTGTCATATCCAGGACACTCGTTGAGAGGGGTCTTACCCCTCTGTAGAGGTGCAGTCAGTGTATTCTACAGCCCCAGCTGACTGGGCAACAACCTGGATGAGATAGATAGATAGATAGATAACCATCAACGTAAATGAGATTAATAGACAGATAGATAGATATCAACCTAGATGAGTTTGATAGACATCAACCTTGATAAGATTGATAGACAAATAGATGAATAGATTTCAACCTGAATGAAATAGATAGATAGACAGATAGATATCAATCTAGAGGAGATAGACAAATAGATAGATAGATATAAACTTGGCTGAGATTGATTGATAGGCATCAGCATAGATGAGATAGATTGATAGATATCAATGTGGATGACATCGATATACAGATACATAGACATACATGAAATTGATGATTAAAAAAATCCTTGGGAGATTAGTTCTTATCGATGAACCGAGTTGAAATTCTGGCAATACTCTTATGGAAATCAGAAATCCTTTTGTTCTTCCCTCATCAGAGAGTAAGTAGTAGGGCAGACGGTGCTCCTTAGTCATTGGATGGTAACCGGTTAATAAGAAAAAACAGTCTGCAAAAAAAATGACTTTGTATTTAATCTTGTCTGTGGCGGAGATGTGTAAATAGATACATTTTTATTATTACCTAATTTCAAACCAGATTCGAAATTTCTGTAAGTTAGTGCATTTTACAGGTATTGCGCTAACAATGATTCGCTGTAATGTGCCATTGTTGCTGTGTCAAAGTAGCTTAAAAATATTGACATCTATCTATCTATCTATCTATCTATCTATCTCAGTCTCTTCATATCTATCTATCAATCTATTGAGAGAGAGAGAGAGAGAGAGAGAGAGAGAGAGAGAGAGAGAGAGGGAGAGAGAGAGCTATTCAAACCTTCCTATCAAGGTAGCAAGGAAAATAGAAACAGAAGAAGAAAGAAAGAAAGAAAGAAAGAAAAAGATCTGTGGTGCCTTCAATAAGTTTCCAGACATTTTTTGTACTGGCATTTAAAATTGTCATTGACTCTTGAGAATTCAGTAGGTTATTGATATATATCTGATGAGACGACTGACCAATTTTTAGGATTTCAGCTTCAAATGAACAGCTACAGTAGCAATTGGAATACACCTTACTAAAGCCTGATTGTCACAGCTGGGGAATTTCAAAAATGCAATTTGGACGTGAGGACACTTTAGAAGAACGATATGCAATAAAATTCTGTTTTAAACTTGGAAAAAATGCCACAGAAACGTATGGAAAGCTTCAGACTGCTTTTCGATCATCTTGCATGAATCGAGCATCAGTTTTTGAGTGGCATAAGAGATTCAAGAAAGGCAGGAAGTCTGTGAGGGATGATGAGAGGTGTGGTAGGAGTAAGGAAGCCAATAGACCAGAGTTGATAGGCCAAAGGGTTAGGGTTAGGGTTATTATGTTGAGCTTTTAAGGTAGCTCATGAAGAGATTCCTTGGAAAGAGGCCAGCACTCTTCAGATCGGGTTAGTGGCATTTCCACCAGGACAATGCACCAGTCTACAACTCCATCCTTGTCACTGACTATTTGACCAAGATCGGCATCAAGACAGTTCCTCAGCCTCCTTATAGTCCAGACCTTACTCCCTGTGACTTTTGGTTATTCCCAAAGCTGAGAGGCTGTCGTTATGAGACAATTGAGGAGATGAAAGAGGCTGTGACGAAGGTCATTGACACGCTCACACAAGAGGACTTCCATGGGGCCTTCCAGAAGTTGTTAAAACAGTATAACAAGTGCATTGCAGCAGGAGGAGATTACTTCGAAGGGGACTAGAGTTTCATGTGTGTAGTATCAATAAAAGTGCCCATACGAAAAAAATCTGGAAACTTATTTAATGATCCTCATAAAACGAAAGTCCCCATACAGTGCCTATCTGGTGTGTACGTGCGTGTATGTGTGTGTGTGTGTGTGTGTGTGTGTGAGAGAGAGAGAGAGAGAGAGAGAGAGAGAGAGAGAGAGAGAGAGAGAGACTTACAACACAGATCTATTTATTTAAGTGGGGCGACTTGCATGTTGCTATGCTCACAGGTGATTGTTGATTTTGATTCTTACGGAGTGCCCCTTGTTCTAAACTGAGCTAAACTTATTAAAAGACTACAACCTATTTCAGAGAGAGAGAGAGAGAGAGAGAGAGAGAGAGAGAGAGAGAGAGAGAGAGAGAGAGAGAGACCGATCATTATATTAGAACTGACGTCCTTCCGTCATGACAAGTCAGTCACGAGTAATCGAGGATTATTTCCCTTATGTAATAACAGAAGACATACGAATCAACGGCTGCTACACAAACTTTTTAAAACTGCCCATTAAGTAATTATTTAATCTATCATCCAATAGTCATGAATTATTTCATTTTGTTCAATATGCTTTTTGTTTGTTTAATTTCAATCTTTTTCAAACAAGATAGAAAAGTTAAAACCTTTCTTTTTTTATTTAATACGAAACCAATGTGTGATGGTCGGTTCTTGTTTGGGTTTAAATGCCTCTTTTTGAAGTATAAAAACGAACGATATTACCAAAGTATCCAATTATTATTGATTATCTAAAATTGCCGTTAGAGATACAAACACCGATGATGAAATATTGTGGCTCTTGTAGCGGTAAAAAAAAGACAGTCGGTGCAGCTGTTGTTCTGGAAATATGTTGGTTCAGGTGCAGACCTCACAGTATTACGTGTTAGAGACTCTGATCACGGATTTCAAGTCCTTCTGTAGCTATTACCCTCCTTTTTTATATTCTTTATGTTTCTTGTATACTTTATCAGTTGTATTAACAACTGTAGACATCATCTTGTAAGAGACAATTATACTGAATATATATATATATATATATATATATATATATATATATATATATATATATATATATATATATATATATATATATATATATATAGTCATCCACAGACAGATCTGTTTCATTCTATCAGAACTCATCAGTGTGGCTAGACAGTATCTTCCCGTAGCTGGGATCGTCATAGGTATTTGTCATTGTACAGTATATATATATATATATATATATATATATATATATATATATATATATATATATATATATATATATATACTAGGTATTTGTCATTGTACAGTATATATATATATATATATATATATATATATACTGTACAATGACTAATACCTAGTTCAGTGATTTAGCAGAGGTAATAGTCGACGGATTTTTTCTCACAGTGACGTGTAAAAGAGTATGTCAGTTTGATGTTCATGGATTGATTTTAACGGCAGGTCAACCCGTTTGGGGTTATTTTTGGGATAGTTGTTTCTCAAGAATTTTTGTGCCCATTTATATAATATCAAGTGTTCTTATAAATAATTCGCATACAGTTGTATGCTTTCAAGTATTTCAATCTAATACTAATAATTATATTATTTCAAGAAATTAACTCTATTTAATAATAGTCATTTTTACAGTCAGTTATATGGTTTAAAGTAACTGATAATAATAGCCACGAGTAGATAATTATAGCTTCACATAACTATTTTTTAATGCAAATAATTTACATAGATATATGGTATAAAGTATTCCTATTCAATACTTATAAACTCTAAACAAATCTGATTATAATTGGGGTGTAATGGTTAAAGCGATGGACTGCGGGATCGTAGTAAGCGAGTTCGTACTCCAGTCGCGCTATTACGTCCACTTTCGGGCAAATACCCTAGGGAAAAGTATGAACTTCCTTATCCTCCCAGCTATGGGTTAAATAGAAGAATGGCTTTGGCATTAAATAACCTACAAAGGTTGATATGCCATTAAACAAAGAAACCAAAACCGATAATAATAATTTACACATAGTTGAATGGTTTCAAGTATTCTTATCTAATGGTATACAAATATGGCTTCAAGTAACTATTCTTAATAAAAAAGTCAATTTTTCAGGGATGGGGAGTCCTTCTGATGTAGAGGCTAACGTGCTGGACTTAAACACCGTAGCAAGTGAGTTCGAACTCAAGTCACGTAGTTGCGTTCACTTTCGGACAAATACTCTCGGGAAAGATAAGAACCCTCTTTATCCTCCCAGCTATGGCTTAAATAGAACCAATACTGTTCTTCTACAAAGATAGCTTTGACATTAAATAACCCACCAAGATTGATGTGCCAATAAATAAAGAAATCAAGCCAAACCAATTTTTCAAATCAAAATTCAGTTGATAACTCCGAGTCAGGCTTATTGATCCACCTTCGTATGTAACAATTGAAGTGAATGGATGTTATCGTGTATTTATTTCATAAATCTTATCCTTAAGATTAGGGTTAGATTAGGTTATTTGATTGATGGTTTTTCAATGCCAAATCCTTTATATATATATATATATATATATATATAATACTGTTGTAGGAAATGAATACTGCGACCCTTGTTCAAATTGTGGACAAGACTGTTTGCATTTCACATTACACTAATATCTTTGGGAATAGTATGAATGCAACTATTCTCCCTCCAGGAATGGGTTGTTTTGTTTTACTGCGTATTAACTCTTTCCGGGTCATTTATTTGCCTAGTCGGCTGGGAGGGGGCGGGGGCTGCATATCTGCAGAGAGCTAAGACTCCTCAACGAGTGTCCTGGACATGACACAAAACAATCTGATGGTGAGGTTCCAGTAACGCTTGAGCTTTGGGGAATGCGGAGTACCCCTTCATTGCCATCGCTCTCAGGTCCACTCTGCCTCGGAATGATAGCATCGGATAGAGTCCTATATCTATGAGTTAAATAAAACTAAACTACGTAATTATGCTAAACTAAATGAATTGAAAAATAACTGTTTTGATATTTAAAATGCGTACTTCTTCAAAACTGAACTGCTTGAAATAGAACTGTTTTGACATTTAAACTGTGTACTTATGCTAAACTGAATTATCTGAAATAGAACTGTTTTTGTATGCTAAACTGATTCACTTAAAAATGGAACTGTTTTTGACGTTGAACCTGTCTAACGCTAAACTGAATTGTTTGAAATAGAACTGTTTTGATATCTAACTGATTGTTAACAAAAACTACATTTATACTAAACTGATTTGTTTAAAATTTAATTCAGCGTTAAATGACCCGAAAAGGATTGATATGCCGTAAAATAAACCAACCAACCAACCAACCAACCAACCAACCATCGGGTCATTTAACACCGAATTAAGTCATTTTGATAAAAGTTTCAAACAATTCAGTCTAGTATGAGAATAATTTTTGTTTACACATAGTTAAATGTCAAAACAGTTCTATTTCAAATAACTCAATTTAGTATTAGTACACAGGTTCAGTGTCAAAACCTGCTCCCCTTCAAATAATTTAGTTCAGCATAAGCACAGTTTTAATGTCAAAAACAGTTCTATTTCAAACAATTCAGCTTAGCATAAAAAATAGCTCAATTTCAAACAAATCATTTTAGCATAAGTACATAGTTTAGTCCTATTTGACCCATAGATAATACCCTATCAGGTGCTACCACTCTATCCCTGAGTGGACCTGGGAGTGATGGCAATAAATGAGTACTCTGCATTTTCCAAAGCTCCAGCATTACTGGAACTTCACCGTCAGATTGTTTAGTGTCATATCCAGGACGCTCGTTGGGGTGGGGGTCTTACCCCTCTGCAGAGGTGCAGTCGGTGTATTCTACGGCCTTAGCGGACTGGGTCAAGTTAAATAGTAGGGCAGACTGGGTTCTTCAACCTTGGTATGGCAATAGACCTTGGAGAAGGAAAACTCTGAACTCCGTTTAAAAATTTGTCCTTGTGTCACATCCTGCTCATGCGGAGGGGTAGGTATATATATATATAGAGAGAGAGAGTGAGAGAGAGAGAGAGTGTTTCATAATTTTTGAAACAAAATGGTCGAATACAAATCAAGGACCACAAATGATAGAATAATGAAAATCAAATTTATTGAAAGGTAAGAGGTTAATAGTTGTGTAAATTTCTGAGACGAAGCTTGATGATTTTTATCATTAAGGATTTTCGGACTATTGTCTTCATCTTTATTGTTATTTCTACAACGTTTCCACTGATTTGTCCTTCGGCCTTCTTCAAGTGTTTGTCGAACTCGGGAACCTACACGAAACTTCGAACTACACCCTTTATTGGATCCACGGGCGTCGCCTGTTCTGATTCCTTTAGCCATAACCGGTACAAATATTAAGTATTCCTGTATTGTTACTCGCCTGCAGTCAGGATTGAACCTGCAACCTCCTGATGATTGTCTCCTTAAAAGCTTAGGGAACCAATGCCTATAACCGTTACGGCGACACGAGTTCAAATCCTGGATGAGACTGATTGCATTTCACATAGCATTAATACCCTTGGGAAAGGTATGAATCCAATTATTCTCCCTCCAGCTATGGGTAAATCGTAGGGCAGACAAGGTTCTTCAGCTTTGGTGAGGCAACTAGTCTAGGAGAAGGAAAAATCTGAATTCAAACCTGTTAAACCCCGCTTAAAAATTGACCTTGTTTCATATCCTGCCCGAGTGGAGGGGTTGGTAAATATGATAACCGTTACGCTATGTGTCCTGTTGGATAACATCTTAGGATCAACTACTTAGTTTCAAACATGAACCAAAACTTTGAAAAGAACCCCTAGAGTACATGCTCCAGATGTCCGCTGCTCAGATGATGGCACTGTTAAATGCAGAATACAAAGTTGTTGATAACTCCTGTACAATACTCCTGAGAGATCGCTTGAATCTAATAAGTGATGGCTGGTGAGGAAACCGTTGTCCTACGATTTACACAAGTGCTCTGAGCTTCAAAGTTCATGCTCAACATAAAAACCTGACTCTTGCTTGGAATTGCCCAGTCGGCTGCGGCTGTAGAATACGCCGACTACACCTCTGCAGAGGGGTAAGACCCCCACTGAGTGTCCTGGATATAACACTAAACAATCTGATGGTGAGGTTCCAGTAATGCTTGAGCCTTGGGGAATGCGGACTACCCCATTATTGCCATTGCTCCCAGGTCCACTCTCGCCCTGAGTTGTAGCACCTGATAGGGCCTTATCTTTAGGTTAAATAGAACTAAACTGTATACTTATGCTAAATTAAATTGTTTGAATTAGGACTGTTTGACTAAACTGAATAGCTTGAAATAGAAATGTTTTTGACAATTAAACTGTATATCTATATTCAAACTGCGTGCTTATGCTAAACTGAATTGTTTGAAATGGAACTGTTTTTTACATTGAAAATGTACTTACACTAAACGGATTTGTTTAATTTAAAACTGTATTGACATTTTTGTGCAAAGAAAACCTGTAATTATACGAAACAGAATCAGCTGAATTAGAACTGTTTGACTTAAAAATAAGCAGTGTATTTACATTTAAACTGCGTGCTTAGGCTAAACTGAATCATTTGAAATGGAACTGTTTTTTGACGTTGAAATTGTACTTGCATTAAACTGAATTGTTTTATATAGAACTGTTTCGACATTTAACTGTGTGTAAACAAAATCTGTGCTTATACTAAATTGAATTAGAACTGCTAGACTAAACTGAATAGCTTGAAATAGAAATGTTTTTCACAATTAAACTGTACTTACATTTAAACTGCATACTAATGCTAAACTGAATTGTTTGAAATAGAACTATTTTCATAAAAATGGATTTGGTGTTAGATAACTTACAAAGGTTAATTTGCCATAAAACCCAAACAACCAACCATCCTGCTTGGAGATGTCTTGAGATTAAACTTCCTTCCGTATCTTGCTTGAACAAACTTGAAAGACTTAGTTTCGTAATTTGCTATCGCACAAAAAAATTTCCAGCTTCAACGTTCAAGGTGTGATTTTGCTATATTTGGATAAATATATCAAAATGGTTACTATTTTCCAGCAATAATCTGAAAAGAAAATAGAATACATTTAACTGGGAAGATCTGATTGGCTACTACTTTGTTTCGACAATTGTGAAATACCCCTGTTTATGATTTGTAGATATGATGTAGATATGATATTAAGATTTGTAGATATGATATTAAGGATTACATGAAAAGCAAGGAATTCAAGGATTATCATATACTATAAGGATTATCATAATTACAATTGTTTTGTTTGTTTGGTTGGTTGGTTGCTTTTACAGCGTTTCAGCTATTGTTGGTATATTTTAGGCCGAAGTCAGTTAAACAATTATGGTCTCTCGTTATATACCGTACAAAAATGTATCTTCACTATCATTTCAAAAGGGTAAACACTTCCTATTCTCAAACAGATCGATTTGACTCATAGATAGCTCCCTAACAGATACAACTAATCCACTAACTGGAGAATGGATGCAGTTTAGTGTCATACCCAGGACATATTTTTGGGGGGTCCAGGGGTGTCTTATCTCGTTGCTGGGGATAAAGCCGGAGTAATCAAAGGCCCACTGATTGGGAACGTCGTAAAACTTATATGCTATTCCACATATGGAATACACTGATAAAAAAATTGAAATGGTGTCGAGGCAACAAACCATTTTTAAGCTAATTTGAGGGTGCTGAATCTGAAAATAACCTTACTTTTTCTGGGATAGCTACCGTTTTTGCTGCACAGAAACGCCCCATTTTTGGAAAAAAATTTTTTTCATTTATTTTTTGTATATATGATATTGACTGATAGCAATATTTCTCAAAGAAAAATCGTAGAAACTCCTCAATTCGTATTTAAACCAACGAATATTGATTTGATTATTGAGAAATACTATTTTTGCGATAACAATCAAACCCCAAGTTTTCAAAAAATAGCACGATTAAATATACTAAAATTTACGAGTATTTTCATCAAATCATTTAATAAACTCACTGCAGAAATAAAACCTACGTAAACATTAGAACTATGGTAAAAATGTTCTCTTTCTTGATTGTCTGTCGTGTTCAATGTTATTTAAGTCCATTTTAATACTTTAGTAGTAGTCAGCCATCATTCATTTGTCCTACCGTCCTTAGTAGAACTTTTCCATTGTTTTGGAATCGTTCTCCTTGCTCATCACTCACACCGTTGCAATTATTCGGAAATTTATCTAGATGGCTATGTAAAAAAATGAACCATAATAATCATATAAGCGCCTATGTTTTGTAGACTTTTCAACTGGTTTTCCACAAACTCCAGGTAGTTTTCGGCTCGGCGATTGCCCAAGAAGTTTTTTTTACCACGTCAACAAAGGGTGACCAAGCGCGTAATTGCAAGTCATTTATTGAATCAACAAATTCATCATCTCCTGATGTTCTGGTGAAACAATTTTCCTGATGTTCTATATGTACGATGAAATATTTACATTTAATTGGGATATCTTTAGTTGGAGTTTCTTTCCAACTTTGAAAACAAAAGCTCTCAATGTGCTTGCTTTCCTTCTGTTGTAAAAGGACAAAAGTGATGTGATATATTAATAAGTATCAAACAAAAAATTTTAGCGTTTCATTTTTTTCATTGGAATACACCCTACTAAGGCCCGATTATCACAGCTGGTGGATTTCAAAAATGCAATCTGGACGTGAGGACACTTTAGAAGAACGATATGCAATAAAATTCTGTTTTAAACTTGAAAAAAATGATGCCACAGAAACGTATGGAAAGCTTCAGACTGCTTTTCGATCATCTTGCATGAATCGAGCATCAGTTTTTGAGTGGCATAAGAGATTCAAGGAAGGCAGGAAGTCTGTGAGGGATGATGAGAGGTGTGGGAGGAGTAAGGAAGTCAATAGACCACAGTTGATTGGCCAAAGGATTAGGGTTAGGGTTACTATGTTGAGGTTTTAAGGGAGTTCAGCAAGAGATTCCTTGGGAAGTGGCCAGCACTCTTCAAATCGGCTCAGTGGCATTTCCACCAGGACAATGCATCAGTCTACAACTCCATCCTTGACACAGACTATTTGACCAAGATGGGCATCAAGACAGTTCCTCAGCCTCCTTATAGTCCAGACCTTGCTCCCTGTGACTTTTGCTTATTCCCTAAGCTGAGAGGCTGTCGTTATGAGACAATTGAGGAGATGAAAGAGGCTGTGACGAAGGTCATTGACACGCTCACTCAAGAAGACTTCCATAGGGCCTTCCAGAAGTTGTGTGAACGGTACAACAAGTGCATTGCTGGAGGAGGAGATTACTTGGAAGTGGACTTGAGTTTCATGTGTGTACTATCAATAAAAGTGCCCATATGAAAAAAGTCTGGAAACTTATTTAATAATCCTCGTATATATATATATATATATATATATATATATATATATATATATATATATATATATATATATATATATATATAATGTATTCTTATTTTAGGTTAATCTCTAATTTTAACTCTGGCAGAGTGAAAAACAAACAAACAAATGATCCAACTTGAGAATATACTAATATACAAATTGAAATTTAGGAAAAAGTTCCATAAAAAAAAGAAAAGACTGAAAACATACATATTCAACCAATCAACCAATATCGTAATGCCCAGCCAAAAGAAGAAAAACTCTGACAGAGGACTATGTAAACGAACAAAGTGCTCGATACGGAGTTGAACAAATATAAATATAAATACCAAATGGGTCAGAAGAAATCTACCAAGGTCTACCCTTTCCGAATCATCAGAATAAGATTTATATATATATATATATATATATATATATATATATATATATATATATATATATATAACTTGTAAGTGAATAGTTTGTTGATAATCTTATTTTTAAACAAACCAGATTTCATTTGTTTCACGCAGTTAAAAGGTTTTAAGCATTGTTTACAGAAATAATTCTATTTTAAGATTAATCATTTACTTGCACACAGTTAAATGGTTTCAAGTATTGCCATTTAACACTAATAATTCTATTTAATATCAATCATTTGTTTGGACATAGTTAAATAGTTTTAAGTATAGCCATTCAACACTAATAATTTGACTTATAAAATCGTTTATAGTGAAGGGGTCCACAGGAGTACATCCTTTATGAATTCGTTCCTACTTCTCCAGCAGTGTCTCGCATGTTTGGTTCGTCTAATTTTGATAGTTTTCGTGATGGATGGTAGGTGGCCGCACAACTGCTGCTTTGTGGGTGCTGCCCGCATGACTTGTTCAATATTGCTCGCAGCATTCTGGTGTTGTTGCCGTCAAGATTTTTCTCCATGCGCTTAGTTATTGTTTATATAGTGCATCTATATAGCAGTATCGACACGACCGGTGCTTGGAAGAAACTGAGTTTCATTTTATCGGTCAGGTCTGACTTTCATATGACTGATAGGCTATCGGTAACTGTCCATACCTTTGCTAGTCGCGTGTTGATGTCTGTCTCGGTTGATGAGACACTGCTTCATCGGAGGTGAACTTTTCGACTAGTTTCAGACTGTTTAGTGTGGAGATGTCGCCCGTTTGATTAAAGCACATATATTCCGTCTTGTGTGCATTGACATGGACGCCAATGCCTGCAGCTGTTCGTTCCAGACTATGTAGCAGGGTTTCGGCTTGAGCAGGTGCATTTGCCAGAAGCGCTATGTCATCGGCGTAGTTGGCGTCGGTAATTGTTTTTGCGGGGTACCTTCTGCTTCTTTTCTTTGTTAGCTTGAAACCTTTTTCTTAGATTTATCGATAGATGTTCTGATTTTTTCTTGGTTTGCCCGGAAATCGGGTTTCGTCTTATACATCCGTGCATCTTATATGCCGTCAAATAAGGTAATTATAACTTATACCAACTAGCTTATATGTCTCGTCGTGTAGTAGCACGCTCGTCCCCCAAATCATTGGGACGAAGTTATGAATTTGATCCTCCTTGGGTGTCTCATACTTGTAGTCTTATAGTAAAACTAAGATATGCTTATTAGATAATTACCTGGGCGCTTTGTCGCGATGCAAGATGGTTTGACAAAGCATTATTACTGAATAGTGAGTTTGATTCTCACTGGTTGTTCCATGTTTGTAGAGTTGTGTTCAGACTAAGGTACTCATACTAAATCACTATTTTAGTGCTTTTTTTTTGTTATGTAATGACTAGTGAATTTGTCTCGCAAATATTTTCTACTAAATAGTGAGTTTGATTTTCATGGTTGTGGCCTGAGGTCCAAATCTAAGCAATGTTTGATTAATGATTACCTTAGCACTTTGTGGTGGCGTAATGGTTAGAAAGATGGTCACACAAACTATTACTACTGAGAAGTGAGTTCGACTCTCACTGGGTGCACATGTGATATTGTGTACAAACTAAGCTACTGTTTGCGAATGACTATCTAGGTGCTTTGTAGTAGTGTAATAGTTAGAAAGATGGTGTCAAAAATATTTCCTATTGATTAGTGAGTTTAATCATCACAAAGTGCTCCATACTTGTGGCCTTGTGCCAAACATCAACAAGCCAATAAATGATTACAGTTTAGCTCCCTGTCGTAAAGATAGCAAGAATAACATAATAGAATGTTACTACTTATCACAAGCATTTGGAGAAATCCCTGTAGTTTAGTGGTTAATGTTTTTGACTTCGGCGAAGAAGTAAGCGAGTTCGAACTCCAGTCGTTGCATTACGTTCACTTTTGGACTAATACGCTTGGGAAAAGAACAACCCCCACTAATCCATCAGTTATGGGTTAAATAGTACCACAACAGTTCTACCGGGCCATTGGCCTTATGACTAGAGTGTTCGCCAACGATCCGGGAGACCGGGGTTCAATCCTAGGTCGAGTCATACCAAAGACTCAAAAAATGGTACTTGATGCCGCCTTACTTTACACTCAGCATTATAAAGTAAGGATCAAGAGTAAAGTAGAGCAATCCAGGGGAAAGGAGTATCGCCCTCCCCGACACATTGGTGTAGTTGGTATTGAAAAGGGAGCCTTCGGGTCACTCTCGACTGAGGTCGCCAATTTTACATTACTATTTTTTTATAAAGATGAGTTTGGCATTAAATAACCTCCAAAGGTTAATCTGCCATTAAACAAAGAAACCAATTAAGCAATCATGAGCAGTTTTCTGTCGTCGGAAAGAACCCCTCTGAAAACCGCCAAACGTTCCAGCTGCTGCAGCTAATTTTAAAGTATATATTTAAAATATTCCAATACTCCAAATATATTGTTCCTGTCTCTATACAGAAAGCTTTTAGATAGCCATTAATCTCACTCAGACCTATCGACATTTTATAAAAGTAAAAGCCATTTTGTCATAAATTTAGCTATACACACACACACACACACACACACATATATATATATATATATATATATATATCCTTTGCTACGGACAAATTGTGACACAGATTCAGTTTTTAAGCGTAGTACAGTTCGTTTTGAATAAAAAGTTTTTCTTTCTCCAAGACTGGTTGCATTGCTGCGTCTAAAGAATACATTCTGCTCTACCATTTACTCATAGCTGCATTGATTGATTTTGACGACATGTCAACCTATTTTATGACTATTTTATGCCTAGCAGTTAGAGAATTGCGTTCATTGTATATTCATATTTATACATTTATGTTGTTTCTCAAGAGTTTTATTACACGCTTATTTGATATCAAGTATTCCTATCAAATAAAAATATTGGGCTCATGTACCATAGCCATGATATGGCTATGTGTGAAACGTACATCGAATGTCCATAAAGATAGATCATAGGAATCTCGAGATTCGAAAAACATGTAACGACTTCTTTGTTCAGGTACGAAACTTTTTATTACCTTTGAGTTTAAAGGTTCTTCGACATAAGAAGAGAGAAGCACAATCTTTCTATTCTGTCTTTTTCATCTACCTAACCCCACCCACCCACAAGTGTGGCACCCGCCACAAAGGTCTCCGCGAGCAAGCGAAAACCAACCGTCTTCCCCCGAGGCAGGTCTCATCTCAACTGACTGACTTTTTCAAAATCTCCCAAAATCCTCCGCACGCTTCCGGTACGTGACGTCATTCGCACTCGCTAGCCCCCGTTCCCCATCTGGGCTATTGTGACATCTCTGAGTGACACGTCCGCTCTGCTCGCGCGAACACCTGTGTTAATGATGCACCTAACTAACCCATGTGCTGAGCCGAAAGGTTCTCAGTCTAACTAAACCCAAAGGCATAAACCGAAATTCCTCACAGTTGTTGGATTTCAAGCACCTAATAATAATCCTTGATAAACAATCGTAGCTTCGAGTAACTATTCTTAATACCAGCCCAATTGCCTGGGGCCGTAAGATATACTAACTGTGTTTCCACCCTCAACAAGTTTCCTGGATATGACATTGAACCATCTGATGGTGAGGGTCCACCCATGGAGATTTGGAGTATGTGGAGTGCCCCTTTATAGCCATTGCTCCCAGGTACACTCAAACCCGGAGTAGTAGCACCTGATAGGGTCCTCTCTATGGGTCAAATAGAACAAACTGTGTGCGAATAAATGACTAATGTTAAATTAGCATAAAGAGTAGAGTGTTCGCCAATGGCCCGGGAGACCGAAGTTCAATCCCAGTTCGAGTCATACCAAAGACTTAAAAAATGGTACTTGATTCTGCTTTGCTTAACACTCAGCACTATAAGGTAAGGATCAAGGATCAAGAGTAAAGTGGAGTAATCTAGGGAATGGAGTAGTGTCCTCCCCTACTCATCGGTGTAGTAGCACTTGAAAAGGGAGCCTTCTGGTCACCCTCGACTGAAGTCGCCAACTTTTATATAGCAATACTTGAAACTATTTAGACGTGTCTAAAAAAGAGCTCAGGCTCGTTTTAGAATGTTACCGATAAAATGAGTTTACAAATCATATATATATATATATATATATTTGATATATATGTATAAATAGGATTTGGCCTTCAATAACCAACAATAGTTGAAATGCCTAAAAAGCCAACCAAACCAATTCTTAATACAAACAATTTACAGCTATATGGTATCAAGTATTCCGATCTTATACAAATGATTTTCAAACAGTACAACTTGAACCATAGATAGGACCCGAACGTGTAAAACCACACCAATGATCTCTAGATCTGTAGCCTCACCATCCGATACAGTTTAATGCCATACTTGGGACTCCCCTTTTTGTAGGGAAGTCTTATTCTTCTGAAAGGAAGAAAGTCAGCATATTTAAAGCCCCGCCGACTGATCGTCTCATTGTTGGAGGGGGAATAGGCGGATTCATGCTTTTTTCAATGGCGTTAGCACGAAAAGAAAACACAAATAGCTTCATCCCTGATTTGAACTCAGATCCCCCGCTTCCCTTTTCTACGACGATATCAATTACTCTAAACGCACCTAAGCTTAATGTAGTAAGTTGCCACAAGGCTTTGATGAAAAAGCGCTGAGTAAGAATTGAACTCATTTTAGTAGTCTTCTTGATTAGCTTGATTACTATCAGTTTGCATCGTGTGCTTTTCTTATTCACTAAACTCAGCTTAGTCTGGCACAGGGAGCACAACATTGGGGGCCCAGAGAAAGCCGAAAGGTGTTTTTGTATAGTCAATTATACGCCAAATTCTTTCTTTTTTTTATGAGTGCATATAGTCAATGTGATGAGCTTGATGACCATTGCCCTACGGCAGATGCCCTTGATATTTACTAAGCTTAACTTAGCTTGGCCCCGGGCTAAAACATTGGGGTATGCAAAGGTCGAACTCGACACGGTAACGCATAGTAAGCGAGAGGTCCCATCGTTAAAAGAGAACCCAGTTAGAATCGAATTCACTAGATTTACAATGGTCCGTAAAACTATTTTGATAGATATGGCGAGGCCTAAGCTGTTTTTTTTTTGTGACAGTTCTAGCAACCAAACATACATTGTTTTAGAAGGTACCTTTTTGTCAAGAATTAGACTCGGTGTGTTCCTTAGGATAAGGGAATTGGTGGGGAGTTCTATTTATATACATAAAAAAACAAAACAAAACAAAACAAAATAAATCCCCCAAACCCTCCCCCAAAACAAAACAAAATAAATCTCCCCCCAACCCCCCCAAAACAAAACAAAAAAAACAGATATAATATGTTGATACATATTAGACGCCCTCCAAGTTTGTGGGTAGAACGCGTGGTGCAGTAGCTAACGGGCTGGATTGCGATATTATTATAAGCGAGTTCGAACTCCAGTCGCGCCATTACGTTCACTTTTGGACTAATACCCTTGAGAAAGGTATCAACCTTCTTATCCTCCAGTTATGGGTTAAATAGTACCTCTACTGTCCTTCTACAAAGATGGCTTTGGCATTAAATAACACGTGAAGGTTGATATGCCATTTGACAAAGAAACCAGATCCTTCAAGTTTTACATAAAATACAGTAATCTGCGGTATTTAAGACATATACATATAGGACGCAACCCTAGTTTGATATGAAATTTATTGGAAGAATAAAATTGAGGAAGATTTTTAGAGCCTGCTTAGGATCCCATTGAGGATGATTTGTAAATTTCAAGCTTGACATCGAGCCTGACCTTCACCGTGTAGGTCGCGTGGTGATTTTGAGGGTCGGATATTGTAAAGAAAAAGACCCCCCCACAAAACAAACCAAAAAACAAAAACAAAAACGACTACAAAAAAAAAAAAAAAAAAAAAGAAACCCCAAAACAAATGCGTCTAATATGTTACACATACGTTAATTGATTTTTATCACAGTTAAGAGGGTATTCTACATATCCTTGCAACTCTTCCAAGTTTGTATGTAAACGACAATCGCACAAAAAGCTCGTATTTTAGATAAAATAAAAAAAATGAGATATTCGTCTTATTTTCTGTTATAGCGTAAAACGCATATCTAAAAAGTGTCTTGAGATGATAACGTGTAGTATTTGTTTGGTATTTTCTTTTAATCTTTTCTTTTTCTTTTTTCTAACGGCTTGAGAGGTTTTTGAGTCTTTCTAGAAAGAAAGAAAGAAAAAAGAAAGAAAGAAAGAAAAGAAAAGTTCGTACACATTAAACAGGCAACTGTCATTGTGAATAATTTCAACCACCACTACTAAAGTCTGCGAGTAGCAGTATAGGACTCGTGACACAGCAATGAAAACAACACAGACCCCATGATAAGCATAAAATGGATTAGTTACGCCCCCTCCCACGCACAATGTAGTGGCATCTCACGATTCGCGGGGGTTTTCCCTGAAGGAAAAGAAAATAAATAAATGAATAAATAAACAAATAGATAAATAAATAAATCTTTGTATTCACCAACCATTATGAAAAACAAAAAAAACAAAAAACCGAAAACCAACAAAAAAAAAAAACAAAACAAAAAAGAAAGAAACCCTCCCCACCAAAAACATACACACACAAAAAAAAAAACAAAAACAAACCAAACAAACAAAAAACGACAATAACCTACAAGAGGTATCTAATAAGCTAACTTTAAAATTACGGCACAAGGCCACATATGTGGAGAGCTCCGCGAGGATCGAATTGATTACAGTTGAAATAATTCTCTTGATTAACCCCGTCTCACGAGGTAGAAATTATTCGCTTGGTTCTAGAGGTGAGGGGAACTTACCTCTAGGCAGAACTTGCCCCCTCACCTGAGTGAGGCCTGATTTGATTGCTTGGCGCCCGAGGCATCTCTGAAGAATAACGCCAATAGAACCAAGCATTTAATTTTTGAGACGATCATACTTTGTACGTAGTTCCCCATTATAAAATGACCTTGTGTCTTTTTCGGCTTGGCGAGAAACAGGAAAGATATTTGACAAGGCGCTTATTATAGATATGCATTAAGTTTTGCTTAGAACTGCACAAGGCCGTTTGGGTAGAACACACTGTAATAGCAATGAGTTTACTAAAGTTCTTGTTGACCACTTCGTTCGTATCATGGGTTCGATCCTCGCGTACACGTTTGCTTGCGTACCAAGTTAAGATTCGCTTAGTAAATAACAAACAAGTTGTATTAACGATTGCTTTCTCATAGTGCAGTAACTGGAGGGCACCCAGTGTGGATCGAATTCACAACTCTAGTTATGTGTAAAAACAAATAAGTAAAATACTGCGTATATGTTGAAGTTTTTAGATCTAATTTTTGAGAGAGAGAGAGAGAGAGAGAGAGAGAGAGAGAGAGTGGGGGAGGACGAGAAAAAATTGACGTCGCAATATGGGAAAGTCTAAATTGATTGATTAATTGATTTTAACTGCACGATAACTCTTCTTGGGTTATTTCATGCTTAAAGATTAGAGAATCGCGTTCATTGTACGTACATATTTACATTTTGTGTATATTTGTTTTTTAAGAGGGTTTTCAGTTACGGTTTCTTTTGTTTAATGGCATATCAACCACCGTTAGTTATTTAAAGTCAAATTCATCCTCGTAGAAGAACAATAGTGATACTATTTTAACCAATACCATAGATTGACAATAGAGATGTACCTTTTCCGAAGAGTATTTGTCCAAAAGTGAACGTAATAGCGCAACTGGAGTTCGAACTCGCAAACTACGATGTCACTGTCTAGCATGTTAGCCACTACACCTCGGGGGAATCCTCTTACACAGTTTTATCAAATAAGAATAATCTTTAAACAAATCTATTTGACTCATCTCTTGGACCCTAACAAGTACTAACTCTACAGATCAGAGTGGACCTGGGAGTAATGGCAATGAAGAACCTCACTATCAGATGTAGTTTAGTGTCATACCTAGATCACAGGGACGGTCAAGAAGCAACTTTAGATTAAAAGATAAATTCTAAAATGCTTAGTATAAAATCCAAGGTTGGTCCATATACGAGATCGACTGATACACGAGTACATTGGTAAATTAAAATACATATAAATTTCCACGTCTTAAAGTATTAACAAAATTAGTCTATCAAAGAAATAATCAAGTTGGTTGATTTTTTGGTTGTATATTATGACTAATTAACTCTTGTAGGTTATTATATGACAAATCCTGTTTAAACACACACATTTGACCCATACATAGTAACCAAACAGGTACAACCACTTCGGGTCCGAGTAGACCTGGCAGAAATAGCAACAGTGGGGGGTACTCTATATTCCCCAAAGCTCCAGGACTAAATCTCACCATCAGGTTATTTAGTGTCATATCCAGGACACTTGTTGGGTGGGTCTTATCACTCTGCAGAGATGCAGTCGGCGTTTTCTACAGACCCGGCCGACTGGTCTGGAAGAAATCTGATAGAAAATTATCCTCATTTCAAACATTTTATACCATTTGTAAAATTCATTGTTTTTTAGAGTACATTTGAAATCAGAAATAGTTTTTTGAAAAGCCTAAACGTCTTAAAGATCGAACCATTTTACGAGGGTTTAAAAAAATGATGTCTTTATCAGATAAGCCACACCTTTCTCTAATCAATACAAAGAAATGTCGAATTTTAACCTTGGTTACAAAGTCAGAAGATAGGAAGGAACGTGTTTCGTGATAACTGTCATAATCATTTGAAATTACTTAACACAGAAATGGTTTATAATTCATTTGCTAAGACGATACACTATCATTTTAACTTTTGTAAGATTTTAAGAACATATAAGTGTATAACTAATATATAAGTAAATATTTTAAAAAGGTTTTTTTTAGAATATCTATTGAGAGAAAAAGAGAGAGAAAGAAAAGAAAGAAAAAGGGGTGGAGAAACAAGTAGCGTAGAGAAGAAAGAGAGATAAAAGTAAGAAAAAGAAAGGAAGAGAGAGAGAGAGAGTGAGTGAGAGAGAGAGAGAGAGAGAGAGAGAGAGAGAGAGAGAGAAATGGTAAAGAGAGCGAGATAATATAGAGAAAGAAAAGATCAAGGGAGAGAGAGGTGTGAAAAAAGGAACGAGAAAGAGAGAGAAAGAGAGGTGGAAGAAAGAGAGAGAATGAGAAAGAGATTATGGAAAAAAAAGAGAGAAGTGAGAGAGAGAGAAAGAGAAAGAAATAAAAATAAGAGAGGGAGAGAGACAGACATAGAGAGACGGGGGGACAGTAAAAGAGATGAGTAAGACAGAGAAATTCGGAGACAGAGACAGAGACAGAGAGAGAGAATGAAAAGAGAGAACGAGAAAGCGTGAGAGAGAAATGAGAAAGAGAGAGAAAGAGAGATAGAGAGAGAGAAGAGAAAGAGAGACAATGTAAAAGAGATAGGGAAAGATAAAGAGAGAGAGAAAGGATAAAAACTTATAAAAAGAGATAGATAGATGGATAGATAGATAGATTGACAGATAGATAAAAACGAGGAAGAGGGAGCGAAAGTAAAAGAGAAGATTAAGAAGGAGAGGAGAGAGAAAAAGCGGAGGTGTGCGAGGAAAAGAAAAACAGGAGAGAAAGAGAGAGAGAGAGAGAGAGAGAGGTGGAAAAGAAAGAAGTGATGCAGTTATGAGATGAAATTTGCCGGAGAAAACAAAAAAAGATATTTATACTCATTTCTATCAAGATAAAGTCTTTCTTTGTGAAATTGAAAAGTTAGAAGGATATATATATATATATATATATATATATATATATATATCTTCTAGTTTCTTTGTATATCAACCTTCGTGAGTAGTAGTCCGAAAGTGAAAAGAACAGCACCACTGGCGTTCGAACTCGCTTACAACGATGTCTTAGTTTCGCTCGTTTGCCACTACGCCATGGGGACTCTCCCCACATTAGTCTAAAGATAAAATTTATGATTTACTTTATTATTAACCACTGTTCCCGTATATATATATTTATATATCATAAGAGTGTTGGTCGTCTGTAAATCACTTTGTGGTTTATCATTATATATATATATATATATATATATATATATATATATATATATATATATATATATATATATATATATATATATATATATGTATGTGTGTGTGTGTGTGTGTGTGAGTGTATAATATAAACCACAGAGGTAGATTTTAATCATTTGAACTCAATACAAAGATATAGATATCAACAAATATTGAGAAGATAGACGGATCTGGGAGAGAGAGACAGAGAGACAGAGACAGAGAGAGAATGAGAAAATGTTTTTTTTTCAAATTTTTATTTAGTTTTCTCGTATTTCATTAGCCCGAAGCAGAATTGACATTTTCACTTTTGTAGACCGAATTTACCTTCTTGAAATTAGTTAGCAAACTCTACCAATGTAGTATTTCTTGGTATAAAACTTGAGACATTTCCATCAATATAGTCCGCTAGCTCAGATCAGTCAGCAAGCGAAACAAATAGCAAAGAGTTGTAAAATGTGTCTATCCTTCATATTCTAGTTGGCGAGTCTTTTCGGTTCTTTCCTTGTTTCTGTAACAGTAGGAATGGTTACAAAATAGTTCTTCTTCTCTTCCTTCTTCTTCTGAACATTAAACTGCTACCTTAATTTATTAACATAATTCACTTCAGTAACTAAACCAAATATTCGCCACCACACAACCTCTCCGGTGTAAGTCACACGTTTTAAATGTTTTTGACCAGTCGTAATAACTAACATTGTAGGCTCGTTTTCATTTACACAAATGCTTGTAAAATCATTCGGAATATCCCCCTCCCAACTCAACCACAGATACACCGAACATATTGTTTTCAACATGACTAGAAGCTTCGTTTCCACCCTAAGATGTACCTCCTCCAACATGTCTTCATCTAAATTAACATTTTAATTTAATAAAATTAAACAACAATATTTAAAAAAAAATTCTCGTCTATTCTTAAATTGTACTGATCTTCTTCTTCTGCCTCTTCTTCTTTCTTTCTTTCTTTCTTTCTTTTCCACAATGAATCTTTCTTCTCTCTTTCGTCTCACGGACTGCAACTGTAGCGGTGCGCATGCGCTGCGACCACTACTTACACTGTCCCTCCTTTCACTTCATAAGCAACAAGGTATTCTCCTAACGAGGGAATTCCATGGCCTTATATGGTAATAAACGTCAGAGTTCCACTCTCAGCTATAAATAACGTCACAGAGGGTTATTCCGATAGCGAATGACGTCAAATGCGGTTCGGCCATTCGCCTTGTTTCACTTCTTGTTGATCACAAGCGTCTATGACGTCAGAGAGGCTGGGGATACCCTTATTCTAAAAGAAAAGAAAATTATATATTCGAATTTCCGGAAAATCACACGTCATACACTAACAAAAATAAACGAAGACGCAAATAAATAGAATACTTATTAACGATTTCTTTTATCTCGAAGTTTCAAGAATACATTTTTAAAATATCGTTTATCCACTTATTTGGCATTCAACCTGTTGTGTGTACTGTGTATATAATTGCGTATTCATTCTTTCTATCTATCTATCTGTCTATCTCAACCTGTTCATATCTATCTATCTATCTATCTATCACGTTCACCCACCCTCACGTTTATGCTTATAACAGCGAAAAATGATTTTTATTCCGATTTTTATAATTTTTATAAATATCAAACGAAGTTGATATCAAAAGACTTTTCTAGAGTACCAAGCAATTTTGGGGAGGGAAAGAAAAAAGAAGGAAAAATAAAATGAAAATAAGAAATAAAAAAATAAAACATTTATGTAGATTTTAAGTCAGACTTTTTGTGTAATCTTAGTACAGCCAACTGCATACCAGGACAAACACGTCTCGAACAATCCACACACGTCTATATTCACACACACTGATGGGAAAGCCTAGTTGCTTATCTCGGGACGGTGTGCTAGTGACCCCAAGGGCATGTGTGGCTCGTATTGAATTATCAGTGCAGAGTTTACGTCAAGGTTAGGAAAAACGTTGTGAGCATTACGTAAGAGGGTGCAACAATAACAACAACAGTAGAGTTAGTTTGATAGAAAACCACTGCCTGAAGGACAAATATAAAAATAGTTAAATGGAGTTAATTGAGGAAGGAAAGAACGGATCTGACAGACTTCCGGTGCGATTTTGAAAGGCAGAGGTCTCCTTTGTGTTTGAAATAGTTGCCTATTTCTCATTGGTGTCTGGGATCGGTGTTCAATCTCAGGTAAAAAAAAAAAGAAAAGATTTTACTAAATTCTTACACAAATAGATAGCTCTTTTTCATCAGGAAGATTTGTGTGAGACAATTTTTCAACATTTTTTTTCTGCCAGGCTAAACTTATTAAATATTAGTAATAATCATATCATTGATAAAAAAAAGTTCGGAGTAGCTCTTTAAATGTAATAATTACCTATTTTCCTAATGGTGCCTGCAATCGGTGTTCAAATCATAGTAAAGTATAAGATTTCGTATGTAATTTTTTTATGCATATCGTTCGGCTTAGAAGTTATTGATTGATTTTAACGGCATGTTAACTCGTCAAGGTTTATTTTATGACGAGAAGTTAGGGAATCGTGTTCCCCGTACGTTCAGATTTAAAGTTTTTGTGTAGTTGTTTCTTAAAAGATTTTTTTGCACACGTTAATGTAATATGAAGTATTCCGATTTTAAACGGATCTATTTGACTTTAACATGTACTGTGACTCCAAGTCAGAATGAACCTGGGAGTAATAGCGTAATCCCTCTGAGCTCTAGAAATGGAGCTTCACCATCAAATGTAGTTTAGTATCATACCTAGGACAGCAGTTTTTTTTAGGGGTCTTAATCCTTATTACCGTTTGCATATTCTTAGCCCAGCCGACAGAACGAGCCACAAAGAAGATTTGCGTAATATGATCTTTTCCGTTACCCCTATTCTGATGTGACTCATGGCTACGGTTATCCAATATCAAAAGAGCAATCTAATTTTTTAGAAGTTGTTAGTCAATAAAAGTATCAAAATTTACATAAATAAGTTTGCTTTTTTCTTATTTTTTGTTTTGTTTTACGACGTATTTAAAATTATAAAACAAATGTGAACAGATTTTATCAATTGAAATAGCGAATTGTTTTACTAATTAAAGTGATATTAGGTAAGTTTGTTTTATAGATCAAATCGCTGGTGTAGATCCTCATTGGGTACTCGATTATTCTGGTCTTGGGCTAGATTCGGCTAAACTCAGTAAAAAAGGCTCTGAGACTAGCAGACAATTGTTCGTAAATTCGATTATCCTTAAATGCTCCAGATTCATGGCCTTGCACCAAACTAACTTGAGCTTCGTAAACGAAAAGTACTGAGTTGTAAGTTCGATTCTCTTTCGATTCTTCAGACTTCTGGCCTTGTGTCAAACTAAGCTAAGCTACTGTCCCACAATCGGTATAAAGCAAATGTAGACCATTACTTTTGTAGTGAATTCTATCCTCACTGTGACCTTCATGTGGCCTTATACCAGACTTAGCTGAAATCAGCACTTTAACGAGGATCGATAGCTACGAAGCTTGTTTCACAAACTATTATTATTGCAGTGTGTTCGAACCTTACTAGATACCCAACATTTAGGGCATTATATGCTGTGCTAAGGCAAGTTTAGTAGTAATGATTAATTAGTCTATCTCGTAGACTAATTTGCTATTGTTCTGAATTCTGTTCTCACTGAGTTCTCTACCATAATGCGTTGAGAATCAAACTCATTACAACAGTGAGGATCGAGCTGTGTTTTCGGAACGGTTATCGCCGTAAGAAATAGAATCGTCGGCCGAGTTCAAAACCTGAACAAGGCTATTTGAGTTAATATTCATGAGTTAGTATCAGGGAAGGAGTAGCGCCCTCCCCTACACCTTGGTGTAGTAGCTATCGAAAAGGGAGCCTTCAGGTCACCCTTGACTATGGTCGCCAACTTATGAGTTAGTTGTAAGTTGGCTGACCGTGGTCAAGGGCGACATTAAGGCTCCGTTTTCGATAACTACAACACCGAGGTGTTGGAGAGGGCGCAACTACTTTCCCTGGATTGCTCAACTTACCCTTGATCCATACTTTGTAATGCTGAGTGTTAAGCAAGGAGGCGTCAAGTATCATTCTTGAGTCTTTGGTATGACTCGAGCTGGGATTGAATCCCGGTCTCCCGGAGCATTGGTGAACACTCTAACCATTGTTCTCACCGATGGTCCGGGAAACCGGGTTTCAGTCCCAGGTTGAGTCATACCAAAGACTCAAAAAATGGCACTTGAGGCCTCCTTGTTTAATACTCAGCATTATAAGTTATGGATCAAGGGTAAGTGGAACAATACAAGGAAAGGTGTAGCACACTATCCTATACTTCGGAGTTGTAGCTATTGAAAAGGGAGCCTTTGGTTACCTTTGACTACTTGCCAAATAAGTAGAGAGTTCGCCAGTAGTCTGGGAGGCCGGGGTTCAATCCCATCTTGCTTAACACAGCATTAAAAGGTAAAGTGGAGCAATCCAGGGAATGGAGTGGTGTCCTCCCCTACACCTTGGTGTAGTAGTTATTGAAAAGGGAGCCTTTAGGTCACCCTCGATTAAGGTTACCAACTTTACTTATATAGGAACAGAGAGAGAGAGAGAGAGAGAGAGAGAGAAAAGAGAAAGAGAGAGAGAGAAAGAGAGAGAGAGAGAGAGAACGAGAGAGCCTTTAGGTCACCCTCGACTAAGGTCACTAACTTTACTTATATAGGAACAGAGAGAGAGTGAGAGAAAGAGAGAGAGTGAGAGAAAGAGAGAGAGAAAGAGTGAATGAGAGAGAGAGAGAGAGAGAGTGAGATTTTATTGTTAAAACATGTAAGAAAATACGAACACTGTTCTTAGGAAAGACATAAATCCATCAAGAAGGAAAATTCTGAATTTAAACCAATTTTATTCTGTTGAAAAATTGACCTTCTGTTACACGTTACTCGCGCCGGAGGTATTGTGTAAATATATACAATAGCTTGACTATTAGTACTTTGTATACGAAGTACAACTTGATCTGGCATAAGGTAAAATATTTGGTCTCTAAAAATATTTGGTCAAAATAAAAATATCAATAGTTTGTGAGATTGATTTGCTAAGCAATGCGATGTCCCCGCGGTGTTGTCGCTAAAGTGCTAAACTACTGCCTCAAAGTCAGCGAGTTTGAACTCCGGTCACGCTATTACGTTCACTAATACCCGTAAGAAAGGTATGAACCCCATTATCCATCCAGCTTTGGGTTCAATAGTATCACTGCTATTCTTCAAGAACGAAGGTTGATATGCCTTTAAACAAGGAAACTTGATCAAACCTGGCTATGTTATACGAAACGCCCTTTAAAATATTTGATAAGATTAGCTTTGTCTGGTACAACGTGATTACAAAGGCGCATCTAATGGGGACTGAACTCATGATTCTAGATAATCGGTCTATATGACGAACTCAGAATCTATAACGTTATAGTAGACGTCTAAGTGAGATCATAAAAATTGACTTAGTTTGGGTAGATTCAAGACCAAGCAAACGTAACGAATATTTTCAAGAGTTTTTTTTATTGTTACATGCGCATAATCTACGTTTAATTTATGCAAAAATCATTTTGTGATCTATAAATGTCAAAAAACAGCGTGTGGTTCACGAACTACACCGTCTCTTGAATCACATGGTGACTCGACTAGATGAAAAATAAAACAAAACAAAACAAGCTGTCGATGAAAAATAAAATGACCTTTAGCTCGACGAGTATGAAAACGATACAACAGTTAAAAAAAAAAAGAAAATAGGTATTAGTTATCAAGGTTGAAGGAATGGGAACTCATTTGTTGCACTTTCGTCATTTTCAAATATTTTTATTTTGTTCCCGAAGCTTCTTTTTCGACGTAGAGTAGCAGTTTACATGAGAAGCTATACAATCTGACTACAGTAGGCACAGCAGAACACTCACGTCTGAAAAATTTGGCGCCTTTATAAGATACGGGTTATGTGAATGTGTGCACGCTTGTTTTACAGTAAGAAGGCGCATATGGACTTTGTCAGGAAGGTGTGTAGGTGCGTGTGTGTGTGTGTGTGTGTGTATGTGTGTGTATTTACCTGATACGTCTAAGATAAATACTGAACGACGGTAGTAAATACACACACTTTGGACTATATGAAATATATTGTCTCTCTCAGTCAGGCAGGCACACGCTTGCACCCCACATAGATCTATTTATCTATTTATCTGTATATATGTATATATATATGTGTGTGTGTGTTTGTATGCATGTACGTGTTAGTGTGTGTGCGTTCTTGTGTATATTTCTCATGGGCGTAAAGTGTATATATATATATATATATATATATGTGTGTGTGTGTGTGTGTGTGTGTGTGTGTTGGTAGTCTGCACGGGTGTATGAATATGAGTCTAAAAAAACTATTAAACACCAGTTTTATACATGCATTTGAGTGAAGAAATTTGTGTTTGAGAGAGAGAGAGAGAGAGAGAGAGAGAGAGAGAGAGAGAGAGAGAGTGTGTGTGTTTAAAACCCTGAACTATAAAGAATAACGTAATTTTTTCTTTTCTCCTCTTGACTAGGAAAAAATACAGTTGTGCTTGCCTCATTCTTCAGACAGTTGTGTTAATTCCTTCAAGGGCACCGGGTTCGAGCTCAGTTCACAAAACCTGGATTTTGAATGCTGATTATCAAGGCAAGCACACTCACATCACTAGGAAAATTTTCGCAACACTGTCTTTCTTCACACATCCTCTCACACTCATCTGGACTTGTGATGTACTAAGTATAGCTTGATAACTACAAGAAACACTGACCTTAAGCAACAATGAGCCAGTTCCCGACTTAGATGGGTGACCTTTTTATAACAGCTGGTACCGTAAGCAAACTGAATGCCGTATCCTAGTCTAAATAAAGCTTTGTGAATCCCGTATCCTGGTCTAAACAAAGCTTTGTGAATCCCGTATCCTGGTCTAAATAAAGCTTTGTGAATCCCGTGTCCTGGTCATAATTAAGCTTTGTGAATCCTGTGTCCTGGTCTAAATAAAGGTTTCTGAATCTCGTGTCGTGGTCTAAATAAAGCTTTGTGAATCCCATATGTTGGTCTTAATAAAGCTTTGTCAATTCATTCTGTAAGCACCGGTTCGCATCACATTATGAAAGTTAAGCAGTGACTAACCAGTTCAGTTCTGTGATGAGAAATCATTTAAGAAAAAAGTTACGGTGTGCAACCGAAGACCTGTTGGCAAATCAGCAGATTAAAATAATGATGTGGAAGAGGAAGGTTTGGTTTGGTTGGGTTTTATGGCATATCCACCATTGTAGGTTATTAAATGTCGAATCCTCTTTATACATTTATATATTAGATATATAACATTTAGTTCCATTGGGTTTGGTTTTATGGCATATCAACCATTGAAGGTTATTTTCTGCCAAATCCTCTTTATACAAATATATTAAATACATATGATTTGGTTTGGTTGGGTTTTATGGCATAACAACCATTGTTGGTTATTTAATGCCAAATCCTCTTTATACATATATATTAAATACATATGATTTGGTTTGGTTGGGTTTTATGGCATATCAACCATTGTAGGTTATTTAATGACAAATCCTCTTTATACATATATATTAAATATGTAAGATTTGAAAACATATTTTGTTGATAATATTTTTAAACGGGCTTGAGCGCATTTTTTGCACACAGTTAAATGTTTTCAAGTATTTCTATATAACAGTCACAATTTAACATTAGGCATTTGCTTGAACACACTTAAATGATCAAACGGTTCTATTTCAAGCAATTCAATTTACCATATGTCATTTGTCTGCACTTAGTTTAAACAGTCAAACAGTTCTATTTGACCCATAGATAAAACCCTATCAGGTGCTACCACTCAGGGTCAGAGTGGACCTTGGAGCAATGACAATGAAGAGGTACTCCACATTCCTCAAATCTCTAAGTCTGGAGCCTCGCTATCAGATTGTTTAATGTCTCAGACACTCGTTGTCGGGTGAATGGGAGAGTTCTTATCCTCTGGAGAGATTCAGTCGGTGTATTTCTACAGCCCCAGCTGACTAGGCTAGAAAGAGAAGGGTTTATGTCTTGTCCCGTGATTACCGTAAATTGTAAATGTAAATTCCCTTTCAAGCCTGAAAAAAAAAAAACTCTTCAAAACCAGGAGCCAACTAATAAGTAAAGTTGGCGACCCTAGTCAAGGGTGACCTGAAGGCTCCGTTTTCAATAGCCACTACACCGAGGTGTAGGGAAGGGTGCTACTCAATACCTGGATTGCTCCACTTTACCCTTGATCCTTACCTAATAATACTGAGTGTTAAACAAGGCGGCATTAAGTACCATTTTTTAAGTCTTTGGTATGACTCGACCTGAGAGTGAACTCCAGTTTCCTGGACCATTGGCGAACACTCTACGCATTAGGCCAAATACAGCAGGGCTAAAATTCAAATTTTTATCACAATATGATGAACTAGAGGTAAAAGTTTAGATTTTAGCTCTGCCGGAAAAGTCTATCCCTAGTTTTGTTAAGATTTTTTCTGTATCAATTATAAATGCCGCAATTGACGGTACGTATTCTTAACTGGCTGTGGTTCAAAATAGGGTAAAAGCCAGGATTTTCAATGCTGATTTTCCAGGTAAGCAATTTGGCAGATTTCCTTATTTGGAATCCTGAAGCAATGCAATTTTATCCCACTTCTTTTTCCCCATTTGACCCGTGTTGTGATTAATCAAGGCCCTGGAATGAGGGCGCTTACCATAGTATGCAGCCCCCTTCACTAGGGTCGGAATAAAGTCCTTATTCGTAAAAGACATGGTCAGTTCAGTGAAGGGTCGTATTTGCATACCTATATACTAGACCAGAAATAACCCCAATCCCTGCAACCACTATCAAGCTGGCTTTGGAATGAGGGAGGTATTGCCGTTGGGTTGGAATATTCTGTACCAAGATCACATCGAGTTTTGCCTCATCTGGTCCAAAGACAAGAACACAGCCGAAGGAGATCAACAGATAGTATACACTTTAATCTCAATCTGAAAAACAGATTGGTTGCTTTTACGGCATGTCAACGCCTGTGGGGTTATTTAATACGGAAGTCATTTTGTTAAAAGCATCTATTCCAATTTATTTATAGTTTGCAAACAATAATAGTTTAAAATAACTATTACTAACATCAATAATCTGCACGGTTATATGATTTCACGTCACTCATTTAATAATTTTCAAATAGTTATAGGTATTTACCCAACCCCTCCACCAAGAGCAGGACGCTACACAAGGTCATTTTTAAACAGAGTTTAACAGGTTCAAATTCAGAGTTTTCCTTCTCCTAGACCGGTGACCAGAAGTTAAAAAGATCAGGCTACACTACTATTTACCCATAGCAAGGAGCGAGAAAAATTAGATTCTTGGAATCATTTAATTGTGTGCAAATGAATGATGTTGAATAGAATAATTAGTGTTAAATAGCAATACTTGTAACCACTTCACAGTCTGCAAATAAATGATTAATATTGAGTAGAATTATTAGTGTTTGATAGCAATGATTAAAACCATTTAACTGTACTAAAACAATAGCAATACCTGTATGAAAACAAATTAGTTTTTATTCATGTAAACTATTCACTTAAAAATTATATCCATTTAAATGTGTGAAACAAAATCACTGATGTTAAATGTTATAGTTACACAGCAATATTTGGTACCATTTATCTGTGTTCAAACGAATGATTAATAGTCAATAGGATTATTCCTGTTTGAGAGGAAGGCTGGGACCCATTTAACAGTGTGCAAAGAATGAGCTAAGGTTCGTTAAAAGATGTCAACAAAACGTTTTTACAAAACATATATATTTAATATGTATGTATAAAGAGGATTTAGCATTAAATAACCTACAATGGTTGATGGGCCATAAAACCCAACTAAACCAAACCAAACCAAACAAAACCAAATAACCAACAAGAGTCGATAGGCCATTAAATCAAATGACCTAACCTAACCTTATACACAATTACATCATTTAGAATGACTATTCCGATTTATTTATAATCATTTGTTTGGGCACGGTCATTTGGTTTGAAGTATTCCTATATGAAATCAATAATTTGCAAGCACTTGTACGGTTTCGATGAACTAATAGTAATAATAAACCTTTGTGAACAATTATAGATTTAAGTAACTTTTCTTAATTAAAAAAATTGTATAGTTATATGTTTTAGTATTCCTATCCAATGCAAATAATTTTCAAACAGTTGTATTTGACCCTTAGATGGGCCTCTAAAAGGTACTACAATTCTTGGTTTAAAAAAGACTCGAGAGTTATGGTGATCAGGGCATGAAACTGGTGCCTAACAATCAGATTCAGTTTAGTGTCATTCCCGGGATACCTTTTTTTTTGTTGGGCAAGAATAGGTAAAGGATTTAGAGTGGTGGTATTTCTCTTCTCTGATAAGCTCGCTAATGGAGTTTTGGGTTTGGTTTAGTTTTATGGCACATCACTCATTATTGGTTATTAATGCTAAATCTATTTTTATACATATAAACAGTTCTATTTCAAATAATTCAGTTTAGTATTAGTATAGTTTTTTGTTTTCACACAGTTAAATGCCAAAACAGTTCTATTTCAAACAATTCAGTTCAACATAAATATACAGTTTCAATGTAAAAATCGCTCCATTTCAAATAATTCAGTTTAGCATAAGAACGCAGTTTAAATGTCAAAACAGTTCTATTTCAAGCAATTCAGTTTGGCATGGGTACACAGTTTGGTTCGATTTGACCCATTGAAAGACCCTATCAGGTGCTACCTGTCCAAGCTTGAGTGATCCTGGAAGTGATGGCAATGAAGGGGTACTCCGCATTCCCCAAAGATCCAGTATTACTGGAACCTCACCATCAAATTGTTTAGGGTCATAACTAGGACATTCGTTGGGCGTAGGGTCTTATCCCTCTTCAGAGATGCAGCCGGTGTATTCTACAGCCCTAGCCGACTGGGCAGTTCGCGAATGGAGAACGTCTTCAGCTTAATCTCAGAAAAATATAAAAGAATTGTCTTCAATAGAACTTTAGAAACAAATATTAAAGAAGGGTTAGGGAAAACATTTGATAGAAATAATTGGTACTGGATCATCAACAATAATTGTACTGAGATCGAAAAGTGGAAGATACTACATGCAGAACTGAAACGTGTTTTTCTTAAAGGTGAATTATCAATGAATTTGCTAGGTGGTTTTGAGAACCGGGAATACGAATTTTAAAATGCATTATTTAGTGTCAAATTCTGTTGCCGGCTCACGGACTACACTGCCATTAGGATCCCGTGAATACGAATTCGGGAATACGAATTATGCCACCGGCACCTGTTATCAAAAGCTGAATATGTTAATCACGTCAAACGCCCTATCAGCTGGAGCTGTAGAATATACCGACGGCATATCTGCAGAGGGGTAAGATTTCTCCACTCAACAAGGTTGCCTGGGTGGCGATCTGTAATACTTGAGGACTGGATCCTAATGACAGTGTAGTCCGTGAGCCGGCAACAGAATTTGACACTAAATAATGCATTTTAAAACAAATAGCCAAACCAAACCAAACCAAACCAAATCATGCTAAATCCCGTAAGTTTATAATTTAGCCGACCCCAGTCGAGGGCCACCCGAAGGCTCTCTTTTCAATAACAACTACACCGACGTGTAGAAGAGGGCACTACTTATTTCCCTGGATTGCTCCACTTTACCCTTGATCTGTAACTTATAATGCTTAGTATTAAGCAAGGAGGTATCAAGTACCATTTTTTGAGACTTTGGTATGACTCGACCTGGGATTGAACTTCAGTGTTTCGGACTATTGGCGAAGACTGGGTCGGCCTACTTACTTATATATATATATATATATATATATATATATATATATATATATTGTGTTTCAGAATTTAAATCGCATAGTAGCTTATAATCTTTCGTTGCCACTTCGTCCTCTTGGTAAAGTACGTATTGCTTCTGTTATGACACAGACGGTTTGATGAAAATGATATTCCACTGCTCGTCATATTTCCCTAAAGCCTTGTAAATCAGAACCTGGTCAGAATAGACACTTGGAAGAGCACGAACGGGAATTAACTATAAATCAGGATGTTTGAATTAAAATTTTGATGGTAAAGATTGTAATAATCAGTCAGGATGTAGCATTATATATATATATATATATATATATATATATATATATATATATATTGTCATCCACAAAAATTCTCTTTCGTTGTTTCACAACTCTGCTGTTTGGCTAAACATGCAAGATGCTTCAAGCTGGAATTGAAACCCCGCTGACGTTATGTCAGGTGGATTTCTTACCCTAGAGCTATCATCATTCTCAGCATAAGCAAAGGCATTTTTTATGCATATATTTTTACATATACGCTATCGGCTACTGAATTTCTCAATTCATGAGAAGAGCTTTGTATATATATATATATATATATGGGTAATATTCGGTCAGGTTAAACCAGAGTTTGAAGTAATTCCCTCAGGACAAGAAAATCATTCAAGAGCTGAAGATTTAAATTTTCCTGGTAGAGAGCTCAATGTAATTTATTACAGAGCAATATTTCTTTTAGAAAAAAACCAAAGACCGGTTAATTCAGGATTATAAATTTATTTCCATCCGATATTTTCAGTTTCTGGTGTGAACCAAAAACATGAAGAAAAAAAAATTATGCAGGACTTCTTCAGATCCAATGGATAATTAACTAAAAACAGAATAAACACGTGGGGTGGAGGGGGACGGGATTAAGGAGTTACCTCCTCGTTTTATTGAATTTCCGTTTTTATTTTAATTTTTCAAATTTCTTCTGTCAGTTATAATTACGGTAATTTTACTTTTTTTATTCATTTGTTAATTCCGTCCCCCTCCACCCAACGTGTTTATTCTGATTTTAGTTAATTATCCATTGGATCTGAAGAAGTCCTGTATAAATTTTTTTTTCTTCATGTTTTTGGTTCACACCAGAAACTGAAAATACAGGATGGAAATAAATTTATAATCCTGAATTAACCGGTCTTTGTTTTTTTTTCTTAAAGATATATATATATATATATATATATATATATATATATATATATAATTAAGAGTTCCTATACTTCGGTAGCAATATGTCATCTACTTTAAATGATGTAAGCAAACATAGAGGCAAAGCATGGACAACTATAGACAGGTTATCGACTATATGGAAATCTGATTTTTCTGAGAAAATAAAACAAGAATTCTTCTAAGCTGTAGCCGTGTCAGTACTATTGTATAGCTGCACCACCTGGATGCTATTAAAACGCCTTGGGAGAAAGCTAGATGGCGACTGCACAAGGATGCTGCATGCCGTTTTGAAAAAAAATCCTGAAGCAGCACCCAGCAAAATAGCAGCTTTACGGCCACTAATTTCCCATCACACTAACTATCCAAGAAAGACGAGCCAGGCATGTTGAGTATTGCTAGAGAAGAAAGGACGAATTCATAAGCGACGTTCTTTCATGGACTTCTACACACGGACACACCAGTGTGAGCCCACCCAAAAAATTACATTCATCAACTTTTTGCAGACTATGGATGTCATCTAGAGGGTTCTTTGTTTAATGGGCATATCACCTTTGTAGGTTATTTAATGCCAAAGCCATTCTTCTAGAAGAATATTAGTGGTACTATTTAACGCATAGCTAGGAGTATAAGGGGTTCATGCCTTTCCTAAGAGTATTCATTCGCAATTCAGCGATTTAACCATTACACCACGAGGACACCTCATCTAGAAGATTTGCCAAGAAGAATGACCAATAGGGACGTGTGTGGAGAGAGAGAGAGAGAGAGAGAGAGAGAGAGAGAGAGAGAGAGAGTCAGTCAAAGGAATCCGTGTTGTCTACACGCATTGATTCTGCTGATGCTGCTGACACACACACACACACACACACATATATATATATATATATATATATATATATATATATATATATATATATATATATATCAGTAATCCAGTCGGCGTCCAAAGACAATGGGTGAAGATTATTCGTGTATAGAATATATGAGGAATTTTATATAAATCTATGGAAATGCTCGATGTATGGCTATTGTTACAAATTACTTTTCAGGTTTATATAATAAAACTCACATACTGGGCGTACACAATGCAATTAGAAGAAAACTCAAACCTGGTTAAATTGCACCATAAAAACTAGTTATTCTTGTAGCAACAATATGCATAGTATTTTAAATAACTACGGTTGGGGGTTACTAGACGAATGAAATAGGAATAGTGAGGCCCAGATAGAGTGCCCTGTTACTTTAGATGAATGCTCCTGGGGTGGACGATGTAACTCGGAGAACGTCGTATACCCAGCGTGCAATTCCCACATGGAACATAATAATGATGGGGAGAGAGTTTATATAGGCATCCCCACAGGGAATTAGAAACAACGACTGCATAACCACAGAATTCTAATCCACGATCTAAGAAAACAAACTGCTCTATCTGTATATTTTGGAACCTTAAAGGTCGGGGGATAACCCCTCAAATAAAGTGGAAAATAATCAGGCTGTCTTCAACCGGAAATAGCTTTAATATTAGATGTAACTTGTGTACCGAAAAAAAAAATGATATTGATTTTAAGGATCCCATACGACCGCTTAATGCACGTAACAAACTGGTTTTTAAATGTAGATATACAAGTAAATTTAAATTATCGTGATTGAAGGCCACCAAGTGTCCTACTCAAGATAAAAACCGGGAAATTGAATTTGGGTGAATTTTATTGGAAAAATTAAATTTTATTTCTGTAATTAATTACGGGAGGATTTAGGTGGGGTGGAAGATTTTTGGAATCTTAGAAATTAGTTCATAATTAGGATTTTTGAATTTTTAGAGTGGTTAGTTTCCATTGACCATTTTTGGGTTAATGCCAGCGGAGATAGCTATAACCTAAACCCCGTAATCAAAATAGACGTTGGCAGTACATAAAATTAAAGGCACCTGATGGGTGGCGAAAGTTTTTTTAGGAGGAGGATGAGAGCCTCATTAACTTAGGAATTTAACATATGTAAAAGTAGTAAACTGAAAAATAACTGATGATTATTTAGTTTGCAAGCTTACATTACTCAAAAGATTTCAACTGCTACGAAAGATCTAACAGAGTGGAACGATAAAATTATCGTCCTAAAGAAAATAACACTACAGCTTTATTTTAAAACTTTTATTGAAAAAAATCAATTCAGGTAACTTTGATTATGTAATAGAGCTGACATTTATTCAATGTAGCCGCCTTCTTCAGCCTCAATCACCGCCTCGATACGGATCCGGAACTGGGAGCATGCCTTTTCCACAAGCGCCGGCGGGAGCTCGGCGAATACTCGACGGGTGGCGGCGATCAGGCTAGCTATGGTGTTGTGGGAAGTCATGATGGTGATGTTCTCGACGTATGACCAAACGAAGTAGTCCAGCGGGTTCAGGTCGGGGGAGGAGGGGGCCAATGAGAGAAGGGTAAAAGTCGTAGCACTCCTTCTGAAGCCAAGCCTGGGTGATTTAGACTTGTGGGCCGGCGTCGAGTCCTGCTGCCACACCCAGGGTCTGCCACCGGCCACCTGATTGCACCAGGGGATCACCACACTCTTCAGCACATCCAGGTACACTTTGGTGTTGTCTTTCAAGCCGACTTCGAGGATGTGAGGTGGCATGATGTGGCCCTCACTTGAAACCACACCAAAGACCATAACTGTAGCCGGAAACTTTGTTTTCTTCACCCTGGGTACGTCCCTGTTATTCGTGGCAATCCAGATTTGCATTTTGAGGGTGCTGGCAATGGTCCTGTTGTCATAACTTGGATCGGTAGAGATCATGGGTTGTTCAGCGGCGTATCTCCAATTTCGCTCGTTGAACATTGTGTCCCTTTCAGACATGATAGAAAGCTCCTATCGCTCTTGGGATTTGTACACAACTTGCCAACTAGTAGATGGTCTGCAACAAAAAAAGAAAACCGGTTTTCATTAAACAGAAATGGAATCATGTCGTCTTTTCTTGGGCGACAATTTTATCGTTCCACCCAGTATGTTCAAATTAGGATGGGTCAATTTACAGGAACTCCTTTCTTTGGTTTCTGAATTCTTTTAATACTTTATTGTTTTAACCCCTTTTCCTTTTCGCCCGAAAATTTAAATATATATATATATATATATATATGGAAGAAAATAATGGATTGTTATCCGACAGTTTGTAAAGAAAAATTACTAACAAGGTAATCCAAGTAGAAGGAGAGAATTATAGAGAAACAAAGTCGACACTAATGCGTTTCGGTTCTGTTGAACCATCATCAGGTCTGTGAGGGGTTATATTAGTGATGTTAAGTTAACGATGGATGTGTAAAATGTGTAAAGAATATATAAAAACTTTGGAAGATTTGTGTAACAAGAATAAATTGGCGGTTTATGACAAGAAAATGTTGGCCGTTTGATCAATGAATCAGCGTTCGTTTCTTTAAACAATGTCACCTGACCTATTAGGAACATTGCGCAGGATCCACGTTCCGTTCGTTCATCGAGAGATTTCGAATCATTCCTTGTTTACGACGAAGTTCAAATCCAAGTTCAAGTCTGTTTTTTATTTATTTTTATATTAATGTATGTGCCTCGGAAAATCCCAAAACACGAGTATAAGTCTCAAGGCACAGACTTATGTCATCCAAGAAAATGTTGGGATAAAGAAAGAACGCTGGACATGCTGGTAGGTGTTATTTTTTCCTATGTATAGTTGGTTAGAAAAGTCTTCCTGTTTTTGAGTAGGTCTTGATGTTATCGATATATATATATATATATATATATATACTGTAATCCATATTTGCTGTTTTTCACCCTCAAATTAAGCGTGTAAGTCATCTGAAGAGACGAAGATTATAATAATTTTCTTCGCCTTAAATAAATTTAAAATAACAATTTAAACAGGTTTGATTTTTCTACCAGTTACATTTTATATATATATATATATATATATATATATATATGATTGAAATATATAGAAATTTGGATAAATCAAATCTTTTTCTTTTCCCTATCATTTTACCTCTTAGCCCTTCCTCATCCCAATTACAACCTAGACACCACAATATAGACAACTTTCTGTGACATCATATTATAGTCAATATCTTTCCATGAAACAAGATATACCGAAACCTCTTTCACCCAAAATCTTCCCTACTTTTTTCTTATCAGTTCTCTAAAATCTATCTTCATTTTCAAAACAAAAATCTTTAATGAAACCTGATACATTTGACTTTAAATCCTTCCCAGATTTCCTGCTCAATTATACCCGCTCCACCATCATATCATTTCTCCTTACATGCTTTTAACTAGAAAAACTTAGAAAACAATCTCTGTTTGAAGAAGTTCGGGATGAAATAAAGCCGTACGAAATATCACACACGTAAATTTGAGTCAAATGTTTGATTTATCCAACTTTCCACATATTTCTATCATACAGTCAGATTCACTAAAATCTATAATTTCAACACACACACACACACACACACACACACACACATATATATATATATATATATATATATATATATATATATATATATATATATATATAAAATGAACCTTTTTTTCAATACTTGTCGATTAGTTGTCTCTGCAGTGCAAATTCCAACTCACTCATGATCTAAAATAACAGAATATTATATGCATACACCCCACAAGGCACCAACTATACGGCCACCTGCCTCCCATCACGAAAACTATCCAAGTTAGACGAGCCAGACATGCAGGACACTGTTGGAGAAGCATGGACCAGCTCATAAGTGATGTACTCCTATGGATCCCCTCATATGGCCGAGCAAAAGCAGGACGACCAGCTCGTACATACATGCAGTAGCTATGTGAGTATACGGAATGTAGCCCTGAAGACCTGCCAGTGGCGATGAATGATAGGGAGAAGTGGCGAGAGAGGGTCAGGGATATCCGTGCCAGCGGCATGACATGATGATGATGATGATGATATGCATACCACTTCATAATCCAAATCTATTCCCACGCTGAAAAAACAAATCAAATTCAATGGTCATTTCCTCTCCACTAATTAACTCAAAACAATATTTCCAATATTGACAGCCTATCTGGCAGTTTCTTTTAGCTAGTTTCGAAATTCCTACATGGTTTGACTTCTTGCTATGTAGGGTCACTCATTGTCTTCTCAATAATCAACCTGTTTTCTTAGAAAACTGCAAAAATCTGATTTTTCACATTAACCCTATCCAAAAAATTACGTGAAGAAAATTATGACTCCAATGTTCTCAAAAGCAAGTTAAATTCGTCACACACACACACACACACACACACACACACACACACACACACACACATATATATATATATATATATTTATCAAAATAGTTATGTTTGGCTTAAGTCATCAACAAACAATACAATGATCGATGGGAATCTTTCAGAATCTTTAAAAGGACGGTGAATGAGAAATTTAATATTTTCTCGAATAGGACAAACATCGATAAATTTTCAATATCGTTCGTATAAAACTTGCCTAATGTTGATAACTAATTTGTAATATGCAACTGGCTGCATCGACAATCGAATTTAGAATTTGAAAATTGCCACTCAAAATTGAAAAAGAAAACATAAAACGTATTTTGATGGTATGAATTTTTTAAAACTCTTATAATCACTTCAATCAATACATTTCCAAAATTTTCATTATTTTATTAACGACATCAGACCAAAAAGCGCCCAAAATGAATATTTTAATTTTAAAACTAACATGAAGATTTGTGAACAGCTGATCAACTTATATATAACATAGTGACGATGTCTACAGGTTTTGACTTTGTCTAGACGAGTAAGTTTCCATACTCAATATTTTTCGATCATTAGCCTCGATTCTTTTTGATCATTTTAGATCCCAGGGTTTATATGACTCTCCCGACCGAATTCTTCAATTTGCTCTTGAGGTAAACTAGTACTTGACCCTATTTTATCTTAAAGGTGGTTGAAGGCGCCGGTTAAGGGTCAATTGTGCTGTGATACCAATATTTGAAACTATCTAAACTTTGTGAAAACAAATGATTGCTCCTAAAAAGACTTATTTGTGTTTGACAGCAGTACTTGAAGCCATCTTACTGGGGGGGGGGGGCAAGCAAATGAGATCCTACTCGTTAAAGAAGTGTTACCAACAGACTATTCACTCTTAAATTATATATATATATATATGTGTGTGTGTGTGTGTGTGTGTGTGTGTGTGTGTGTATGTATACACTACCAGTCAAAAGTATTTGATCACCCTCAAAATATTTAATTCTCATTCTAAAAGTGTTAATTTTAATGAAACAAGTTAAGCACCTCAATGTTTTTATTTATTATACTAAATACAAGTCTTCCTCGGTAACTTTGACCTAATTATAACCAGATATCTTTTGAAAAATTGATTTGAAGGCGTTTTTCTACTTTAGTACTGAGCATGAATAAAACGTTTTCCAAGAGTTACATTATAGCACCACTTGAAGTCACATTAGACTATACTATGTTGAATTATTGCTTGCTAGATACTACATCTTTTACTTATGCAGAGGATAATTTCATCAGAGTCACCAGCTTGCCTGACTGAAGGCTAACTACTTCATACACCACTGCACAACTTAACCAATACTGTAAAAAATGTGTCAACATCCACTGTAAGAAGAAGACTCTGTGAAGCTGTCCTATATGGCAGAATTGCCGTCAAGAAATCAATGTTGAGGAAGTTAAACAATGTCGAAAGGTTCTATTGGGCCAAGGCGCACCAATACTGGACAAAAGAGCAATGGAATAAAATCGTTTGGTCTGGCATTTCAAAGTTCGAAATCTTTGACTTAAATAGGAGGGTTCATGTGCAGCGAAGAATTAATGAAAGAGCTGCAACCCTCTGTATCACACCTACCGTAAAGCATGGATGAGGCTTCGTTATGGTGTGAGGAGCTTTTTTCCAATTGCCCAGTTGGGGATTTACACCAGGTGAAGTGCAAATTGAATCAGACCAGCTATTATAGCATCACGCAATCTCATCTATAACGTCGTTTGTGGCTCAAGGATTTGTACTTATGTAAAACAATGACCCAAAGCAAAAACTAGTTAACTCTGTAGAGGTACATTAAAAGCACAGAGGAACAGCACGTCCTTCAATTGAGGTCATGGCCAGCGCAATCAGTGGATTTATATCCCATTGAACTGGTGTAGGATGAACTTGACCAAAAAGTCCGAGCTAAACTACGCCACAAGTGCGAATCACCTTTGGCAACTCTTGCCGGAAAGCTAGGTTGAAGTATCTTTAGTCTACTTCCAGTCTTTGGTGGGAGGAATGTCGAGAATCTATGAAGCAGTGATAGTAGCCAAAGGAGGTCGTTTTGATGAATGAAAAGTTTAAGAGGTTTTGGGCGTTTTTTTGGTTTATTTTGTATTTGATGTCGTTCTGGAAGACTTGTATTTAGTATGATAAATAAAACCATTTTGGTGCCTAACTTTGAGGATGGGAAAAAGTTTTGAGAGTGGCCAAATACTTTTGGCTAGTATATATATATATATATATATATATATATATTTAAACTAATATGATAATGGTTATGAGTAGAAAAATGAATAGGAATGATAGTAGAATGGTCATGATGTCAGAATGAAAGTCTGAATATCAAGTTTTAATGTGCATAGGGGCTGGTTAGACACGACTGGGTGGGCAAGGTAATCCACAGGGAAATGTGCAAAAAATTTAAATTTGACCATACGAACAAATGGTATATGCACAACACAGCATCTCTCCTCGAAAATGACACACACAAACTCCGATGGGACTTTGACATACAAACAGATCACCTAATCTCGGCCAGAAGACCATACCTTATAGTAACCCCCCACTCTAGAAAAAAAAAAGAACTAGCAAAATTGCCGACTTTGCTGTACCAGCTGACCTTAGAATAAAACTGGAAGAATGGGAAAAGGATAAGTACCTGGCCCTTGCTAGAGAATTGAAAAAACTATGGAACTTGAAGGTGACAATAATACCAATTGTGATTGGTGCTTTTGGTACAGTTACTAGAGGATTATTAAAGGGCCTGGAGGACTTGGAATTTGGCGGACGAGTGGAGACCATCCAAACTACAGCATTGCTGAGAACGGCCAGAATACTGAGAAGAGTCCTGGAGACTTGAGGAGACTTGCTGTCACTCAAACTCCAGTGAAAGACCATCAGCTAAAACAGATGTGAAAAACTCAAATGAGTAAACAATAATAATAACAACTAGAACAATAATGGTTATAATATTAACATAAATTAAATTGGCTTGAGAGTATGACAGTTCTCTCATAAAAACATCTCTAGTTTGCAATTTATTAAGAGATTAACAAGATTCAACACTAGTTAAATCGGCAGTAATCTGAGGTATATATTGAAATATTAAAATATTAAAATAGCGATACACAAATTAAAAAGAGAATAAAGTTAACTAATGAAGGTGCCCGTGGTGTAATGGTTATCCTCGAAGGAAATGGACACGGTGACTCGAGTTCAAATCCTGGACGAGACTGATTGCATTTCACATTGTACTAATACCCTCGGGAAAGGTATGAATCCAATTATTCTCCCTCCAACTATGGGTAAATAGTAGGACAGACTAGGTTCTTCAGCCTTGGAGAGGCGACTAGTCTAGGAGAAGAAAAACTCTGAATTCAAACCTGTTAAACTCCACTTAAAAAATTGACCTTGTGTCATATCCCGCCCGAGCGGAGGGGTTGGTAAATATGATAAAATTAACTAATGAAAGGATAAATAATCCCCCAAGTAACCCTTTTAACGAATGAATCCTTTGGAATTAGAAATATAGTTCTTCATGGCATCCCTAACTGAGATATAAAGAAAGAAATGAACAAATAGATATTTTCTACAAATAGAAAAGGTTAGATAGGAAAATATACTAGCGGTCAATGAAAAAAGACGTAGATAATAAATTAAAAAAAAAAAAGTGAAAAATTGAAATACGACATCGAAATTAAAATCTAAGACATTGGAATGATGACAATGTTTAATCCGGATCCTTTGATGTTCCACCTCTCATTAAAAGATTGGTTTTTCGTTTTTTTTTTCTAATGAGCAATGTTTGTGGGCCTCTCTTTCCATTTTTTTAAAGCTACCAGATAAGGCAGGCAGGCTGCGTCGGTGACTTGTCGAAATAAATCTATAATTCTATAAAGACTATTGATTTTTTCCCCAATATATTACAGATATATATAAACAGGAAATGGCATTAGACAAGCTTCAAAGCTTGATGTGCCATAAAACAACACCAAACCATACCAAACCAATGTATATTGATCTCTGATTCCCACGAAGTGACGAAAAGCGAACAAAGTTTGGTGATATTGTAATATATTGGTGGTACTCTCTGAAAGAGAGAGTAATAAGGATGCAATGGCACCTAAATGATGTTTGGTCCCAGAATATTCAACTGATGAAGACTTTGTTGGCTACTCAGCTGTTGTTTTGTTTGAAGCAGTATATGTATATAAAATAGATTATTCTTTGCTCTTTTCAAAATAGAAACATCAGTATCATCATGGACTTTTGTTATTGTGTGAAATTTGCGGGTTTTCTTGCATTTAACTGAAAACAATTTCTTTACAAGAATTAATAGACAAATAGACATGATGTATTCTTTTACAGTAGAGATATTGTTTCTATTATGAAAAAAGAATTATGTTTTGTTTCGATAGGTATGTCCTCACCTCTTGTAATACTGGTCGATTGATTTGAACAGCATGTCAACCCATCCGGGGTTATTCTATGCCTAGAGGTTAGGGAATTGCGTACATTGTGATTTAGGGGTTGGCATGTTGATCCATTCAAAACTGACAAACATATTGTCTATTGTATTGAGGGCAAATGGAAAAATTAGCAGATAGTTAGAAATATTATATTTCAAGGGAGATGAAATGTTGCTTTGAACGTATATAAAACCCTCTTATGATTTCATATGGAATAGTGTCTAGACATGAAAATTAGAGTATAATATTAAGATTGTAGGGTATACGAAAAGAGTGATAAAACTAATAAAAAGAGTAAAAGATTACAGATACAGGGAGATATTAAAGAAATTAGGACTAATAATACCAGCTCATTGGCTAGTGAGTAGAGTGTTCGTCAATCGTCCGGGAGACCAGGGTTCAATCCCAGGTCGCGTCATACCAAAGACTTTAAAGATGATATTAGATGTTTCCTTGCTTAACTCTCAGCAATATAAGGTACGTATCAAGGGTAAAGTGGAGCAATCCTAGGAAAAGAGTAGCGCCCATACTCAAAATACCCCCTTTTTTAGGGTAGGGAGCGGTTCCTTCTCTGCCGAGGATACAGTCAGCATATTCTAAGCCCCACTGACAGGGGGGTTGACAATGTGGATCAAAATCACAACAGCTTTAATGGTATGTCAGTAGAGCTTTCTACCAAGCGTACTAAATGGTAAAAAATGATGAGAGAGAGAGAGAGAGAGAGAGAGAGAGAGAGATCATATGAGTTAGAAAAAGAGAGAAAAAGAGTGTGTGTGTGTTTGTCAAAGAGTGAAGAAGAGAGAGAGAGAGTATATTAGAGAAGACAAAGAGAGAGAGAGAGAGAGAGAGAGCATGTCTGTGAAAGAGAGAGAGCGAGAGAGTAATGCATGTGAGAAAGGGAGAGAGAGAGAGAGAGAGAGAGAGAGAGAGTGGGCGAGTGCAAAAAAGAGGGAGAGAGTGTTTTGGGGAAGAGATAAAGAGAGACTGTGTGTGCCTGAAAGAGAGAGTGTGTGTGCATGTGTGTGTGTGTGTGAGAGAGAGAGAGAGAGAGAGAGAGAGAGGGCGTGTATGTGTGAAAACGTAAAAGTGTGTGGGAAAGAGAGAGAGAGAGAGAGAGAGAGTGAGCGTAGGTGTGTGAGAAAGAGAGATAGAGATAGAGAGAGAATAAAGTGAGAGAGAAAGGGAGAGAGAGAGAGAGAGAGTAAGTGAATGCGTATGTGTTTGAAAGAGAGAAAGAAAGTCTGTGTGTGTGTGAGAGAGAGAGAGAGGAGAGAGAGCGAGTGTGTGTGTGTATGAGAGAGAGAGAGAGAGAGAGAAAGTGTGTGTGAAAGAGAGAGAGAGAGAGAGTATGTGAGTATGAAAGAGAGTGAGATAGTGAGTGAGCGTGTGTGTGAAATACAGAGAAAGAGTGAGTGAATGAGTGAGTAAGTGAGTCTGTGTGTGTGTCTAAAAGAGATAGATTGATAGAGAGAGAGTGGGGTGGAAAAGGAGCGCACGCGCGTGTGTTTGTGTGTGTGTGTGTGTGTGAGAGAGAGAGAGAGAGAGTTTTTTAAAAATTTAGTTCAGTTCCGGCATAAGGCAACACATACAGAGCACCAAATAAGAATCGAATTTATTAGCCATGGTTGCGAGATTAGCGTGTTAATCCTTACTCTATGGCGAGGCGCTCTGTGTTTGTAGTAGTAGTAGTAGTAGTAGTAATATCTTGGAATTTGAACTGGTCTAAATGAGTGTGGAATTGAGATAAGAGATGATAGAATTGGGAAGATATAAAAAAAAGGGATTCAGAAGATTTCAGAATTATTGGACTTTAGAGCAATAAAAAAATGATAAACGTTATGGTACAAGTTTATCGTATGGTAATAAAAAAAAAGACGCGGGGAAGATTCAGGATTGTTGAGATCAAATCTTGTTTATCTGGAATTCGACAACACGAAGCACCAGAACTGCTGAACCATCAAATTTGGGGTTTGAGTGGTCTGCTGTATTGGGAGTGGCAGGAGATGCGAGGGTAGAAATGGCTGTTTATTGAAAACAGTCGCGGCAACAGTAGTTGCATTAGTTTTCAAAGTAACAGGCAGTAGGAATGGCTGTAGTAGGAAGAAGGCTGCGTCTGTGTAAGGGAAGTAGAGAAGGCAGATGCAGTTTGTGGCATTTGTAGTAGTTATCGTCGTATTGGTTATTATCGTTTTGTTCATTCTGCGAGTTCTGTTTGAAGGTTTGCAAAATTAAAAGACCCAAGGTATCCAAAGAAGTAGAAATTAGTCCAGAGATTACTCAGTTAATCAGAAAACGTCTTCTAAAATTGACTCGAAACAAAAATGATTTTCGAACGTTTATTTATTGTCAATAGATAATATACAGACTCCTTTTTTTGTGCGATCCAAGTGTTTCTTGATATGGAATAATTGTTTATTAATTAAAACTATCTGTTTGTACAAAGTAACTAGTATGGGGCTCCCAGAGAGGACTGGACTCACTTTATCGTTGTAATTACCAGCAAGATTAGCTCGCTAACCATTACAATTCGACGAGGTACTCTACACGAATTCATAAAATGTGAGCACTAGGATATCTAGATTTATCAACTCCTCCACACCGACAGGATACGATACAAGGTCAATTTTTTTTAGCGGAATTTTTTTTTAATCCTACTCCTAGACCGGTTGCTATACCTTGGTTAAAGAGACAGTCTACCCTACTATTTACCTATAGCTAAAAGGAGAATAATTTGATTCATGCCTTTCCCAAAGGTTTTAGCTACATATATATATTTACCAACCCTTCCGCTCAGGTAGTATATGACACAAGGTCAATTTTTTAGTGGTGGTTTGAATTCAGAGTTTTCCTTCTCCTAGATTAGTTGCCTCACCAAGGCTGAAGAACCTAGTCTGTCCTACTATTTACCCATAGTTGGAGGGTATTAGTTATATATGAAATGCAAACTCGTGTCACCGTGTCCATCGCCCACGTCGATAACCGTTACGCCACGAACGCCTCCGTAAGCACAAGGATAGAAGTCGGTTGGATCTAGAGTGGATTGATCTTACAATAGAGTATTAATGATTTATGATATTAGCTCGGTAACCACAACTCTAAAAGGAGATAATGATGATGATCATCATTACCCGTACTCAAAGATCCGATTTTTGCAAGGATATTACTGTAGCACAGCAAAGATGGTACATCAAAAAGAAATTTCTGCTAGCGCACTTAGGTTAAAATGTCTAAAATTAGAGAATATACCAATTTTCAGTTCAATTGATTATTGTTTTTGGTTTTTACTTACATCAATCATTAGAAAATTTCTAAGGGAAATAACTAAATAAAGTAAAGTAGAGTTGGCGACCTTAGTCGAGGGTGACCCGAAGGCTCCGTTTTCAATAGCTACTACACTGAGGTGTAGGGAAGGGCGCTACTCTATTCCCTGGATTGTTCCACTTTATCCTTGATCCTTACCTTAGGATGTTGAGTGTTAAGCAAGGTGGCATCAAGTACCATTTTTTGAGTCTTTGGTATGACTCGACTTCGGATTGAACCCCGGTCTCCTGGGCTATTGGCGAACACTCTACTCATTAGGCCAAAAGATGCTATTAATGTTGTACTTCCCCTTATTTGCAGCTAATTATGATATAGATTCAATAAATACTAAGCTTTAAAGGGATCATTTTAGATTATTTAGAAAATATCAATTTCTGTTAATTTGTTTTTATTTGATAATTAACTAGCATCATTTTCACGGATTAAGATATTATGTAAGCTTTTAAGTTTAATATTCGAAACAGTATTTTACCAGGATTTGACCTTTAGCTGTTTACTCTGAAAAGCAGTCAGATGTGCCCACCGAAGCGTGTCTAATCCACAAATGAAAGAACGTTTAATGGAAAATGCTAGAGTAAGTAGTTTCATGTACTGCTGATATTGATAGCACCCTTACCCGCCCCAAAAATAACCAGCAAAAAAAAACAAAACAAATACAATTTCAGCCAAGTTGGAGAATAGGTTTAACCTGACAAAAAAGAATAAATAATTCTTGTAGTATGAGGGGACAACGGAAGAATTAGAAGAACAACAAAGGAATCTAATACTGATTCTGGAGGTAGACATTTAACGTAAACGAAGGAAATGACAGACATGTTGAAACAATAGTAAGGGTGTCAATACGGTCATCTGTATTAGTCGAGGGTGGCGGTATTTAAAGGTACGTGCTTAATGGATACAAACATGAAGGGATAGGTAAAATTTGGTGAGATCGAAACTCTATAGTTATATTACTATTCATTGATGAAGTTGCTTCATTATTGGCAACAGTACGAAAAATTTTACATTGTTTAAATAAGTGAAAATATCGGGGATACATAGTGCAACCTTCATAATTAGATTCAGTCTCAATTGAAATAATCGTCGGTGACAGTCTTAAAGATTGATTAATTCATTGATCGATCTTAACGGCATGACAAGCCGTCTAGGGTTATTATAAGCCTAGAGGTTAGGGAACAGCGTTCATTGTTCGTTGATATTTCATTTTTATGTGGTTGTTTCTTAAGGGCTTTTTGAACACAGTTGTTTAGGGGTTGTAGAATACAACGACTGCTTCTCTGCAGAGGAATAAGACCCCCCCAACGAATGTCCTGGATATGACACAAAAGAATTTGATGGCGAGGCTCCAGTAGTGCGGGAGCTTTGGGGAACGTGGAGTACCCTTTCATTACCATCACTCCAAGGTCCACTCTGACCCGGAGTGGTAGTACCTGATCGCGCCCCTGGGTCAGATAGAAGTAAACTATGTGCTTATGCTAAACTGAATTCTTTGGAATAGAACTGTTTTTACATTTAAACTGCGTACTTATGTTAAATTGAACCTTTTCATTTATCTGTATATGAATAAATGACTAAACAAATTGTTCGTGATACATAGTTATACCTTGATCCATTTAACTTAGTTGACTAAACGGAATAGTTTGAAATAGAATTGTTTTTGACATTTAAACTGCACATACTAAATTGAATTGTTTGAAAAAGAATTGTTTATGTATAAAAAATGGATTTGGCATTAAATAACCTACAATGGTTGATATGCCTCAAATGTCGCATTGTCCAGTAGAATTGCTGTAGAATACACCGATTGTTTCTCTGCAGAGGGGTGAGACATTCCCCAACGAATGTCCTATTTATGACATTAAACAATTTGAAGGTGAGGCTCCAGTAATGCTGGACCTTTGGGGGAATGTAGAGTACCCTTTCATTGCCATCGCTCCCAGGTTCACTCAGGCCTAGAGTGGTAACATCTGATAGGGTCCTATCTATGAGTCAAATAGAACTAAACTGTGTACTTTGCTTGAAATGAGATTGTTTTGACATTTAAACCGTGTACTTATTCTAAACTGAATTGTTTGAAATAGAACTGTTAATATATATATATAAATGGATCTGGCATTAATAACCTACAATGGTTGATGTGCCATAAAACCAAACCAAACCAAACCAATCGTATGTCACAATCGTAGTTGCGTAATGTTATTCAAAGAGGCTGCAGTCGAATGAGAGTAGTGGACATCTACTGTGGTGGAATATTTTCTAAGCACACCTTAGATTTAGTGCAAGGCTATAAGTGTGAGAAACCTAGAGAGGGTCAAACTTATTACTCAGTTGTAAATGATCCGCGAGACTAGCTTGTTAACCATTACACCTCTGCAAAGTGCCCATCTTCTTGTGGCGAGATGAATGGCATATTATTCTTCTCGCAGAATTGTTCGCGAGTTCAGTGAGTTTGAGTCTCACTGGGTGCCTCACAAATCCGGTCTTGTGTTAGATTAAGCTAAGCTTGCTTTGAGACCTGAGTAGTTTGTGGTGCAATGGTTAAAGCGCTGGACTGTGGAATCGTTGTAAGCAAGTTCGAACTCCCGTCGCTCAGTTTCGGACAAATACCCTTGTCCTCCCAACTATGGATTAAATAGTACTACTACTGCCCTTTTAGAAGAATTGAATTGGCATTAAATAACTCAAAAGGTTGATATGCCATTAAACAGTCTGATTAGTTCTCTATTTAGCTGTGTATGTTCCAGGTTTTCAAAAGCTGATTTTCTAGGCAGACTTTTGAAAAGCTATGTCCCTTATTTCTTTTTTTTTTTTTTTGTTTATCTTCGTGTCGTATAAAGCTTAACTTAGTAAAAGCAGCAATTGCTGTTCAATTCCTACCGATGACAATAATCGCTGTTCGAGCCTAGGAAAAAGCTCGAATTTCGAATCCTGATTTTCTAGGCAGTCAGGTAGGCAGATTGGCTTTTATTCTTAAAGTTGCAAAACACAATCTTCTATTTTCCATTCTCTCAATTTGCACATAGTCTCATGTATTAAGCTAAGCTTACTAGATATCAAGGCTCTGTTGGTTATTTGGTTTAATGGCATATCAACTGTTGTGGGTTATTTAATGCCAAATTATATATATTATCTTTAAGTGAATAGTTTGAAGGTAACTTTATTTTTAAACAAGTTAGAGCTCATTTGTTTGCCCACTGTTTAATTGTTTCAAGTATTACTATTTGCATACAGTTAGATGGTTTCAAGTGTAGTCAATGATTAAATAGTTCTATTTGATTCACAAGTGGGACCCTGACAGGTACTGTCACTCCGAGTCAAAGTGGATCTGGAAGTAATGGTATTGAAAAGGTACTTCACATTCCCCAGAGCTCTAAGACAGGAGCCTCACCATCAGGTACAGATTAAAGTCATACCCATGGCCTTATTTGATATCGTAACAGTCGAAAGGGAACTGGCTACATAGAGAGAAACAACAGGTATTAAATTTAACATTAAAGTATTTGTTATAAAAACGACCCTAGTCAAGGTAAATCGAGTGATGATATATTGTGATTTCAGAAGGCGACAACTGTAGCGGATATAGCAGTAACGTGTTGTGTATTGTTAGCAGTAGTAGAGGTACCTGTATTAAAAACCAAAACCCTCGTGACTATTCCATTGTGGTTGGTCGTGTCGATCATATTGGCCCTCGTACTAAGCCTAGATTAATCAAGCACAAGACTAAACTCAACGTTGAAAGATTATGACGTGCTAATCTCCTAATCAGAAAAGGCCTTCTTGCCATTGACAAATTAACAAGCGAAATCCTGTTTCGATCTTGTTGGTGACTGACAACTCTATTCTTAATAAATAAGTCTTTACTGTTGGGTAAGGGTCAACACATAACTTTAACAGACCGTTACTACTGTGTATCTATTTACCTATCTCTTCGTCACGTGAGGGGTGGATTTTTAAGCCGAGTTTAACAGGTTGGAATTCAGAGTTTTCATTCTCACTCTGTAATGCACTTATGCTTGACTGGTCTGAAATCAGTAAATATCTATATGGGTAACCTCTCTTGTTATTCAATGTTTGATGAAATAATTCAGCAGAACATAACTATACTGAAATAAATTCGATTCTCACTGAGAACCCCCAAAATGAGGTCTTATGTCTGACCCAATCAAGCTAAGTGAATGCGTAAACTATTTTGTTGGTTTTCTTTATGTAACATACGATGATTCAGGATGTGCACTCAGAGTTTGTGTGTCCTGTGTATAACACTAAACTGCATCAGATGATGAGGTTCCCCATCTGAAACACTGATTATTGCCTTTAATCCCAAATCCCCTCTTATCTGGAGCAGTTGTACCTGTTAGAGTCCCATATATGGGTCAAATAGATCTGTATACGATAGAAACGCAATTCTCTAACCTTTTGGTATAAAATAACCCTAGACTGGTTGACATGCCATTAAAACCAGTCAATGAATCAACCAATTGGCATTAGCACGAAAAAAATTTAAACTGTTTTTAATTTCTTGGAACAGGGATTTACGAGACATCATACCTCGTCAACCGCAGCAACATATCACGTTTGTTATTATTTACACTATCCGATCCACTATTAAAATAAATCCTGAAACAATGAAATTAATCGCGAGATATCTCGTCGACCTCTCTCAAGTTTGAAAAAAGAAAGTTTTGGCTATTTCCGAGAAGAAATAAAATAACACCTCAGTAGACACCGTTTAAGTACTGTTTATGACACATTACAGTTGTAGATGTAAAAAAATAGAATAGAAAACCTGTTGAAAGTAGCGGTAACTGCTTAGAAACAACATCTCAAGGAATAGCAGTACGTATTTGTTAAATATAATGTAAAAAGGTTTGGCATAAGGCCATGTATATGAAAGACTCAAGTATGGACTGAACCCAGTATCAATGAATTCTATTATCAACCCTTTTATGGTACCCTGAAAATTACACGCGACCAACGGCTCACAATCGACGGAATAGAAAAAGTTAGAACAGCATCAGTAACAAGACGAGAAAAATATAGAACTACTTTGCTGGCTGTGGAAATAATAATACGAGAGATAGTGGGGGGGGGGTAGGAGTAGTGGTTATAGTGGATATTGTAACTAGCAGCGGGGGTGGGTTCATCGGTAATGATGACGGTTGAGGGAATCCCTTCGAATTGGAACAGCCGAAACAAGAGAGGGCGGTACCCAGTGCGTGGCTTTCCTGAAAATACCCCACACCCTATTGGTCCTCCCACAATTCACGTTCTGTCGATGTTTTATTCATATTGCTAATAATAATAATAATAATAATAATAATAATAATAATAGAAATCTTCTTCTTCTTCTTCTTCTTCTTCTTCTTCTTCTTCTTCTTCTGGGCCTCCCCCGCATGTTTATACGTCAACTCATCACGCGGGAATTTGAGGTAACTTCAGTAGCACACTATTTAGACGTAGAAGTATTTTTCAACAATGTTTCGTTTGTTGGTTACAGAAGAAAATAGACAGATACTAACTAATACTGGGGTATAGTTTCAGTTATTACATAAGAAATGAAGAAAGAAAGAAGGAAAGAGAGAAAGAAGGACGTCTTAGCTTTGTCACTGTACTGATACATCATATGTGTGTGCGTGTGTGTGTGCCTGAGTGAGTGTCATTTTATGTAGTTCGGTATATGAAGAGAGATATATCTGTTAATTTATATCAAATAACTATCAATTTTGCTTAATGTATTCCTTTATCGTTTCATATTAGTTGTTTTTTAATAAAGTAAAATTTATCCCATTGGTATAGCGGTTAGGGTATTCGCCAATGGTCTGGAAGACCGGGGTTCAATTCCAGGTCGAGTCATAGAGAAGATTAAAAAATGGGAATGAGGCCTTCTTGCTTAACACTCAGAATTATGAAGTACTAATCAAGGGTAAGGGGAATGATTTCAGGAAAAGGAATTGCACCCTCCCCTACACCTCGGTTTAGCAGCTAATGAAAAGGGAGCCTTATGTAAGTTGGCCGACCGTATATAGCTCATTGATAAAAAAAAACAAGCATTTACAAAACAAACATTTATTTTTCAACATAATCGCATTCCTTATCAATCGACTTAATTTTGTGGATGAAACTCAGCCACATAGTTCAAACATACGATGAAAATTTCTGATTAAAATCCAGCTAATAACTACGTATTAGACTATTAACTTACTGATTGAACTTCGTGTATGAGAAAGAGTAGAGAGATAAAAATATATATTTCTACATGCACACACACACACACACACACACACACACACACATATATATATATATATATATATATATATATATATATATATATATATATGTGTGTGTGTGTGATTACTCAACATTTTCGTCACGAGCAGGATATGACACAAGGTCAATTTTTTCGCGAATTAAAGCTGTTTTAAATTCATTGTTTTCCTTCTCTTACACTGGTTGCCTAACCCAGAATAAAGAACCCAGTCTATTTACATGTATTTTTGGCGTAGAACAGATGGATTAATGCCTATCCTTCGAGCATTTGCGTGAAGTGAAACGCTTACAGACTCGTCCACGATTTAAAGTCGCCGATTTCATTTCGGTGGATAACCGCATTTTGTGTGTTTGTGCGCGCATGCGCGTGCGCGTGCGTATAGTTATCTTTCTTTCTCTCTCTCTTTCTCTCTCTCTCTCTTTCTATATATATATATATTTATTTATTTATTAACACACGTACATATGTAGATATACATAAATATAGAATGCCAAAAAAAATAAAAAAACAACCAAAAAAAAAACAACAAAAAAAAACTGAAAAGGTCTGCAATTTTATTAACTGTCCGTGACTTTGAGTTTCCCGTGTGGTGTATCCAAATGATCATCAGACGGATTGCAGTATCCCGAGTCTCTAGTTTGTATCATCACTCTAACTAAACGCCGAGTGGATGTATTTTAGGAAGGGAAGGATGGAGACATGTGGACAAAAGATGATGCGATTGTCATCTTTCTCTCGTTTTCCTTCTACTCCTTATTCGTCTTTAATCTCAGTGCCTTTTCCGTACCATATTTGTGGCGATATAAATAAACTTGCCTTATGGGGGAGTGGACAAGGAGGAGAAGAAGGAAGGGAGGATAAATTACATTGTTGACACTCTGACACGGACTCAGATTTTTGGTTGAATAATTTATTGGCATCCGGGTATTCAAGAAAGAACGGCTTTTCTTCAAGGAATGGTTTTAAATGATCAGTATGGGCACCTCGTGATGTAATGGTTAGCAAGCTAGACTAGCAAACTTTCACGAGTGAGTTCGATACTCATTTGGTGCCTAATTTATACGCCCTTTTAGCAAACCGCTTAGTAAATTACTACAATTTGAAAAGATCAATATTTTGCTTTGGTTTGGTTTTATGGCATATCAACCACTGTTGGTCATTTAATTCCAAATCCTTTTAATACATATATATTGAATATATGATTTCTAAGCACATTTTGAAGGTAACATTTTTGAACAAGCCTGAGTTCATTTTTTTCTTGCACACAGATAAATGGTTTCACTTAATTTCAAACAATTCAGTTTAGCAGAAGTACACAGTTTTTTGTTTACACACAATTAGTCATTTATTTAAATACAGTTTTTGTTCACACACAGTTAAACGATCAAACAGTTCTATTTCAAACAATTCAACTCAGCATGTCAGCAAAATTAATTAGTTTCAAGTATTGCTATGTATCACTAACAATTCAATTAAACATCAGTCATATGTTTACACACAGTTAAATAATCGAACAGTTCTATTTCAAACAATTCAGCTTAGCTTAATTACACTGTTTACATGTCAAACAGTTCTACTTGATCCATAGATAGAACCCTATCAGGTGGTACCACTGCAAGCCAGAGTGGTCCTGGGCGCGATGGCAGTGAAGGGGTACTTCGCATTCCCTATTGCTCCAGCATTACAAGAGCCTCACCATTAGATTATTTAGTGTCATATTCAGTACATTCGTTCGGGGAGTCTCGCCGTTTTGCAGGATTGGTGTATTCTACAGCCCCAGCTGATTGGGTCAATGAATACTTTGTAATAAAATTGATAATAAGTATGTAAAAGTAAAGTTGGTGACCCGAAGGCTCCCTTTTCAATAGCTACTACCCCGAGTTGTTGGGAAGGGCGCTTCTCCTTTCCCTGGATTGCCCCACTTTACCCTTGATCCATGTCTTATAATACTGAATATTTAGTTAGGAGAATCAAGAACCATTTTTTGAGTCTTTGGTATGACACGACTTGGGATTGAACCCCGGTCTCCTGGGCCATTGGCGAACACTCTAACCGCTGGGCCAATAGACCGGTATAATTTACACAATTTATGAACATAGATAATAAAATAAATTGTAAATTTTAGATGGATAGCAAGTTTCCTAAGTAAGTAGACTAATAAAAACAAGTGTTTTCTCAATGGTAACTTCATACTTCATGTCAGAAGTTAGTGTTCGAACCCGGCTAAAAGTAGAAAATTTGAAAGCTGATTTTTAAGGCAAACGTGTAAGACTTTCGTAAGTCGGAAGATTGGCAAAACACAATCTCCTAACATCTTCCTCTTTTCTCCTCGTCTCAACAACAAGCAGAACAAGTACGGAAGACGATAATGAAGGATACGATATGGAGTACTGGTGTGAGAATTAGTTACTCGGAATAAAAAAAGCAAAAGTAGAAAAACAGAAGGATCCGATTATTCGAAAACACCAGACAGAAAAGATATATATATATATATATATATATATATATATATATATATATATATTCCCCCTTGGTTATGCTGTACTTTTCTCATTTTCAACCCACCCCCACTTTTGATCAATTAATCTGTTTACATTGTTTTTAAACGAATTCCGATAGGTTCGCTTGTCAAATATCGGATGAAAGGACCCTTGCGATTTCAATAAAAAAAATTTTTTCTCCATTTATTGTTATCTCATTATTGGATATGTACCTTAGCATTTCTCCATATAAATTTATATGTAACAACAGGTTATATATATATATATACGGAAATATAAAAAAAGATACAGCGATAGATAGAGAAATACCAAGATAGATGGATAGATAGATAGATAGATAGATACGTACAGTCGAAGATAGATAATCAGATACAGAAAAAACCTTGATAGATCGATCGATTGATCGATCGGTTGATAGATAGATAGATAGATAGATAGACCAAGGTAGATGGATATGAACAGACCAAGAGTGAGAGATTTATAAATACAGAAAAAGCATGACCGATACATATATATATATATATATATATATATATATATATATATATATATATATATAAATGAAAACACGCAAGGTATTCAGACGATAATCTTATTTATAGAATTATTTACTAACGTTAAACATTTAAGTTTTCATCCTTGTACATTTTCATTTATTTATTTCCAGTTTTTCTTTCACACACACACACACACACACACACACACACACACACACACACACATATACATACATAATATATATATGTACATTTATAAGTATACATATGTTCATATATCTGTCCTCGAAGGAAGCAAGTTCAAATTCTAGAGGCTGTATTACGTTCACTTTTGAAATCTTTCCCTCAGGAAAGGCATGAACCCCGTATCTCCCCAGTTATGAGTTAAATAGGGTTATTGCTTGTTTGCTTAAGTTTTATAGCATGTCAATCTTTGTAGGTTATTTAATGTCAAATCCATTTTTATGTACATAATCAGTTCTATTTTAAACAATTCAGTTTAGCATAAGTACACAGTTTAATTGTCAAAAACATTTCTATTTCAAGCTATTTAGTTTAGTCAAACAGTTCTATTTTAAACAATTTATTTTAGCATCAGAATAGTTTTTGTTTACACACAGTTAAATGTTAAAACAGTTCTATTTCGAACAAATCAGTTTAGCGTAGTACTGTTTCAATGTCAAAAACAGTTCTATTTCAAACAATTCAGTGTAGCATAAGTTCGCAGTTAAGTTCTGTGTGACCCATAGATTGGGCCCAGAGTAGACAGATTGTTTAGTGCCATATCCAGGACTTTCGTTGTGGTGGTGGTGGGTCTCACCCCTCTGCAGAGGTGCAGTCGGTGTATTCCACAGCCCTAGCCAACTGGGCAAAGAGTAATTGCTGTTCTTCAATAAAGATTACTTTGGCATTAATAAACCCACACAGGCTAATATGCCAGTAAACAAAGAAACCAAAGGAATTATATATATATATATGTATATGTATACGAGGCGCATACGATAAGTTTCCAGACTTTTTTCGTATGAGCACTTTTATTGATAGTACACACATGAAACTCTAGTCCCCTTCGAAGTAATCTCCTCCGGCTGCAATGCACTTGTTGTACCGTTCCAGCAACTTCTGGAAGGCCCCCTCCATGGAAGTCCTCTTGTGTGAGCGTGTCAATGACCTTCGTCACAGACTCTTTCATCTCCTCAATTGTCTCATAACCACAGCCTCTGAGCTTAGGGAATAACCAAAAGTCACAGGGAGCAAGGTCTAGACTATAGGGAGGCTGAGGAACTGTCTTGATGCCCATCTTAGTCAAATAGTCTGTGACACGGATGGAGTTGTGGACTGGTGAATTGTGCTGGAGGAAATGCCACTGACCCGATTTGAAGAGTGCTGGCCTCTTCCCTAGGAATCTCTTCCTGAACTCCCTTAAAACCACAACATTGTAACCCTAACCCGAACCCTTTGGCCAATCAACTCTGGTGTATTGACTTCCTTACTCCTCCCACACCTCTCATCATCCCTCACAGACTTCCAGCCTTCCTTGAATCTCTTATGCCACTCAAAAACTCATGCTCGATTCATGCTAGATGGTTGAAAAGCAGTCTGAAGTATTCCATACGTTTCTGAGGCATTTTTTCCAAGTTTAAAACAGAATTCTATTGCATATCGTTCTTCTAAAGTGTTCTCACGTCCAGATTGCATTTTTGAAATTGACCAGCTGTGACAATCAGGCTTTAGTAAGGTGTATTCCAATTGCTGCTGTAGCTTCATAAAAACATCAACATAGTGACCCTAACCCTAACCCTTTGGCCAATCAGCTCTAGAGTATTGACTTCCTTACCCCTCCCACACCTCTCATCATCCCTCACAGACTCCCTGCCTTCCTTGAATCTCTTATGATACTCAAAGATTGATGCTCGATTTATACAAGATGGTCGAAAAGCAGTCTGAAGCATTCTATATGTTTCTGTGGCATTTTTTTTCGAGTTTAAAACAGAATTTTATTGCATATCGTTCTTCTAAAGTGTCAGATTGCATTTCTGAAATTAATCAGCTGTGACAATTAGGCTTTAGTAGGGTGTATTCCAATTGCTGCTGTAGCTGTTCATTTGAACCTGAAATAATAAAAACTGGTCAGTCATCTCATAAGATATGTAGCAATATACTGAATTTTCAAGAGTCTACGACAATTTTCAATGCCCATACCAAAAAAAGTCTGGAAAGTTATTGAATGTATCTCGTATATATGTTTGGTTTGGTTTGGTTTGGGGTGTTCGTGGTGCAATGGTTTCCGTTGTAAGAAACTGACACGGCGACCCGAGTTTAAATACTAGACGAAGCTGTTTACATTTCCTATAGAAAAAAAGTATGAATAGAAGTATTCCTTCTCCAGCTATGGGTGTTTAGTAGGGCAAATTTGCTATGCCTACCGGTCGAGTGGAAGAAAAACCTTCAATTCAAACCTGTTAAACTCCGTTAGAAAAATAGACCTTGGGTCGCATCCTGCTTGTGTAGACGAGTTGGTATATATATATATATATATATATATATAGGGTGGAACGATAAAATTGTCGCCCTAGAAAAGACGACATGATTCCATTTCCGTCTAATGAAAACCGGTTTTCTTTTTTTGTTACAGACCATCTACTTGTTGGCCAGTTGTGTACAAATCCCAAGAGCGATAGGAACCCTCTATCATGTCTGAAAGGGACACAATGTTCAACGAGCGAGATCGGAGATGCGCCGCTGTACAACTCATCCTCTCTACCTATCCAAGTTATGACAACAGGAACATTGCAGCACCCTCAAAATGCAAATCTGGATTGCCACGAATAACAGGGACGTGTCCAGGGTGATGAATTTCCGGCTACGGTTATGGTCTTTGGTGGGCTTTCAAGTGAGGGCCACATCATGCCACCTCACATCTTCGAAGTCGGCTTGAAAGACAACACCAAAGTGTACCTGGATGTGCTGGAAAGTGTGGTGATCCCCTGGTGCAATCAGGTGGCCGGTGGCAGACCCTAGATGTGGCAGTAGGACTCGGCGCCGGCCCACAAGTCCAAAGAGACCCAGGCTTGGCTTCAGAAGGAGTGCAACGACTTTGTACCCTTCTCTCACTGCCCCCCTCCCCCGACCTGAACCCGCTGGACTACTTCCTTTGGTCATACGTCGCGAACATCACCAACATGACTTCCCACAACACCATAGCTAGCCTGATCGCCGCTATCCGCCGAATATTCGCCGAGCTCTCGCCGGCGCTTGTGGAAAAGGTATGCTCCCAGTTACGGATCAGTATCGAGGCAGTGATTGAGGCTGAAGGAGGCGGTTATATTGAATAGATGTCAACTCTACTACATAATCAAGTTACCTGAATTGATTTTTTCAATAAAAGTTTAAAAATAAAGCTGTTGTCGCGGTAAATCACCTGAAGAAGGCCAGAGGTGAAATTTGACCGAAACGTAGTGAAAGAAGAAACAACACAAAAAACTACCAAGATGAGGAAAAAGTCCGCAACAAATAAAAATTAATTCTCACATTAAGAAGCCTCATCTCAAAATGATTCCAATTAAAGACAAGTATAAAGCTGTTGTGTTGTTTTCTTTAGGACGACAATTTTATCGTTCCACCCTATATATATATATATATATATATATCATGTATTCTTATTTTAGGTTAATCTGTAATTTTAACTCTGTCAGAGTGAATAAAAAAAAAACAACAACAAATGATCCAACTTGTGAATATGCTAATACACAAATTGATATTTAGGAAAAAATTCCATTAAAAAAAAAGACTGAAAACATACATATTCAACCAATCAACTAATATCGTGTTGCCTAGCCAAAAGAAAAAAAAACTCTGACAGAGGACTAAGTAAACGAACAAAGTGCTCCATACGGAGTAGAGCAAGTACAAATATAAATACCAAGTGGGTCAGAAGAAATCTACCAAGGTCTACCCTTTCCGAATCATCAGAAAAAGATTTATATATATATATATATATATATATATATATATAACTTGTAAGTGAATAGTTTGTTGATAACCTTATTTTTAAGCGAACCAGATTTCTTTTGTTTTCACACGGTTAAAAAGTTTTAAGTATTGCTAACACAAATGATTCTATTTGATATTAATCATTTGCTTGCACACATTTAAATGGTTTCAAGTATTGCCATTAAAACCTGTTAAACTCTGCTTGAAAAATATACCTTGTCTCGCATCCTGCTTGTGTAGATGAGTTGATATATATATATATATATATATATATATATATATATATATATATATATATGAACTGTCTAGGATGGGTAGATAGATGAATTTATTGATAGATATAATGAGCCAAGATAGATAGATATGGACAGACCAACACAGATAGATAGATTGGAACAGACGAAGATAGACTGTTATATATTGACCCTCGACCGAGCCGTCAATCAAAATATGCACCTGTGTAAATAAGCGGAAGAACAGCGGAAGCAGGTGGTCGTTAAACAATAATATAACCAGGGCACAGACGGCTTGAGTCAGTTGGAGACAGGATGTCAGCGGAGTGAGAACCAGCTCCAGACAGAAGTCTTTGGGCCCTCAGTAACCGACGGTTGAGCAACCCCAGTCAAGATGAGAAAGAAGTACTGCTGGATCAATATAGTAGTCTATCTCCGTCTCCAACTCATCTCTCACACACAACCAACATCACCCTTTCGAGAATAAAGAGTGAGAGATTATATTTTCACAAAGACGTGTATTCGTTCGTTCATTGAAGTTCGTCATTATAGTTGACTACGTTCCGCATATATTATGCATATGAATACATGTAGTTATATTATGAGCATACAACAAGACTTAACATTGCGTCTCTCTTGAGATTGAATCACATAATTTCCACTGACACTAAAAGTCGAACCCAGATCTTGGAATCCTAGTTTTCAAGAAAGCTATTCACACACTTCTTACTTTGAAGACTTGCGTAACACAGTCTTCCTATTCTCGTTCAGCCATATATCTATCTTTGTGTGTCACTCTGCTGAAATAAATAGCGATGATTAAAAACCCGACTTAAATGAATTGATTCTTTGTGGATGGAGACGGACTGGAATTGGTAGGAAGTGATTGAAACTGAATTCTATGAAGAGACTTAAATAGATCAAGGTTAGATTGATACGGATTGATTAGCTGATATGAACAGGTTGTTGAGAAGTAAACCGGAAATAATTAATTTGCTATTTCCTGATAAGTGTTTGTTGGGAGACAGCAATCAATTTACAAAAGTAGATATAGTAAGATAACGATCAACAAACTGTTTGAGATAGGCCGGGGTTAGTCGATAGACAAAATTTAAAAACAGATAATCTTTCTCAGGGAAGATAGGTAAAAAGAAAGTTCGGTTGATACAACTGATTTAGAATTGGGTAAAGTTGGTACTAACACACACACACACACACACACACACACACACACATAAATAAAGTAAAAGGTTAAAGAAAAATACGTGGTTTTTAAGAAAAAATTACATCATATCCTTATTTTATAACTTAATAAAATCTCCCTCAATTGATCTTTAACTTAAACAGCGTGTATAGAAACAGTTTAAAATCATATGTCTCATGCTTAAACACTTTTTCTTTTTCAATGAATGATATTTCCATGCTTAAAAAAAGAAAAAAGAAAAAAAGAAAGACCTCCTTCGAAAAAACCCTCAATAAAACATTAAACATGTAATTTTGAGTTCTTTCTACAAATGCTGCTAATATTTGAGATCATTTGGACAAGAATTGGTCAAGATTACGAAATGAGTTAAGTTTTTTTTTTTTTGAATATTCAGTAGATTGAACAGTTCAATACGATGATGTCTTTTATGTCTACAACCAAGGCTGTGAGTGTAAAGATTTGTTTTGACTAATGGTCCAGACATAAAGAAAACCGTAAGGAGAAATGCTGAAATTGAAAAGGTTATGGTTATGATTATAAATAAGTGTTCATATATATATATATATATATATATATAACAGTAAATATACCCAGAGAGATAGACCTCGTCTATGGCAGTAACAAATTTTCCCCCTCGCTGTGTATGCTTCTGTGTGTGTGTGTGTGTGTGTGTGTGTGTGTGTGTGTGTGAAATGACAAAACCAACCGAATCGAGATAAGGACTTGCAGGCCAAGAATGTGGTAGATTGAGACAGAGGCGGAGGAAGAGTGAAGGAAAGAAAATGATCTTGATAAAGAAGAGAATAATTAAATGTAGTACAAGCAGTGATAAAGGATAAATAATGTCAAAAAATGATGCACGGAAAAAAATTGATAGATAGAATGAGATAGATAAGCAATAAGACAAACGTACAGAGAGACAAGAGATAGATAGACAGATAGATAGAAACAGAATGAGATAGATAGATAGATAGATAGATAGAAACAGAATGAGATAGATAGATAGATAGATAGATAGAAACAGAATGAGATAGATAGATAGATAGATAGATAGATAGAAACAGAATGAGATAGATAGATAGATAGATAGAAACAGAATGAGATAGATAGATAGATAGATAGAAACAGAATGAGATAGATAGATAGATAGAAACAGAATGAGATAGATAGATAGATAGATAGAAACAGAATGAGGTAGATAGATAGATAGATAGATAGATAGAAACAGAATGAGATAGATAGATAGATAGATAGATAGATAGAAACAGAATGAGGTAGATAGATAGATAGATAGATAGAAACAGAATGAGATAGATAGATAGATAGATAGAAACAGAATGAGATAGATTGATAGACAGATAGACAGATAGAAATAGAATGAGGTAGATAGATAGATAGATAGAAACAGAATGAGGTAGATAGATAGATAGATAGATAGATAGAAACAGAATGAGATAGATAGATAGATAGAAACAGAATGAGGTAGATAGATAGATAGATAGATAGATAGATAGATAGAAACAGAATGAGATAGATAGATAGATAGATAGATAGATAGAAACAGAATGAGATAGATAGACAGATAGACAGATAGAAACAGAATGAGATAGATAGATAGATAGATAGAAACAGAATGAGATAGATAGATAGATAGATAGATAGATAGATAGAAACAGAATGAGATAAATAGATAGATAGATAGAGACAGAATGAGATAGATAGATAGACAGATAGATAGATAGATAGAAACAGAATGAGATCGATAGATACTTAGAGAGATAAGAAAATAATTAAATGTGAACAGATAGATAGATAGATAGATAGATAGATATTCATGAACAGAATGAAATAGATAGATGTAAATAAAATGAGATAGTTAAATACATAGCAAAAGAGATAGATAGATAGATAGAAACAGAATAAGGGAGATAGATACATAGAGAGATAAGAAAAGAATTAGATGTAAACAGACAAGATAGATAGATAGATAGATAGATAGATAGGAATAGAGTAGGTAGTTAAATTGCTACATGTATAGGTATATATATAGGAACTGAAAAAGATATGAACAGAGATAGATCGATAGATAACAATTGATAGATCGGTAGATATATGTGAACAAAATGAGATAAATACATAGAAAAAGGGATAGCTAGATAGCTAGGAACAGAATAAGGTATATATATATATATATATATATATATATATATATATATATATATATATATATAGACAGGAACCGAAATTGATATATTTGAAGATAGATAGATAGATAGATAGATGTAAACAGAATAAATGGCAGACAGACTGACTGATAGAGAGATAATTTGAAGAGTAAAAAAGATTTTTCTTTTCATTTCTTTGGGCTTCGAAGGTAAACTTCTTGGTTTAACGGCTTGTCAACCTTAATGGGTTATTTAATGCCAAAGCCACCCTTGTAGATAATCAGTAGGGGTATTTTTTTTACCTATAGCTGAGGAGATAAGTGAGTTTATACTTTCCCGAAAATGAACGCAATAATGCGAGTGGAATTCGAACTCGCTTACTACGATGTTACTGACCAGCACGTTAACCACTACGCTACGGGGGACTTCTTCCTAAGATGGGGCTGGTTTGAGGTTGGAGTAGTTTTCTATTTCCGACTGATGCTGGATGTCGGTGTTCAAACCCAGGTTAAATACTAGGATTGTTAGTACTGATTTTCGAGGCAGGCATTGATCCCCTCTTTTTTTTTAAAAAATTAGTCTCACTCTTCGTTTTCTTTATTAGGCTTATTAGTTCGCACCGTGTGAGGGCAGTCAGATTATAAGCTTACTTCCAGGAATTCTCCTCGTTAGGTTGCATCTGCCTCTTTTGTTATATAATAGCCGAGGGATTTCGGTTCATGCCTTTGAGTTTAGTTAGGCTGAGGACATTTCGGCTCAGCGCATGGGTTAGTTAGGTGCAACATTGAGGCAGGTGTTAACGCAGGCGCGCACGGGCGGATGGAGGTGTCACTCAGATGTCATAATAGTCCGAAACGATACTGGGTGACAGGGTGCGGGTGACGTCACATACCGGAAGCGCGCAGAGGTTTGTGTGAGAATCTGAAGGAAGTTAGAGAGTTGAGAATTAGACGCCAAACGAGAAGGATCGACTTTTGGAGCTCGCAGACGCGAGGCGAACTTGCGCCCTATGGGGGGCCGCTCGAGATGGGGACCAAATGAATAAGACAGCATAGAAGATTGTGTCTCTCCTCCTTAAGTCGAAACCTTTAACTCAAAGTTAATAAAAAGGTTTCGTACCTGAACAAGAAGTCGTTACGTGTTTTCGAATTTCGAGATTCCTATGTTCAATCGTTATGAACATTATATGTCCATTTCGCACATAGCGTTAATTGTGAATATGATACACTTTTTCTAAAAGTTTATTGCCTGGCTCCTGAAGAATCAATCCATTCCAACGAAATCCCAGCATTTGTGGAAATCCCTGCGTGGATGGTTTACTTTGAGCGTGGCCCCCACATTAAAACGACCTAATGTCATATTTTGGCTTGACGGGAAGTTAAATAATCAACGATTAAATATCATGAATACTCGAACTCAGTTTCACAGGCGCATTAACATCGGACTAATTTGTGATTGAAGTAGATTTGTAAGTAAATAATTTTGAATTAGGATTGTTAATGCTGATTTTCAGGGCAGGCATTGATCTTCTTTATAAAACTGATCTAACAGTCTTCATATTTTCATTTCGACTTGTGTTGTTCTAAGATTACTTGCAATGGTTTGCTCTCCGATGGTGACATCAACTTCTTTGAGATTGTCGCTGTAGTCTTGCAAGGAGAAACATTCGCATCATATCTATTTGCCTTGATTATGTATTCCAAACGTCTTACAGTGTGGAACGATAAAATTATCGTCCTAAAGAAAACAACACTATAGCTTTATTTTTAAAATTTTATTAAAAAAATCAATTCAGGTAACTTGATTATGTAGTAGAGCTGACATCTATTCGATGTAGCCGCCTTCAGCCTCAATCACCGCCTCGATATGGATCCGGAACTGGAAGCATGCCTTTTCCACAAGCGCCGGCCGGAGCATGGCAAATACTCGGTGGATGGCAGCGATCAGGCTGGCCTTGGTGTTGTGGGAGGTCATGTTGGTGATGTTCTCGACGTATGACCAAACGAAGTAGTCCAGCAGGTTAAGGTCGAGGGAGGAGGGGGGCAGTGAGAGAAGGGTACAAAGTCGTCGTAGCACTCCTTCTAAATCCAAGCCTGGGTCTCTTTGGACTTGTGGGCCGGCATCGAGTCCTGCTGCCACAGCAAGGGTTTGCTACCGGCCACCTGATTGCACCAGGGGATCACCACACTCTTCTGCACATCCAGGTACACTTTGGTGTTGACTTTCAAGCCGACTTCAAAGATGTGAGGTGGCATGATGTGGCCCTCACATGAAAGCACACCAAAGACCATAACCGTAGCCGGAAACTTTGTTTTCATCACCCTGGACACGTCCCTCTTATTCGTGGCAACCCAGCGATGGTTCTCGCTGTCATAAATTGGATCAGTAGAGCGTATGACTTGTACAGCGGCGCATCTCCGATCTTGCTCGTTGAACATTGTTTCACTTTCAGACATAATAGAAGGCTCCTATCGCTCTTGGGATTTGTACACAACTAGCCAATAGTAGATGGTCTGCAACAAAAAAAGAAAACTGGAAAATGGAATCTTGTCGTCTTTTCTAGGGCGACAATTTTATCGTTCCACCTTGTATATTTGATGAAATAAAATGGTTCCACTCTAAAAAAGCCAAGAAGCAAACGATATCCTACAGAATCAATTACGGATACTGATTACACTGATGATCTAGTGCTTCTTGCAAATACACCTGCTCAAGCCGAAACCCTGTTGCATAGTCTTGGGCAAGTAGAAAGAATCATCGGCCTGTACTTAAACTCAGATGAAACAGATCACATGTGTTTTAAACAAGATGATGTCATCTCCATATCAAATAGTAAGCTTCTTAAATTAGTACACAAGTTCACATACCATGGTAGTAATATCTCGTCTACTGAAATCAATGTCAACATAAGCGTAAGAAGATATGGACTGCTATCAATGGGTTATCAATCATATGGAAATCTGATTTCTCTGATAAGATAAAACAGGATTTCTTCCAAGTTGTATCCGTGTCAGTGCTGCTGTATGGTGGCACCACCTGGACTCTAACTAAAAACGCTAGCAAGAAAAACTAGATGGGAACTACCTAAGAATGTAGTGCCCTGTTTTGAACAAATTCTGGATTGCAGAACCCTACAAAACCGCAGCCGTACCGCTACTTACCTCCCATCTCACACACTATCCAAGTAAGACGAGCAAGTTATGCTGGAGAGGCGGGGACGAACTTATAAACGACGTTCTCTTATAGAATCCTTCACATGGATGCGCCAGAGTTGCCTGATCAGCAAAGACTTACATACATCCACTCGGCGGGGACACTGGGTGCCGTCTAGTGGACATACAAAGAGAGTTAGCCGATAGGGACGGATGGCGAGAAAGAGACTTGGGAATCCGTGCTATCAGAATGAATTGATGATAATGATGATGATAATTACGATATAGATGGCAAAATAGTTGTAAAAATAAGGAAATGAAAGAAATAATACGATTATTGCATTGATTTATCGACAAGTGGGATATGTAAGTAATATAAGACTAAACTGGATAACCCACTAAATACAGTCCAGGTGGCTGTAGTATACGCCGACTGCATCTCTGCAGAAGGGTAAGACTCCATCAAAGAGTGTCCTGTGACCCAGTCGGCTGGGGAGGCTGTAGAATATGCCGACTGCATCACTTGGTGGGGGTAAGATCACCTCCCCAATAATGTCCTGTGGCGCAGTCAGCTTGGGACTGTTGAATACGCCGTCTGCATCTGTGCCGAAGGGTAAGACTCTCCCAAAGAGCATTCTGTGGTCCAGTCGGCTGTGGCTGTAGAATACACCGAATGCATCTCGGCAGAGGGGCAAGACTCTCTCAAAGCGTGTCCTGTGGCACAGTTGACTGGAGCTATAGAATACGCCGACTGCATCTCTGCATCAATAAGTGTCCTGAGTATGACACTAAACAATTAGATGGTTTGGCTCCAGTCTTGAACCTTTGGGAAATGTGGAGTACCCCTTCGTTGCCATTGTTCCCAGGTCCACTCTGACCCAGAGTGGTAGCACCTGATAGGGTCCCATCTATGGGTCAAACAAAACTGTTTGACATTTAAAATGTGTGTGGACAAATGACTGATGTAAAGTGAATTGTTAGTATTGCATAGCAATACTCAAAAGGGTTTAACTATGTGCTTGCCTTGTCAGAAGATTTATAATAAATAAAATATTCGTGTAAGATAGATTTAGTTTGGGTTGGTTCTATGGCGTATCAACAATTGTAGGTTATTTAATGCCAAATCCTCTTTATACATATATATCAAATATATACAGGGTGGAACGGTAAAATTGTCACCCTAGAAAAGATGATATGATTCCATTTCCGTTTAATGAAAACCGATTTTCTTTTTTTGTTGCAGACCATCTACTTGTTGGCCAGTTGTGTACAAATCCCAAGAGCGATAGGAGCCTTCTATCGTGTCTGAAATTGACACAATGTTCAACGAGTGAGATCGCAGATGCGCCGCTGTACAACTCATACGCTCTACCGATTATGACGGCCAGAACCATCGCTGGGTTGCCACGAATAACAGGGACGTGCCCAGGGTGATGAAAACAAAGTTTCCGGCTTCGGTTATGGTCTTTGGTGTGGTTTCGAGTGAGAGCCACATCTTCGAAGTCGGCTTGAAAGTCAACACCAAAGTGTACCTGGATGTGCGGAAGAGTGTGGTGATCCCCTGGTGCAATCAGGTGGCCGGTGGCAGACCCTGGCTGTGGCAGCAGTACTCGGCGCCGGCCCACAAGTTCAAAGAGACCCAGGCTTGGCTTCAGAAGGAGTGCTACGACGACTTTGTACTCTTCTCTCACTGGCCCCTCTCCTCCCCCGACCTGAACCCGCTGGACTACTTCCTTTGGTCATACGTCGAGGACATCACCAACATGACCTCCTACAACACCAAAGCTAGCCTGATCGCCGCCATCCGCCGAGTATTCGCCAAGCTCCCGCTGGTGCTTGTGGAAAATGCATGCTTCCAGTTCCAGATCCGTATCGAGGCGGTGATTGAGGCAGAAGGAGGCGGCTACATCGAATAGATGTCAGCTCTACTACATAATCAAGTTAGCTGAATTGATTTTTTAAGATAAAAGTTTAAAAATAAAGCTGTTGCGTTCTTTTCTTTAGGACGACAATTTTATCGTTCCACCCTGTATGATTTGTGTTGTATTGTGGTAAGGAAAAGATACACAGTGAAATAAAGTTAATTGTTTATTAACTCAAGTGTTACAGTCTGACTACTGTTATAAGTCTCGCGCTGTTGGTGTTACGTCCGAAGTTGGTCTTAATACTGACCGACGTCCTTTCAGAGCTTTCTCGCTACTTCTCTTTCTGCTTCTGATTGTCCTTCTTCTTCTTCGTGCTTAAGAGACACGACGTCTTTTACACTTCCGCGATACCGGAAGTCACGAGGTACGAGCCACTATACAACAATTTGTAAATGCATTTTGTTCATAAGATTTTTAGATAAGTCTGAGCTCATTTTTGGGGCCCAGTTAAATGGTTTCAACTATTTCTATTTAAGACGAATAATTCTATTTACAGTTAACTATTTGTTTGCACACAGTTAAATGGTTTTAATTGTTGCTAGCACTTATAATTCTATTCAACAATAATTTTTTGTTTGCTGACATTGCAGTAGTTAAAAGTATTGCTATTTGATTATATTTGTCATTGCCTCCCATCAGACAGGACTTGACACAAGGTCAAAAGCCCGAAGGCTGATTAAAGTGGGGATAAAGGGGAGGGGAAGGTCGGGAACGAGCCGAGACTCGAACCCTGCTAGTCATTGACCGACTAAGTGCAATGTGGATCTAATGAGTCAAGCCGTCTCACGGACCTAAATCTAGGTCCGGGCACGTATGCCCGCATATAGCTTGAACAAGACCGTGAGGTCTAGTGCTATACAAGGCGTGCAAAACGGATCTGAGAAAGCAGCTCGCCCACCCGAAGGTTGCCCAGCCGAAGTTGGGGGCCTATTCGGCCCCGAGTCTGCTCTTGGTTTCGATCGCCCATCCGGCACGAATGCCAGACGGCCCAGCCAAAAGGCCGAGAAACGATCAGTATTGCTATTTGATACTTATTCTAATAAATACGATTAATTCATTTGCACAGTCAGGTAGTTCCACGATGTACTACGTGATACTAATAATTTAATTTAGGCTCACAGATAAAGAGTTTCAAGTATCGCAATTTAACACTAATTCTATTCAAAGTTACTTATTCGCTTGCTCACACTTTAATGGTTCCACCTATTGCTATGTATCACTAACAATTTTATTAAACATCAGTCATTTGCTAACACACAAGTAAAGGGTCTAACAGCTCTATTTCTAATAATTGGATTTCATATTAGTCATTTGTTAGCATACATAAATATCAAACAGTTCTAGTTGACCCATAGATAGGACCCAATCAGGTGCTACCACTCCGAGCCTGAATGGACCTTATGTACCATATTCACAATTAACGCTATGTGCGAAATGGACATATAATGTTCATAACGATAGAACATAGGAATCTCGGAATTCGAAAACACGTAACGACTTCTTGTTCAGGTACGAAACCTTTTTATTAACTTTGAGTTAAAGGTTTCGACGTAAGGAGGAGAGACATAATCTTCTATCCTGTCTTATTCATTTGGCCCCCATTTCGAGCGGCCCCCATAGGGCGCAAGTTCGCCTCGCGCCCGGGAGCTCCAAAATTCGAGCCTCTTCGTTTGGCGTCTAGTACCCGACTCTCTCTCTCTCTCTTTAAATTCTCACACAAACCTCCGCGCGCTTCCGGTGCGTGACGTCACCCGCACCCTGTCACCCAGTATCGTCTCGGACTATTATGACATCTGAGTGACACCTTCATCCGCCCACGCGCACCCGCGTTAACACCTTCTTCAATGTCGCACCTAACTAACCCATGTGCAGAGCCGAAAGGTTCTCAGCCTAACTAAACTCAAAGGCATGAACCGAAATCCCTCGGCTATTTTATAACATTTAGAGCAATGCCAACGAAGGGGTACTCTACATTCCCCAAAGCTGCAAGACTGCGGTCTCACTATCAAATAGTTTAGTGCCATATCCAGGACCTGCGTTGGTGGGGGGTGTCTTACCCCTCTGCAGAGATGCAGTTGGTGTATTCTACAGCTCCAGCTGACTCGGCTCGTGTAAGATAGAATGACTTGAAACCATTTAGCTGCTTGCAAACAAAAGAACTCTGGCTCTTTTAGCTATGTTATCTACCAAATATACGTTTACAAATCATATATATTCAACGTATATGTATAAACAGGATTTGATATTAGATAACCTACAAAGGTTGATATGCCATAAAACCCAACCAATTCAACCATCTCTTGATAAAAAAAGGAGAAGAGATTATTGAACGGTTTGAGATGAACCAATATATTCACAAGATAAATTTATGGTTAGATAATCTTACAAAGAAAAATGGAAGTCGGAACTGATAAACTGTTAGCTGAACGAAGGGGTTCATTTATTTATTTGATTACAGTGGCAGGGATATAGAGGAGAAAGGAAATATAAACGGTGACTGCCATTATCCACTCATCTCTACAATGTCATTATGGATACTTTTAAATATTCTCTCTCTTATGTTACAGATGCTGGCACAGCTGATAGTGTTGCAGTTTGTAGTGGCACAACAAGACAATAATAAGGTTCTGTGTCTGCAGTTGAAGATCGCCAATAAATATATCACCGATGATATTGGTCTGTGTTCGAGCTCAGGATAAGGACGAACAAATGCTAATTTTCAAAGAATGCACGCCCTTACCTCATGGATGTTTCACAGCAAAATCTTTCAAACCCAATTTGTTTTTTTTTATTTAATAGCATATTAACATTCGTGGCTAATTTAATGCCAAAGCCATCCTTGTAGAAAAACAACAGTGGTTTTATTTAATCCATATCTGGTGGGAGAGAAAGGAGGATCAATACCTTTACTAATGGTATTAGTCCGAAAGTGAACGTAATAGCGCAAGTGAAATTCGAACTCGCTTACTGCAAGGTCAGAGTCTAGCACTTTAGCCATTCAGCCACGGTGAATCTCTCAATCCTAATTTTATACTAAGGAAAATTTAATGAATATCTGTACCAAAATGTGATTCTTTTTGTAGCAGCAATCAAATCTGCAGTCAAGTCATGCGAAAAATACCGTTACACCGAAGTTAAGCAACGACGAGCTTGCGCAATATATAGATGGGTGGCCACTTTGTAACAGCGAGAACTGTAAGTAGCATAAAGCCCGTGTGTTTGACGAAGCGAAACTTAATAAAATTTGGGGACAAGGTGTAAGGGTTAGCGAGTTAAACCAACTGACCAATGTTAGAGAGTTCAATTCTCACAGGATGCCCCATATTTCTGGTTGTGTGCCAAACGAAGTTAAGTCTATGAAATAAAGAACTTCAATTGAACGATATTTTAAAAAACTTGGGCCCTCAAAAACAAAAACAAAAAATTAGAATACCTCTCGAGTACCATAGATATCAAATAATAAATTGATCTTTCTATTTGAATATAATGAGGCAGTGTTACCCAGTAGATGGATACCCAGTGCCAAGAACAAATATTTATTGGTAATTGAGAAGAGGTTGTTTGTATTCAAGAGATGGCCAAAAAGAAGGAGCTCAGGACAATTGGCAATGTTCAGTAGGAAACCATGTTGCTGCAAAATGCAGATAACCACACAGAATTTAAATATAAAAAAAAATGAACAAAGTAAAAAGAAGATATCAAAATATAAAAAAAAACTCCATCAAAACAATATTTGTACATACTATATGCACCGATGTTTTGAGTAGTAAACAATATATATCCTGAACGAGACTGATTGCATTTCACATAGCACTAATACCCTTGGGAAAGGTATGAATCCAATTATTCTCCCTCCCGCTATGGGTAAAAAGTAGGGCAGACTTGGTTCTTCAGCCTTGGTGAGGCAACTAGTCTAGGAGAAGTGATGTGACATAAAATCAGCTGATGGTAAGGCCCTAGTTCTGGAGCTTTGGGTAATATGGAATACCTCTTCAATTACTTCCAGGTCCACTCTTATATGGAGTGGTAGTACCTGTTAGAGTTCAATCTATGGGTCAAATAAAATTATTAGGATCAAATAGCAAAACATGAAACCATTTAACTCTACGCAGACAGTAAATAGCAATACTTAAAACTATTTAACTGTGTGCAAACAATAAATACCAATACCTGAAACAATTTAACTGTGTGCAAACAAATGAGCCCTGACTCGTTTAGAAATAATATCACATACAAACTATTCACTTACAATGTTGAATATTGAACTTTGACAGAGCCGTTCGGCAGGTTTTTTTTAAACAGGACGTTTCAGGTGTGTAAACAAGAGAACAGCGGAAGCAGCTCTCTTGGGTTGACATCCGGAAAAAGAATCGGAAGGAATGCATCGGCGTTATGAAATAATATATACACAGATAGCCACAGGCAGAAGGCTCGGTCGTCAGTCAGAAGAGCAGTCAAGTTGGTCAGGTTCGGAGAGCGGCCGGAGAGTATGCAGAGGAGGGGAAGGCGCCCCCCGGTGGAATACAAGTGTAATAGTCCTTCATTCATTCATCGCCGCTATACAACAGAAAATCATATATATATATATATATATAGGATTTGGCATTAAATAACCCAAAAAGGCTTGATATACCATAAAGCATAGTCAAATCGAATCAAGTCATTAAAAGCTCTGACTGGAACGTTTTCTTTACCGGAGAGTCTGTGTGTTTTCACTCAATGGACTGTCTTTTTGACTCCAGGTTCGTAAAGGCAAACGTATGTTTGTCCGTTTGTAAACATTTTTTTTAGCTAAAACATGCTTTTCATTACACACCATACATTCTGAATATTTCATATGGTTTGCACTTCTCGGCCAACAAAAATTGAATGACGGACCTCTGTTCAAGTCTGGAGTACTCTAATTTACTGCAATTTTAAATAGCCTCAAAACAAATATTTTTATGAGATTAAAATAATTTTTACTAAAAACAAATTTCAAAGAATGCAGATTTTGCATTTACAGAAAAAAATTCTGGAAAAAATTGCTTTTTTAAACATCTCCACTTATTTATTGAAAGATTATTGTAGAATAAATATGTAACCTTATAGTTTATTTAGAACTAACAAAGCGAACTAAAGTAAAAATGTTTGAATCGATAAATCTCTTAAGTGTCATTCCCATAATAAAAACCAACATTTCTTTTCGAAATCCAATGAAATTTTGCACAAAACATTAACTTACCAAGAAAATAATTATAATAGAAATAGATATATGATTGGTTAATCTTTTTTTTGTTATTGGGATTTATATTTCATTGTTACAATTACCGTTTCTAACCGTCTTGTGTAAAGTTTTAATTGAAGAGAAAGATTGTAAAGTTGATAGTATTTAGAAATATGAAGTTAGGAGAAAGGATTTTTGACATTTTGCTTGTATCGACCGGCGTGTGATTCAAGTTTTGACCTTTTACAAGGCATAGACTGATACTTCAGCAAATATCTTATAGTGTTACTCAACCAAATCTTATATTCGTAGTTTAATTTTTTAAAATATTGCTGTTTTCTGTGTGTCTACATATACAAATAAGCACGTAGATATACGAACACGAACACGTAGATAAGATGAGTGATCTGGCATGGTTCCAGAATATACTTAAGCTTTAAATTTGAAAATAATGAAGATAGGTTCAAACTGATGAATATTAAATTCAAAGTTATAAGTGACAAAGATTATTTGCGACAAAGATTGTCAATTTTTATTATAAGTTTTTCACACCAGCTCAAACTGATGGTTTTTCACTGGAGTCTAAGTGACAGCAAGTATCCTCAGGTCTCCAGGACTTTTCTATGTTTGACCAGTCAGCCTAGGCTGTCGAATACATCGACAGCTTCCTTCACCTACCCGGTGAAGGCAATGGAGAACTTTCAGAGGGGAAATTAACAGATAACTGATAACTGCCATCCATTAAACATGACTCGCGGAACTAGAACAGTCTACCCCCGTAAGCGAAATAAAGGGTTAAGTTCGATATTTCAACCACGTGAAGAAGGCCGGAGCGTACAACGGCCGAAACGTTGTGATAAATATGGTGACAAAGATGCAGACAATAGTCCGAAAAATGTTAATAATGTCCAAGTATTAGTCATCATTTTTGTTTTCTTTTGTTTTTACACTGTGGTCCGCTAGAATAGCAAAATCCGCTAGATGGCAAGTTCTTTTTTTCATAAGTATCATAAGTATCACTAAGTTTGGTCTTCTAGCAGAGATTAGATGGTTCGGTTGTATCTCAAAATCTGAGGATTTTATGCGTCTCACTTTCTAAAACGGATTCTGGTCTGTGCAGATACCATTTCGTAGTATGGTCGAATATAAATCTCTTGCACAATTCCCAATGGATCACCTTCTCTACTTAATCGCGCCCTGTCAAGCCTATTCTTGTACTTCTTTGGGACTTCTTTGTTGGATTCGGTTATATTATGATTATTTTACTTCTTACGAAATTTTCACACCGGCGTTAACTGATGGTCTTTCGCTGGAGTCTGAATAACAGCAAGCCTCCTCAAGTCTCCAGGACCCTTCTCATAATTCTGGCCAATCTTAATAATGCTGTTGTTTGGATGGTCTCCATTCGTCCACTGATTTCCAACTCTTCTTGCTCTCTTTCCAAGCCTCTGGTTTGGTTTGGTTTGGTTTCTTTGCTTAATGGCATATCAACCTTTGTAGGTTATTTAATGCCAAAGCCATTCTCCAAGAAGAACAGTAGTGGTACTATTTAACCCATAACTGGGAGGATAAGGGGGTTTATACCTTTCCCCAATTGGTATTTGCCCGAAAGTGAACGTAATAGTGCGACTGGAGTTCGAACTCGCTTACTACGATTCCGCAGTCCATCAGTTTAACCATTACACCAGGAAGGCACCCACTTCCAAGCCTCTGGCGACCATTCTAAGCACTAATTACCATTGGTATCACCATCATTTTCATGTTTCGCAGCTTTCTTAGTTTTCTGGCATGGTCTAAGTACTTGCCTCTCTTTCATTCTTAATATTATTAGTAGAAGCGAGTTTTTCTTATCAGTTTTAACTGATGGTCTTTCACTAAAGTCTGTCAGAGAGAAAGTCTTCTCTGATTTCCAAGACATTTTTTTTTACATATCCTGACTGATCTCTTGTATCAACTCTATAAACCATTACCAGATACACATGAAGTTATGGTAAATATTCCTTGTTATTCTGACCTGTTGTTGGGATTGAACCTGCAACCTTCAAATGATTATACTTAGACTCAGCAAGGACGCACGGCACAGTGGATAAGGCATTTGGTTGGAAAGTCCTTCTTAGTGAGATCATATGGAAGTAGCAGGTTCAATCCCTACAATAGGTAAGACTAACAAGGAATATTTACTATAAATTAACTCTTCTACTCGGTCATGGTTAACAGAATTGGGACAGTCGGGTCATTAGCCTAAGGAGTAGAGTGTTTGCCAATGGCCTGGCAGACCGGGGTTCAATCCCAGGTCGAGTCATACCAAAGACTCAAAAGATCGTACTTGATGCTGCCTTGCTAAGCACTCAGCACTTCCAGGTGAGGATCAAGGGTAAAATGAAGCAATCGTGGGAATGGAGTAGCACCCTCTCTACACCTTGGTGTAGTAGCTATTGAAAAAGGAGCCTTCGGGTCACCCTCGAGTAAGGTCGCCAAGTTTACTTTACTTACTCCTATGGTTTTAATAAAAGGTTCAGTTTGAGATTCTGTATGGATTCCTGAGTTTCGCATGAAACAACTGAAGAAGGCTGGTGGACGTATCGGCCGAAACGTTGTGAGTATAACAATAAAGATGAGGACAATGGTCCGATTATTCTTAGTAATAACAACTCATACAATGTTTCGTCTTCTGGTTAGGATTTGGTGATTCATATGTATCTAAATTATAAGTTTCATTTTCTAGGTAGATACCGTTTGTCAGGATGGTTAATTTTAATCTCTCTCATAGTTCTCAGTGGATTGCTGTTTCCAACCAGTCATATTTACTCTCATATTTCTTTTGTGCTAGCTTACTTCATTCTCTTATAATGTGAGGAACTGTTTTATCTCCGTCACCACATAACCTACACTTGCTATTGTGTTGTATCTGTCAGCATTCACCGAAGTTCAAGTGACAGCAAGCTTCTTCAGACCTTCAGGACCATTCTTAGTATCCTTGTCAATTGTTGTTATGTTTTTCATACCAGCTCTAATTGATGGTTTCTCACTGGAGTCTGAGTGATAACAAGTCTCCTCAGCTCTCCAGGACTTTTCTCAGTATGTCAGCCAATCTCAGTAGTTTTGTGTCAATGTTTCAAGGGCATCAACTATAATTGTTAACACTGTCCCCCATATGTTTCACAATTTTTTTAGCTTTCTGGCAAGGTTCGAATACTTTTGATACCAGTTTTTCGCTTTCCTTTATTTTTTACTCTTGTTTAGTTTCGGGTTCTTTGATGGCATGTCAATCTTTGTGGCTTATTTAATGCCAAAGCTATCATTTTAGAAGAACAGTAGTATTACTGTTCAATCCAGAGTTGAGGGGATTAGAGGGTTCATGCCTTTCCGAAGGGGATTAATCAGAGAGTGAACGTTATAGTTCAATTGGAATTCGAGGTCGTTTACAATGATATCACTGTTCAGTACGTTTGCTACTTTGCTACGGGAACCACTCCCCCATTTTTACTCTGGTATCAAGATGTGTCTAGGCTAGCATCAGACCAGAAAGGGGTAAATTGTCCAATGAGAATGCAACTCTCTCGCGTTTTAATCTATCTATCTATCTATCTATCCCATTCTGTCCGTATCTTTCTCACTCTATTCCTATCTATCTATCTATCTATCTATCTATCTATCTATCTAACCATTAAATATAACATGCAGCATGAATCAAATAGGTCAGTAATAGGTACTTAATGTCTTCTTCTTCTTCTTCTTCTTCTTCTTCTTCTTCTTCTTCTTCTTCTTCTTCTTCTTCTTCTTCCATATTTTTCACAAATGGTCTCAATCAGCATTTCCTTTCCACTCATCGTCCATAATTTACCTACTTCACACCCAAATCAGTGGAGTCAGCTAATTTACGCAACTTCCTCTCGTCTCTAGAAGCCATCTTCAGATTTCACAGTAATTTCCCCCCCGCCTCTCTAATCTATTGTCGATCGGCTCTGGCGACAGCACAGAAAGGTACTTGCTTAAGGTCTTTACTTTGATGTGAAGAACCTCTCAACAAATGTTCTTACACAAGATATGCCATACGTTGACTACTTCACCAGCAAATTATTTTTGCCCGGGAAAAATAAGCATCGATGTCTACTGTAGACTCCTTGTTGGTATATGTTTGCGCCCTGAAGAGATTCTCATGCAAGATTCAGCTGCTTTGTCACTTACCTTACAGTAGAAAACACACCCATTATGATAGTTATTGATATATAGCTCATGTACTGAATTTAAACTGAAGTGGAGACGAATGATAGGATTAGTCCTTATTAATGTGAAATTTTGCAGCGTTTTTTCACAAAAGACCTCAGTGATATGTATTTAAAACATTCTTATTCAGTTGTCAGAAGTGCTTTTTTCTTTCTAGTTTAGCGATCCTACACCCGCTCACAGCTAAATAGTGAATTCCTTGGTTAGGTAAAGGGTAATTTCAGCTTTGATTTGATGAGTCTCTTGAGGAATTATTAGACATCTTGGTTGGAACTACTGACAAGATAAGTAGTATTGCACGAAACAGAACAAATGATCGTCTGAAGGTGAGAAATCTGGAGAATACGCTTTGTGTAAAACAACTTCCACTCGAAGCTCAGTCTTTTCTTTTCTTTTTATATGCGTCGGTTTCGTAAAACACAGGCCTTGTATTCCCAAAGTACGGGCATTTGCATTCGCAGCCCGGGTGGTCGCATTCGCAGCTCGGGCGTCGAATCCACAAACACTGGCTGTCGCTTTTGCAAATGCCGCCGGCTGCATTTGCAACAAGGTCGATCACGCCCGCAACATAGACAGCCACATCGGCAACACGGACGACAACATTCACAAACACATGGGCGACTGCATTCGCAAAAAAAAAAAAAAAAGACGGTAGCATCCCACCATACAGGTAGTGGCATTCACGACAAAGTTGTTTGCATCCTTGAAAAACGGATCGGTCGTATCAATGACACAGCAGCAGTCGCAGTCGCAACACAGTCGATAAATGTTCTTTACACTTAACATGTCAAACGTTTCAATATCTTGCTTTGTTTTATTTCTGTTCATTTATTTTAGGCCCACTCGGCAGGGTTCAGAATATACAGTTTGTGTCCCCTGGAGATGGAGTATGTCCAAAGCCCAGCTTCAAAAGGAGTATCCTCAATATGACACTAAGTTGTATCTGATGTTCAGACTCCAGCCTTGGAACTCAAAAGAATGTGGAGTTCCATTTTATAGCCATTACTCCCTGTTTCACATTGACCCGGAGTGGTAGTGCCTATTAAGGATCCATCTATGGATCAAACAGGTCTCTTTGAAAATTATTTGCATTTGATAGGAATACTTGATATCATATTAATGTAAATAATTTTTATTAAGAATAGTTACTTGATGTTTGACTGTGACATCGTAGTATGCGAGTTCTGTCTCCAGTCACGTTCACTTTCGGACTAATACCCTTTTAAAAGGTATGAACCCGCTTATCCTCGTTGGTTGGTTGTTTGGGCTTTATGGCATATCAAACTTGGTAGGTTATTTAATGCCAAATCCATTTTTATGAAAATAGTTCTATTTCAAACAATTCAGTTTAGCATAAGTACGCAGTTTAAATATAAGTACAGTTTAATTGTGAAAAACATTTCTATTTCAAGCTATCCAGTTTAGTCAAGCTGTTCTTATTCATCTAATTAAATTTAGTATAAGTAGAGGTTTTATTTACACACAGTTAAATGTCAAAACAGTTCTATGTTAAACAGTTCAGTTGAATGTAAGTACAGTTTCAATGTCAAAAAATAGTTCCATTTCAAATAATTCAGTTTAGCATAAGCACGCATTTTAAATGTAAGGACGGTTTAATAGTAAAAAACATTTCTATTTCAAGCTATTCAGTTTAGTCAAACCATTCAGTTTAGCATAAGTATGCTGTTAGTTTTATTTAACCCATTGATAGGGCCCAATCAGATTCTACTGCGCCGGGCCAGAGTGGACCTGGGAGCAATGGCAATGAAGAGCAGCTCAGCATTCCCCAAAGCTCCAGCATCACTGGAACCTTACCATCAGATTATTTAGAGCCATATCCAGGAAACTCGTCATGGTGAGGTCTTACCCCCTCCTACAGAGGTGCAGTCGGTGTATTGTACAGCCCCAGGTGACTGGACAACGCTTATCCAGATTCTTCTACGAAGATGGCTTTGGTATAAAATAACCTACGAAAGAAACCAAGCCAATAGTGATTTGAAGCCATAATTATTTACTTTGGATTATTATCTTTTGTTACATGCCCCTTTATACGTGGTCCATTCAATAAGTTTCTGTTTTCGTATGGGCATTCAAAATTGTCGTAGACACTTGAAAATTCTTATGAGATGACTCACCAGTTTTTATGATTTCAGGTTCAAATGAACAGCAACAGCAGCAACTGGAATTGTCACAGCTGGTTAATTTCAAAAATGCTATCTGGATGTGAGGACACTTAAGAAGAACGATATGCAATAAAATTCTGTTTTAAACTTGGAAAAAATGCCTCAGAAACGTATGTAATGCTTCAGACTGCTTTTGGACCATCTTGCATGAAGCGAGCATCAATTTTTGAGTGGCATAAGAGATCCAAGGAAGGCAGGGAGTCTGTGAGGGATGATGAGAGGTGTTGGAGGAGTAAGGAAGTCAATACACCAGAGTTGATTGGCCAAAGGGTTAGGGTTACTATGTTGAGGTTTTAAGGGAGTTCATGAAGAGATTCCTTGGGAAGAGGCATGTACTCTTCAAATCGAGTCAGTGGCCTTTCCACCAGGACAATGCACCAGTCTACAACTCCCTCCTTGTCACAGACTATTTGACCAAGATAGGCATCAAGACACTTCCTCATCCTCTCTATAGTTGAAACCTTGCTCCCTATGACTTTTGGTTATTCCCTAAGCTCAGAGGCTGTCGTTATGAGACAATTGAGGAGATGAAAGAGGCTGTGATGAAGGTCATTGACACACTCACACAAGAGGACTTCCATGGGGCCTTCCAGAAGTTGTTGGAACGGTACAACAAGTGCATTGCAGCCGGAGGAAATTACTTGGAAGGGGACCAGAGTTTCATGTGTGTACTATCAATAAAAGTGCTCATACGAAAAAAGTCTGGAAACTTATTTAATGATCCTCGTAAGTGAGTGGAAACAAATGACTTCTATTAAAAAAAATAACTACTTAAAAATCATATAATTATTGATATTAGAGAGAAATACTTGAAACGATACAACTGCGCGAATATTATTTGTATTTGATAAAAATACTTGAAACCTTACCTCTGTGTGAAAAATTATTTGTATTAGATAGGAATATTTGATATCATATTACTGTGTGCAATATATACCTCTTAAGAAATGACTATATATAAAATGTAGATATAAACGTACAATATCCGCGATTCCCCAAACTCTCGACATGAATCCCTACAAGTGTTGACATGACATTAAAACCAATCAATCTTTTACCCTTGATCCTTACCTTATAATGCTGAGTGTTAAGCAAGGATGCATCAAGTAGGATTTTTTGAGTCTTTGGTATGACTTGACCTGGGATTGAATCCAAGTCTCGCGGGCTATTGGCGAACACTCTAACCATTATGCCAATGGGTCAGGTGTAAATAATTGAATAAATTTATAAATTTTTATTTCATTAAATTGAATGAAAATATTTTTTGAAAAACAGAAGTTACTATATTTTTCTTCTCAGAAAAGATAATAATAATCAGAGCGCAAATATTCTAAGAGAAAAAAACCCCATAAAGATTCATATTTGAAATAGCAGTTTTCTTTAATCTCAATTGAATGGATCAATTTTGTCAGTGTAAAAGATTATTGTATGAATATATCACTATGTGAGAGAGAAAATATATTCATACATTGAACATATTTGCGACAGGTACTAATTTTTTTCATCAGCAAACTAACACTATAGTTAAAGTATTAACATTTTTGCAAACAATGAAAATGTAAACGAAACATATTTGTTCAACTTAAGATAATTAAAGGATGTTGAAATTAAATGCATACTTGAAGGAAAGGAATATTAAAATTTTCTCTCAAAAGAAATAAACCGAAATGTAGTTGAATAGATACAAAATTATTCCGTATCAACGGAAGAAATATTTATTCTATCGATATTTATAAGATTGACGTAAGCTCGAAATTAGATTAAAAAGTTTATCATTTATCTATGATTCTAATTGCTTATAAATGTACTTTTAACAATCTCAGACGGAAAAGATCTCTTAAATTATTTCAGGTTTTTGATTCTTCAAAATTTTCGCGGTAAGTCAAATATTGTTGTCTGGTAATTCTCAAAGAAATTCTTTAACTAGTGCGTACACCCTGATTGATCAATAAATGCCAAAATACAGACGACAATAATTACAGCTTTTCGAACCCAAATTTGCCCCAAAATTGATGTTTTGTTTTGTATGGAAATAAGTTGATTCCCAACTATATATATATATATATAATGAAGAAATCTCAGGAACGAATTTGCATCGACTGGTTCAGTGAATAATAAAACCCAACACAATTTTTGTGTTTACCGTTTTTATCATAGTGCCAAGAAACAAACACCGAAAAAGAAAAAAAAATTAAAAATTTCGCCAAAGTTGATAGCTGAAGAAGACTGTGAGAGAAAATGTTTTGCATTTTTAAAGCTGGGGCAAAAACGACAAATGTCGACTTTCTTACTGGCCAATACTGTACAGCATCCGCCTCATCATAGTGTAATAAGCTAAAGTTGGATCCTTGCACTGGCAAATCTGATGTTAAAGGTCAAAGTAAATTTCAATTAGAGATAGAAGTATAGCAGACACTAAGGCAGGTGCCATTACCAGATGTGAACATTCCAAACAGAGCGAGTATTTTTAACACGAATTAATATATGAAATTCAATTAAAAGCTTAGAAGTCGCCAAGCTGAATCAATATCTATCTATCTATCTATCTATCTATCTATTTCTGTTCTTATCTCCTATCCCATTCTATTCCTTCCTTCCTTCCTTCCTTCCTTCCTTTATCTATCTATCTATCTATCTATCTATCTATCTAATTCTGTTCTTATCTCCTATCCCATTCTATTCCTTCCTTCCTTCCTTCCTTCCTTTATCTATCTATCTATCTATCTATCTATCTAATTCTGTTCTTATCTCCTATCCCATTCTATTCCTTCCTTCCTCCCTTCCTTCCTTCCTTTATCTATCTATCTATCTATCTATCTATCTATCTAATTCTGTTCTTATCTCCTATCCCATTCTATTCCTTCCTTCCTTCCTTCCTTTATCTATCTATCTATCTAGCTAGCTAGAATGAGCTAGCTAGCTAGCTAGCTCATTCTGTTCGTATCAATTTATTTGTTTGCGTGTACAGACAAAGAACGTGACAAAAGAAAGAACAAGGATGGCCAAATTTCGATGACACTCTGCCATGTCAGTCGAAGTTTTTCTCCAGTATTTAAGAAAAAAAAAAGCAATAAAGCAGGGCTAATCGCAAAATAATCAATGAAGAAGGAAAGTGAATGTAGAATAAAGAATGCAAGGAATAACAAAAAGAAACGATTCAAAAAAAAAAAAGAAGTCAATTTTAGGAAAGTGACTGGAATAAAGTGGGCTTAAGAGACACATAATACACACGACAGTATAAAATCCATTGTTGATGAGCAATATCAGAAAAGCAATTGGAAATAAAACACTGAGCGAAAGAAACTGAAGTTTTGAGGAGAAAGAGCCAGTAAATTCGCAAACGCTGAATGAATATATATATATATATATATATATATATATATATAAAGAAAAGATTTAGCTATACAAAGATCTTAGAAAATCTTGAAGAAGAAATGGCCTGTGTAATAGAATTCTGTATGAAATAAAAGCGATATTAAGACCTTTCAAAGAATGTCTCAACACATTTTGAATGTTTAGAAAGTAGAAAATATGAGATATTCGAACTCTTTATAACGGCCTGTGAAATGATAAATTTTATTAGCAACTAACAATAGCATTACGATAAACTGCATCCTTAGACTGCAGATATTTTCCCTCTATTAGCGAATGAATAAAGAAAATTCCACGTAGAAATATGCAAACTACTACTACTACTACTACTACTGCTAATGATAATAATAGATGTTCCCCTCTATCTATTTTTCTAATAGTACGATAATTGACGAAAGAAATTAAATGTAGAAATATAAGAACTACTACAACTAAGAGATGTCCCTATCTATCTATATATCTATCTATCAATGGAATAGTACGATAATCTTCGTTTTTAAAATGAAATTCAACAAAGAAATATAAAAACTAATAATAATAATAATAGATGTTCTTATCTATCTAACTATCTATCAATGGAACAGGACGATAATGTACGTCCCTAAAAAGAAATTCACGGAAGAAATATGAAAACTATTGATGTCTGCCTGGACGGTAAAATGAAAATCAAAGAGAACGAAAAGAGAGACAAGTACTTAGAGCTTGCCAGAGAACTAAAAAGGCCACGGAGCATAAAGGGGATGATGATATCAATTGTAATTGAGGCTCTTGGAACGATCACCAAAGGCTTATTAAGTGGGGCTGAAAATCGGAGAACGAGACGAGACTATCCAAACTACGGAATACTGAGAAGAGTCCTGGATACTTGAGGAGATTTGCTGTCCCCCAGACTCCACTGAAAGACCATCAGCTAATGCTGGTGTGAAAATCTCGCAAATGATAATAATAATAATAATAACGTTTCTATCCACCTATCTATCTATCTATCTTATTCTGTTTCTATCTATCTATCTATCTATCTATCTATCTAATGAGCGACAGCATTGAAAAGAAATTTAACGTAGAAATATGAAAACTATTCACAATGATAAGAAGAACGTTGGCGACGAGCCGTTGCTGGTATAAATTGGATTTGGGGTTCGTAAACGATGGCTGACTGAAAATAAAACTGAGCGAAAATCAGCTAAGTAAAGCGACAGTTTATGAAAAGAAGAAAAGTTTTGGACATGAAATTAAACGCTGTTTCGATTGGCAAGAAAACAAGATATTATTCATAGACACGAGATGCAGAAAAATTTTTAAGATGATAAGTCTGCAGTTGATTATTCTAAACAATAGGAAAAAAAAAACTCCCAGCCAAAAAGACTTATCGCTAATGTCTAGAAACCTCACAACAAATATACTATTTATCTATATACGAGGTGTGTCTGAAAAGTAACAGAACTGATGTCAAAGACATGATTTCCCCTTCAAAGTAACCCCCCTTGAGTCTAATTCACATTTTTTAAATACTTTCCAGCTGCGCTTCTATGTACTGCTGTAAGGATTCTTCTGGGATGCCCTCTTGATGATCTCTTTAAGCTGGAAGAAACGCTAAAGTCAGAGCAGGACTAGATGAATAGGGAGGTTGTTTCAACGCTGTGATGTTCCTCACTGGCAATAATTGCCGGATGCTCAGCATGACCATTTCCATCACTTTTCAGACGTGCCCATATCTTTGGATCTTTGGTAATAATCTTCTGAATACATGTCTATTTCATGTCCAGCTAACTTGCGATCATTCGAAAAATCAACCAACAATCGCCACACACCAGCTGCCTTGCCTGCTTGATATTGGCCTTTGACCTGCTTGTTGATGGCCTCCCGTTCCTGGAGTTGTCTTTCACCCCAATGCGACGCTCTTTGAACCGCTTGTGTCACTCAAAATCATGTGCATGCAATATGATGTTATTTCCATACACTTGTTGAAGCATTTCAAGTGATGAGACGGAGTTTTTTTGCAACTGGACCCAAAATTTTAGGTTTATTCGTTTCACATTACTTATAGTTGAACGACCTGAAAAATAGGAGGTGTAAACAAAAGCGTGTCAAAAAAAAAAAAAAAAAAAGAAAAAAAGAATACATTGGTCTCAGAAAGTTAAGATGGGAGTTATATACACTCAAGATATTATGATGATAAGACAATCTGCTTATCCGTCTTACGCCCATGGTCCTGACAGACCTATTACAAAAATGTTCATCATATTATATATATAATTATATCACCTCCTGTTCTTTGCTTTTCCTGTCGGCTGGAGCTGTAGAATACACCGACTGCTTCTTTGCCGAGGGGTAACCCCCCACCCCCAACGAGTGTCCTGAATATGGCACTAAACTGATGACACTAAACTGATGGTGAGGTTCCAGTAATGCTGGAGCTTTGGGAAATACGGAGTACCTCTTCATTGCTATCGCTCCCAGGTCCACTCTGACCCGGTGTGGTAGCATTTGATACATAATACCTTATGATTTCCGAGCGGAGCGTTAAGATACTAAGACTAACGTAAAAGTTGTCCGGGTTTCGATCCCAGCTTCAAGCGTCCTATGTGTCTAGCCACACTGAAGAGTCGTGAAACAACTAAACAGTCTGTCAGTGGATAACTATATATAGATATATATGTATATATATATAAAATATGAAAAAAATATTCAGAGGCTATATATATTTATAAATGTATATGTCAACCATTTTCAGGGAGATGTTAATTAGTGCTGTTACATCTTCCCCGAAATATTGTTTTTCGGACAGTGTAATAATAATAATAACAACAACAACAACAACCGAGAACTTGCAAAATTGTAGACTCTGCAGTCCCAGTAGACCACTGAGTAAAATTAAAAGAATGTGAAAAGAGGGATAAGTACCTGGACCTTGCTAGAGAATTGAAAAAAATGTGAAACATGAAAAGGACGGTTATACCAATTATGATTGGTGTATATTATAATTGGTACTCTTAGTACAGTCAGCGAAAGATTATTTAAAGGAGTGGAGGACTTAGAAATAAGAGGACGAGTGGAGACCGTCCAAACTACTACGCTACTGAGATCGGCTAGAATACTGAGAAGATTCCTGGAGACTTGAGGAGATCTGCTATCACTTAAACTCCAGTGAAAGACCATCAGCTAACGCTGACGTGAAAAACTCTCAAGGAGTAAAACAATTATTATAATTATGATAATAACAAAAATAAAAAAAAAAACAATGGAAGGAATCGAACAACCAAACCAAGAACGTGTTGTGTTGTCATAAGGAATGAATATACATGGAGGAAGAATGGCCATAACACTTCGTTATAAAAATATAACTCTTTATTCTTCTTGGAATCAAAGCTTCTGAGGTTTGTACGTGTGTGTGTGTGTGTGTGTGTGTGTGAGAGAGAGAGGCGAACGGAGACGGAACGAGACGAATACAGACTGCCAAATTGATCCATAACTTCTTCTCTTGATCACACCATGCTGATCAGGCCCTACTTAGTATTTATGTTTTTCGGTCAGAGGGTACTCAACCGGAGGCCGCTTTGTGGGCCGCTGCCTCAGAGGGGCTCCCAGCCACTCATTAGCAGTCCCTTGTCTGACCGCTCTCTTCTAGCAGCAAGCTGAGACTCCAAAACTACGACTCACGCTGCCCTTATCTCACGTGGGCATCTGCATATATCATTTCATAGCAGCCACAAGTTTTTGTTCAACCACATAACGGCTTCCGCTTATTTTCACAGGTTCGTCCAGTGTAGAGAATCTCTGATTGACGGCACGGTCAAGGGTCAATATACAACAAATGCATTTGGACGTTTTGGAGAGAGGGAAAACTACAAGTGCAAATATTGCAGGCGGTCACCACTAAACAAGTGGAGGTGAAGAAAAAAAATAAAAGAGTGCCTCATAAGAACGAGAAAGCTTCTTAAAACCTAGGTCTGCAGCAGAAATCTCATCAAAGGGATAAACACCTGGGTAGTCCCCTCTTGTGATATACTCGAGACCATTCTTAAAATAGACAAGGGAGGAACTCATACAAATGGACCAAAGAACAAGAAAACTAATTACTAAACATTAAGCCTTACATTCAGGAAATGACATAAACAGAATGTATGTGTCAAAAAAATAAAGAAGGAATAAGATGATTCACTTGCATTGAGGATCACGTAGATTCATCAAGATAAAGGCTGGAGAGTTATATTAAAATGAACAAAGAAAGATGAACTACAGCAGCCAATTGCAGCAGTAGTGACATAATTAGAGATCGAAAAGTAACAAAAACTAAGAAACAGAAATGGAACGAAAAACAACTGTATGGATATTTCATGCGACTAACTGACAACATTGAACACGAGAAGACGTGGACACGGCTACAAAAGGGAAATATCAAGAGGAAAACTGAATCTCTTCCAATAGCAGCACAAAACAACGCTATTAGGATCATGTTAAAGCCAGAATCGATAATATATAACAGAAAAGCAAGTGTTGGTTATCCTGAAAAAGATATGAAACGATTAATCACATAGAAAGCGAATGCAGCAAATTAATACGGGAGTAAAGAGTAAGAATGACTGGGTGGGGAAGGTGATCCGCTGGGAATTGTGCAAAAGATTTAAATTTGACCATATTACCAAGTTGTAAACGCGCATACCAGAATTTGTCGTTGAAAATGAGACGTATAAAATTCTCTGGGATTTTTTTTTTTTTTAGATACAAACGGTTCACTTCATCTCTGCCAGTTGACCAGAACTATCGTTAATTAGTTTAAAAAAAAAGAGAAAAAGAGAACTTGCCGTCTTGTGAATTTTGATGTTTCACCGGACTGCTGAGTAAAAATAAACGAAAGGGAAAAGATGAATACTTGGACCTTGCTAGAGAACTAATAAAAACTATGAAACATGTGGATGGTTTGGTTTCGTTTTTTGGCATATCAACCATTGTAAGTTAAGATATTTAATGCCAAATCCTCTTCATACATATGTATTAAATATATAAGATTTGATTTGGTGGGGTTTTATGGCATATCAACCATTGAGGATTATTTAATGCCAAATCCTCTTTATACATATATATTAAATATATAGGATTTGGTTGGGTTGGGTTTTATGGCATATCAACCATTATAGGTTATTTAATGACAAATCCTCTTTATACATATATAAGATTTAGTTTGGTTGGGTTTTATGGCATATCAACTATTATAGGTTATTTAATGACAAATCCTCTTTATACATATATATTAAATATATATGATTTGGTTTGGTTGGGTTCTATGGCATATCAACCATTGTAGGTTATTTAATGCCAAATCCTCTTTATACATATATATTAAATATATAAGATTTGATTTGGTGGGATTTTATGGCATATCAACCATTGTGGATTATTCAATGCCAAATCCTCTTTATACATACATTTTAAATATATATGATTTGGTTTTGTTTTGTTTTATGGCATATCAACCATTTTGGGTTATTTAATGCCAAATCCTCTTAATACATATATAAGATTTAGTTTGGTTGGGTTTTATGGCATATCAACTACTGTAGGTTATTTAATGACAAATCCCCTTTATACATATATAAGATTTGATTTGGTTTAGTTTTATGGCATATCAACCATTGTAGGTTATTTAATGCCAAATCTAGTTCATACATATATGTTAGATATATGATTTGTAAACATAAGTCAACAAAGTTAGATAGTTCAAAGTATTGCTATGCATCATTAACAATTCAATTAAATATCAGTCCTTTGTTTACACACACTTAACTGATTAAACAGTTTTATTTAATGCAGCAAAAGTCAACAAAGTCAAATAGTTCCAAATATTGCTTTGCTTCAATAAAAATTCACTTAATATCAGTCATTTGTCTACATACAGTTAAAAGATAAAACAGTTCTATTTCTAACAATTAAATTTAGCATTAGTCATTTATTTTCACTTAGTTTAAATGTCAAACAGTTCTGTTCGATCCATAGATAGGACCCGATCACGTGCTACCACTCAAGGCCTGAGTGAACCTGGGACCGATAACGGTGATACCAGTTGGAGTTGGGGTGCTTGAAACAATCTCCAAAGGATTCAAAAGGAGATTAGAGCAGTTGGAAACCACCGGCTAGAATACCGAGAGGTGTCCTGGAGACCTTAGGGGATTTGTGGTCATTTAGACACTTGTGAGAGCCCATCAAATAATACTGGTTTGAACAACTCGTAAGGAGCAAAATAATTTTTCGGACGAGGCATGACATAAACATGTTATCATCGCTCTGAAGATATATATCTTCTGAATATGTTTTTTTTCATATCATATGTTTATATACCATTGGATATATTCCCATTTTTTTCTTATATATATATATATATATTAATCCATTTGATCTGAAGAAGAAGTCCTGATATTTTTGGTGTTATTGATTCATATCAATACCCATAACAGGATGGAAATAAATCTATAAACCTAATATGACCGGTTTTTGTTTTTCTTAAAGAAATTTTTGCTCCGTGATGTCAGTTACATTGAGCTTTTGCCAGGGAAATTTAAATGTTCATAGTTGAATGATTTTTTGTCCTGACGGAATTATTCCCGACTCCAGTTTAACTGGACCGAATAATATATATATATATATATATATATATATATATATATATATATATATATATATATATATATATATATATATATATATATATAGTTGTAATATTCATCTACAATGTGTGCACAATATTAGTGACAAAGTGTGTATGTTTAAGTTAAGATAATATATATTTACCAACTCCTCTATACGAGCAGTGTACTACAAGAGGTCAATTATTAAGTGGTTTGAGTTAGAATTCAGAGTTTTCCTTCTCCTAGACCGGTTGCCCTATTAAAGCTGAAGAGCTCAATTCTGCCTTTTAACAGGCTGGGAGGGGTGAGAATATTTTTCCAAGGGTATTAGAGCTACGTAAAATGCAAAGTCTCTTCCAGGATTTGAACTTGTGTTGCTGTGTCAACAATTTACGACGGTAAGAATTCCAACACTATCGCCTTAGTTAGGGTGGTATAGCATACCTAGTCACGTAGGCTGGTTGACTGTCAAATATAGACACAAGTCTGCCGTAGATCCTTACTTTTCTTTAACTTATATCAGCCAAACTATAGACATTTTTTTTATCAAATTCTATATTAAGTTGCCAAAGTAGCACATGGGCTATATGTAATGGTTATTCTGAAATATATCTAAACTTTTGAGTTAAAAGTATGCTATTTGGGGGTGTCCTCGTGGTTAAAGCGATGGACTGCGAAAACGTAGTAAGCGAGTTCGTATTCCAATCGCTCTATTACGTTCACTTTAGGGCAAATACATTTGGAAGAGGTATGAACCCTCTAATCCCCCCAGCTATGGGTTAAATAGTACCACTACTGTTCTCCTAGGAGAATGGCTTTGGCATTAAACAACCTACAAAGGTTGATATGCCATTAAACAAAGAAACCAAACCAAACCAAACCATTTGTATGCTATTTGAAATTCTAACATTCATACACTCTATAAGTAAGTAAAGTTGGCGACTGTAGTCGAGGGTGACCCAATGGTTCCCTTTTCAATAGCTACTACAACAAGGTGTTAGGGAAGGAGCTATTCCTTTCCCTGGATTGCTCCACTCTACCTTTGATTCCTACCTTATAATGCTGAGAGTTAAGTAAGGAGGGATCAAATACCATTTTTTGAATCTTTGGCACAACTCGATCTGGAGTTGAACCCCCCAGTCTCGCAGGCCATTGATGAACACTCTAACCATTATGCCAATGATACCTCATATCAAAAAATTAAAAGGCTAAAATTTTATTATAAAACCAAAACTTCAAGTTAAAGGCAAAAGCTGCTTCCCCCCACTTTAAAAAAAAATCAGCGACTTCAAATTAATCCAAAACAATAAACTTAAGTAACCAGGAAAAGTTAAATTTTGTTCTCCATTGTTATTGAACTATTTGATTGAGATTAAAAAATAAAGGGTTAACCCCTGACATACAATGGTCCATATTGAAAAGATCTAGTACCCCAAAATCTTTCGATAGTTGGTGCAATCTGTGTCTTGAAGAAAAAATCCACATTTTGCTTTTTCCTGAGCCAAAAAAATTATTAAATAAGAGAAATGAACTAATAGCTAGGTGTAGACATAGGGCTAAATTTAAACTATAAATATTTAACCAAATTAAAAAAAAAAGCATAGAGTTAATTTGGAGAATTAGAGTTAATTTTGAGGATAAATAAAATAAATTGTTAGATTGATAATTGTGAAAAAGCATGTAATACATACGTACTACGTATAAAAAGTGGAACTGATTAATGCTTTCTAAATAATTTTGAAATTTTAAAATATAGTAAATAAATTAAATATTTGTTTTTGTTTTTAGTTTAATATATCTATTACTGTATCTTTACGTGAGGTTATTAATTAAAGTTTAAATCTAATTCAATAAAAAATCTGTAATTTATGTCTAAATGTAATTAAAAAATTATTAATTAAAGAAAATTAAAAAAAAATTACTACATTCCGAACCGAAATTTAAATTTAAAACGGAAGTGGGCTTAATGAAGAGGTAACTCTTCACCCCTCTTCTATCCCCTCCCACTCTTATGTGTCTATTCTAGTTTTTTTTATCAAAAAGATCTGAAGAAGTCCTGTTAATTTTTTTTCGTGTTTTTGGAAATTTCAAAAATGCGTAACAGGATGGAAATGAATTTATAATTCTATGTGACCGGTTTCGTTGTTTTTTCTTAAAGAAAAAAAAAGTATATATATATATATATATATCAATAAAGAAGGGAAATTTATTTTAAAAGGGGAAGTAATTTTTTTCGAATTGGTTTATAGTGATAATCATTTTGAGCTTACAAAAATATTTGTTTTGTGGTTATTCAAAGTTGGGCCAATCAAACACAAAGGTCCGTCTTTTTTGGTGGTTGAAAAGTACAAACTATGTGAAATTTACTGGAGAATGTATGATATGTTTTGGAAAATCCTGTTTTAGTCAAAAGAATCTTTATGAATGGGCTAAACATGGGTTTGACTCAACAAACCTGGAGTGGAAACGAACAGACTTTCCGGTAAAGAAAAATTTCTTGGAGCAACGGTCAATAAAAAAGGTAATGTTGACAGTCTTCCGGGTCATAGAAGGATCCATCATTATTGCTTTCTTCGAAAAGGGGAAACTGTAAATAGAACTTCCTATTGACAGCACCTTAAGCAATATTTCAGCACCCCAGGCAATATTTCAGTTTATTCATTGAATGACCCCCGTATCGACTCACTTGTTTTTAAAATTCATGCAATAAGTGCAAAAAGAAAAAAGCTAAGTCGGCTGGGCCTGTAGAATACTCCGACTGCATCTCTACAGAGGGGTAAGACTCCCCTAACGAGTGTCCTGGATATGACATTAAACAATCTGATGGTGAGGCTCCAGTAATGCAGGAGCTTTGGGGAATGCGGAGCACCTCTTCATTGCCATCGCTCCCAGATCCACTTTGGCCCGGAGTGGTAGCACCTGATAAGGTCCAATCTATGGTTCAAATAGAACTGCTTGATATTTAAAGTGAGTGCAAAAAATGACTTAGAAGTAGAACTGCTTAATTCTTTAACTGTGAGTAAATTAAATTGTGTGTACATATCACTGATGTTTAATTGAATTGTTAATGATACATAGCAATACTTGGAACCATTTAATTTTGTCGACTTATGCTAAGTTGAATTGTTAGAAATAGAACTGCTTGATCATTAAACTGTGTGTATCAGCAAAATGTGTTTAGAAATTATATATTTAATATATATGTAAAAGCAGGATTTGGCATTAAATAACCTACATCATCATCGTCTTGTCGTACCATCAGCACGGATATCCATGACCCTCTCTCGCCACCCCTCCCTATCGTTCATTGCTTCCGGCAAGTCCTCAGGGCTGCACCCCGTATCTACACAGAGCTGCTGTATATAGGCCCGAGCTGGTCGCCCTGCTTTTGCTATTCCATATGAAGGGGTCCACAGGAGTGCATCACTTATGAGCTCGTCCCGACTTCTCCAGCAGTGTCCTGCATGACTGGTTCGTCTTTGATAGTTTCCATGATGAGTGGTAGGTGGCCGTATAGCTGCTGCTTTGTGGGGTATTGCATCCAGGACTTGTTCAATATTACTCGCAGCATTCTTGTTTAGTTGCCGTTAAGCTTTTTCTCTATCCGTTTCGTTAACGTCCATGTAGTGCATCCAAATAGCAGTATCGACACGACCGCTGCTTGGAAGAAAGTGCGTTTCATTTTATCCGTCAAGTCTGACTACCATATGACCGGTAGCCTATTGATTGATAGCTGTCCATGCCTTTGGTAGTCGCATGTCGATGTATGATGAAACACTGGTCTTAAATGCCGTAGGGCACCTCTGGTGGTGTAACGGTTAGCAAGCTAGACTAGCAAACCTACACGAGTGAGTTCGAGTCTCATTGGGCGCCCCATTCATTCGGCCTTGTGCCACATCGAAGCAAAGAGATTTGTGAATTACTTGGGCGCCTCGGGTAGCGTAATGGTTAGCAATCTAGACTAGCAAACCTACACGAGTGAGTTCGAGTCTCATTGGGTGCCCCATTCATATGGCTTTGTGCCACATCTAAGCAAAAAGTTTAGTAAATTGCCACTGGTCTTAAATGCCGTAAAATCAAACTAGACCAAACAGAGAAAGAAAACACTATAAATAGACGAAGCGGTCGAAACAGACTTTTAAAAAAGTATAAATGAAGAATTAAAGCATTTACAAAAAACGAATAACGTGTGAATTATATGAGCCGAAGTAGAGTGATTTATTACAGTTGCTGTCATTAAATCTTTGCTGGCCAAGAAGTGCAAACTATGAGATATTCATAGACTGTGCGATGTGTACGGGGAAAAATGGTTAAGGAAGAAAAAAAAAAGAAAAAAAGAAAAAAAAAGAAAAAGCCAACAAATAGGCTAAATATAAGTTTGACACTATCCATATTTACCAACCTCTCCGCTCGGGCAGGATTCGACACAAAATCAATTTTGAAGCGGAGTTTAACAGGTTTGAATTCAGAGTTTTCCTTCTCCTAGATTAGTTGCCTCACCAAAGCTGAAGAGAACCTAGTCGGCCCTACTATTTACCCATAGCTGGAGGGAGAATAATTGGATTCATAGTTTTCCCAAGGGTATTAGTGCTATGTGTAATGCAATCAGTCTTGTCCAGGATTTGAACTCGTGCCGCCGTGTCCATTTCCTACGACGGTAACCATTACACCACGGGCACCACCAGTTTGACACTATAAAGCTGGATGGAAAAGACATTTCATGGAGTGGGAATACACTGAACCTACGGCAAAAAAATATTCCGGTCGCTGCGCCCAGTAAAGAAGGTCATGCTCATAGTTTTATGGGATGTGAAAGAAGCCATCAGTATTGCTTTACTTGAAAAAAGTAACCATTGTAAATAGTACTTCTTAGTGCCAACACGTTTGGCAATATTTCACTGGTGGATTCCCTGTGATGCAGTGGCTCAAATGATGAATGTGACATTGTAGTAAGCGAGTTCGAATTCTAGACGCGGTATTGTGTTCACTTTCGGATAAATACACTTTGAAAAGGCTTGATCCTCTTTATTCTTCCGGCAATGAATTAAATAGTGCCACTGTCGTTGTTCTATATGCTTTTGGCATAAATAATCCTGGAAGATTGATATTAAACAAAGAAACCTAACCAATATGTCACCTGTTTTACTGTTTGATTTGGTTGGGCTTTATGGCATATCAACCATTGTAGGTTATTTAATGCCAAATCCGGTTTATTCATATCATGTATACTTCTCTTCCCTCTCCTGTCTTCTCCTCCCCTCTCTTTTCTCTTCTCACTTTTCTTTTTCTTTTCTTTTCTTTTCTCTCTCTCTCTCTCTCTCTTTCTCTCTCTTCTTCTTCGTTGTATTTCTTAGAGGTTCCATTTGTTTTAATATCCTTCTCTTCCCTCTAATCTTCTTTCTTTCTTTCTTTCTTTTGTTGTATTTCTTCTTCTTCTTCTTCTTCTTCTTCTTCTTCTTCTTCTTCTTCTTCTTCTTCTTCTTCTTCTTCTTCTTCTTCTTCTTCTTCCGTTGTATCTCATAGAGGTTCCATTTGTTTAAATATCCTTACCAGTGCTAATCACGTAATAGTTTTTTTTTCTCGAAAAAGAACGCTGATTGAATAATTAAAAAGTTATATGATCTTTCTTTGTACCTCTTCTTCTTCCCTTGTTTTTGTATTTTATTAAACATCCATCGTTGTTCCATCAACACTTGTTTCACCATCTTAAAGTCTTGATGAAGGTTTATGAAAACCGAAACGTTTTAACGATGACCTCCCTTCGTCATAAAGACATCACTTTTGGATTACTTTATTTTTTAATTTTCTCCATACTTTCGGATTCCTTACCATTTTTTATTTCTCCATATATTAAATATATATGATTTATTAACACATTTTATTGATAACATTTTTAAGCAAACATGAGCTTTTTTTGCACGTAATTGAATCAGTCAATTGTTTGCACACATTTGAATAGAAATACGTTATTCAAGACACTAGTTTGTAGGTAATTTCATTTTAAAATGAGTTAGAACGAATTTGTTTACACTCTAGTATTGCTATTGTTTCTACAGTTAAATGGTTTCAATTATTGGTCTCTAACACTTATAATTCTATTCGTTATGACTCATTTGGTTTGGTTGGTTTTATGGCATATCAACCATTGTATTAATGCAAAATACTCTTTATACATATATATTTATTTAATATATATGATTTATTAACACATTTTGTTGATAACATTTTTAAACAAACCTGAGTTAATACAGTTAAATGGTTTTTAAGTATTTCTATCTAATATAAATAATTATATTTCCTATTACTCATTTGTTTCCACATAGTGAAGCAGTTACAAGTATTTCTATGTATCACTAACAAGTCAATTAAACATCAGTTATTTGTTTATACACAGTTAAATGATCAAACTGTTCTATTTCAAACAATTCAATTTTGCATAAATCATTTGTTTGCACTCAGTTTAAATGTCAAACAGTTCTATTTGACCCATAGAATAGATAAGACCCTATCAGGTGCTACCACTTCAAGCCAGAGTGGACCTGGGAGCGAAGGTAACGAATGGGTACTCTGCATTCCCTAAAGCTTGAGCATTACTAGAGCCTCACCATCAGATGGTTTAATATCATATTCAGAACACTCTTTGGCTGGGTGGGGGTCTTACCCCTTGGAGGAGATGCAGTCGGTGTATTCTACAGCTCCTACTGATTGGACTGTTAAAACTTCTAAGATCCTTTTGATGAATATACTATTTGAAAAATCATATTTTAAAAAATCATGGATTCAAATCAAAGTATTAACGGGTCGATGGAGCATCTCATGATTATTCTTGATAATTACACTCTTGAAGGGCTCCTTTGATGGCATTTGAACTTTATTTTGAGCCACATCCTATCATAGCTAATACAGTTAAATGGTTTTTAAGTATTTCTATCAAACACTTATAATTATATTCAATATTAATCATTTGATTGCACACAGTGAAGTATTCACAAGTATTGCAATTTTATATTATTCTGTTCAATAGTCAACGTTCGTTTGGTCTCGAGTTGATCCAAGCATCGCTATGTATCACAACAATTCAATTAAACATCCGTCATTTGTTTACACCCAGTTAAACGATCAAACAGTTCTATTTCTAACATTTCAATTTAGCATTAGTCATTTGTTTGCACTCAGTTTAAATGTCAAACAGTTCTATTTTACCCATAGAGAGGACCCTACCAGATGCTACCGCTCCAGGCCAGAGTGAACCTGGGAGCGATAGCAATGAAGAAGTCCTTCGCATTTCCCAAAGCTCCAGATTGTTTAATATCATATAGAGGACATTCGACGGCCGGGTGGGGGTATCTTACCCCTCAGCTGAGATGCAGGGCACTCGTTGGGGTAGGGCGTTTTACCCTTCTGCAGAGATGCAGTCGGTGTATTCTACAGACCTCTCAGCCGACTGGGATTAGATGGTTTAATGTCATAAGCAGGGCATTCATTGGGGTAGGGCGTCTTACCCATCTGCAGAGATGTAGTCGGTGTATTCTATAGCCCCCTCAACTGACTGGGATTAGATGGTTTAATGTCATATGCAGGGCACTCGTTGGGGGCCGTCTTACCCTTCTGCAGAGATGCAGCCGGTGTATTCTACTGCTCCCTTAGCCGACTGGGCTTAGATGGTTTAATGTCATATGCAGGGCACTCGTTGGAAGGCGTCTTACCCTTCTGCAGAGATGCAGTCGTTGTATTCTATAGCCCCCCCCTCTCCGCCGACTGAGCTACTGATTTATTGAATGACCCTCACGTAGCATAAGACACTGCCACCACTTAAGTAGTGGGTAAAGCTTTCTAACTTGGTTATTTTGCGTCTTATATGTGAATAAATCAGTAACAGTACAAATCCTAAACTATTTTTATTTCGTGATAATTCTTAAAAATTATTTTTGCTTCTTATTTTTATGTTCTCGTCTCCGAGAATTGTAAGTCAGGTGTTTATGTTAATCGCGCCTTACGGAGAAGACGTAAAAGCGAAGCCATTTTCTGGATTTATATCTGTTTGGCAACATAATTATCTTAACAACTATCATTGGCAGAGATAAGAGAAAAGTCACAGAAACAGTAACAATGACGACAACAAAACAACAACAACAACAGCAACCTGATTTACCGTCGATGACCATCAGAAAATTCTGGTTATCGAGAGCAAAATAATAACATTTTGCTGAAGCTAGACTCTTGAAAAATCCATACATGTTGAAAACTAAGATTACCTCATGTCTGCACATTTTTCTCACTCTTTGTCTGTCTCTTCCTAATTCAATTCAATTCAATCTTCGTTATTTGTTCATGAAAAATGGACCTGTGGAAATTCCATTGGTGTTGATTGCTTTGATTATCTCACAGCTCATCCCTTTTTTTCGCTTTTTCCTTGTGTCGCTTTTTTTCTTATGCATTTTAATCTTTGCTGTTTGTCAATATTGGTTGGATCTGTGGAAATTCCATGGCTGTTGATAGCTGAGATTATATCCCGCCTCTGATCATCTGTTATGTTTTGCCCGTATGTTCTATTCCTTTTCAATTTCAGTCCTAGTTGTTTGTCTATGTTGGTTAGAACTAGGGTAATTCCATGGATATGCATTTATCCAAACCCTCCATGCGAGCCGGATGTGACACAAGGTGAATTTTATAGAGGGTTATAACAGCTTTGAATTTTGAGTTTTCTTTCTATTAGATCAGTTGCCATACCAAGGTTAAAGATCCTAGTCTGTCCTACTACTTGCTCATCTTACCCAAGGGTATTATCACTTTGTGAAATGAAAACGGGTTCATCATGGGTATTTGCAATGTGGTGTATTCAATAAGTTTCCAGACTTTCTTTGTTCAGGCATTTAAAATTGTCGTAGCCTCTTGAAAATTCAGTATGTTATTGCTAGACATCTTATAAGATGACTGACTAATTTTTATGATTCAAATGAACAGCTACAGCAGTAATTGGAATACACCCTACTAAAGCCTGATTGTCACAGCTGGTGAATTTCAAAAATGCAATCTGACACTTAAGAAGAACAATATGCAATAAAATTGTGTTTCAAACTTGGAAAAAATGTCATGCAATGAAAGCTGGATCTACTGCTATGACCCAGAGACCAAGAGACAGAGTTCCCAGGGGAAGCATGCAGGCTCTCCCAGACCCAAGAAGGCCAGATAGAGCAAATCCACCCACAAACTTTTGATGATCCCATTTTTTGACAGCACTGGCATGATCTACATGCACTGGGTTCCCGTGGACAGACAGTCAACAAGAAATACTATGTTGAGGTTTTAAGGGAGTTCAGGAAGAGATTCCTTGGGAAGAGGCATGTACTCTTCAAATCGGTTCCGTGGCATTTCCAGCAGGACAATGCACCAGTCTACAACTCCATCCTTGTCACAGACTATTTGACCAAGATGGACATCAAGACAGTTCCTCACCCCCTATAGTCGAGACCTTGCTCCCTGTGACCTTTGCTTATTCCCTAAGCTCAGAGGCTGTCGTTATGAGACAATTGAGGAGATAAAAGAGGCTGTGACGAAGGACATTGACATGCTCACACAAGAGGACTTCAATGGGGCCTTCCAGAAGTTGTTGGAACGATACAACAAATGGATTGCAGCCGGAGGAGATTACTTCGAAGGGGACTAGAGTTTCATGTGTGTACTATCAATAAAAGTGCCCATACGAAAAACGTCTGGAAACTTATTTAATGATCCTCGTATCTAACTCGTCACCCACTATTTTCTTGTATCTTTTCTTCTTCCTTATCTCTTTCAATCTTCGTTGTTTGTCGATGTTAGGTAGACTTGTGTAAATTCCATTGTGTTGACAACTAAGTTTATCTCATGTCTTTACTCTTCTCTTACCGTTTGCCTGTATCTTCTTACTTCCTCCCTTATTCTTTGCAGTTCTTTTTTCTTTTTCTTTTTAAAATAATGATTTAATTAATTAAATCAAAATAACTGAAATGTTCTAATTCTTGACAAAGGCAGAACTTCGTTCAGCAGGAACTAATTAAACCCTCAACACCGTGTCATAAATTGTTTTTATTTTATTCTATTTTAGGGTTATCATATTCTTCAAACATAGGACACCCTATACAAATTTCAACTCATTTGATTTCAAACTTACATATCGACGTGTAAATGGAAATAATACCGGGTGCGACTGAAATACCCTCTCTCATTCTAAACTGTCTCCTGTGTGATGTAAGCGAACTTAGGCAAGTGCCAATGTTAGCTCCATCCAGCTAATCGTCAATCATTTTTAATTTCAGATACATTGTTAGCACCATAGTTTGGACCAGTGTTGCATACTCAACACAACACATAATATATATTCATATATACATATATACATCTACATATGCATGCAGAATCATAATGACGCAATAATAAAAGACGAGCGAAGACTTCTTTAAAAAAATATACCTCTCACTTTATTTGAAAGGTTTGCGTGTGAGAGGGGGTTGGAGACTGAACAAAGACTGCCACACATTGACCTCCCCAGCCCCTCCGGACATCACCGTGTGTCGATCTCGTTCTCTTGGGCTGCTCAACTGGGGGCCCAGCCTCTCTGGGACATATTCTCATTCCAGCATCTTCTCACCAACTAGTCTCCAAACTCACTCGGGGGTCCCGAGGGCCCCTTCTGCTGGATGGTGGCTTTCTCTACCACATCTTGACTCTAACTCATCTGCTCTCCAACTCAATCGGGGGTCCCGAGGGCCTTTTCTGCTGGGTGGTGGCTTTCTCAACCACATCTTTCTCCAATTTCTCTGATCTCCAACTCACTGACTTCCTGTCTTCACCGAGTTATATAATAGTTCAATCGCCCACACAATCTTTGGAATGGCATTTTTGATCGCCATCAAGCGGAAATAACTGTCATGCAGTTCACAGGTCACTCTCTTCCGGTGCATCAGTCTTTGAGTGTACCATGAGATTTTTACCTTGTCCCATTTTTTCAGCCAAGCCCGCTTACGCAATTTCTTCTCATAACTGCCATCGGAATATGTCACTTCCTTCCGGTGCATCACATTGGAATGACATGTTTGGCCGGGTCGAAGGTCAATATACAATACCAGTGCACATCTTGCGTTTGCGATTGAAACGTTTTTGAAGACCATTTTATATGTAAAAGTCAATGAGTTATTTTGAAAAGGTATTCCTAACTTTGTTAAACGACTGTCAATATTACTGCTCTGGTATTACTACTCTTCTAGGGTTTTTAACATCCGCTGGAGTGACTTCGTCATTAATATTGAAATCCTTGGAAGAGCGAAGACCACAAGAATCGAGGCTATGCTACTGAAGTCCCAGCTATGCGAGGTTGGACGCGTCTCCAGAATGGGGTAATCATGGTTTATCTAAGAACATTCTGTACAGAGGGCTCTCTGTTAGCGATTGCGACAGAGAGGCATCAAAGAAGCGATTCAAGAACTGCTTGAAAAAAATCCTTTGGTGTCTGCTACATCGACCACAACTGATGGGGAACCCTAGCTGGGAACCGGGACGTCTGGCTTCTCACCACCAACCATATAGTCTCCTACTCTGAAATCATCTGCTGGGCCGCTCTCAAGAACAAAAGATATTAAGCCCTGACCAGACCTCCCGATGTAGCTGCTGTGATCGTACCTGTCTGTTCTGCTTAATCCTTATCGGCCACGAACATACCAATAGTCAGCGTAGACCGTCTCTTTCATGATCTTCGATTCACGAAGCCAAGCCATTGTAACGTTACTGCATTGGTGATACTACTTTTTTTTTAGATTTTCCAACGTATTCAAATGATTAGATATCAAACAGATTGTCATGTGTAGAAACACTAAAAATTACTTTTTAAACAACTTCAAATCACGCACATCTGTCCTTATTCTTCGACTTACATTACACGTTACTAATGTCTGTATATTTGCTGTTGCAAAGAGGCTGATGTAATTGGAAGGATTGATTGATGGATGAGACAAACCCAGTGAGGACACCGTTGATAATTAGGATATTACTGAGAGAAATTTCCCAATGGCATCAACTCTAAAAGGTGGCAGCCTAGTCGGTTGGGTTGTAGAATAAATCGACTACATCTCTTTAGAGAAGTAAGACCCCTCCTCAACGAGTGTCCTGTTTATGACTATAAACCATCTGATGGTGAGGTTTCAGGGCGGGAGCTTTGGGGAATGTGGAGTACCACTTCATTTGCATTACTTCCAAGTCCACTTTGGCCCGTAGAAGTAGTAGTACATTCTTGGGTCCAATCAATGGATCAAATAGAACTGTTTAACCATTTAACTGTGTGTAAACAAATAACCGATGTTAAATTGGTTGGTTAGTAGGTTGGTTAAATTTTCTGGCATATCAATCTTTGTAGGTTATTTAATGCCAAATCCATTTTTATGTAAATAATCAGTTCTATTTCAAACAATTCAGTTTAGTATGAGTACACAGTTTAATTGTTAAAAACATTTCTATTTCAAACTATTCAGTTTAGTCAAGCAGTTCTAATTCAGCTAATTCAGTTTCGTATAAGTACAGATTTTGTTTACACACAGTTAAATGTCAAAACCGTTCTATGATAAACAATTCAGTTTAGTGTAAATACAGTTTCAATGTCAAAAAACAGATCTATTTCAAATAATTCAGTTTCGCAGAAGCACGCAGTTAAAATTTACGTACGGTCTAATTGTCAAAAACATTATTTTAAGCTATTCAGTTGAATGAAACTGTTCAGTTAAGTATACGTATGCTGTTAGTTCTATTTAACCCATAGATAGAGCCCTATCAGGTGCTATCATTCCGTGCCAGAGTGAACATAGGAGTAATGGCAGTTGAGGGGTACTCCACATTCCTCAAAGCTCTTGCATCACTGGAGCCTCACCATCAGATTGTTTAGTGTCATATACAGGACACTCATTGGGGAGGTGTCTTACCCCTCTGCAGAGGTACAGTCGGTGTATTCTACAACCCCAGCCGACTGAGCAAGATGTTGGATTGAATTTTTAGTGTTATATAGCGATGTTTGAAACAATCAAACTTTGTGCAAATAAAACTATTGGTGTTGGATAACAATACTTGAAACCATTTAAGTGTATACAAACAAATGATTAATACTAATGACTGATGTTAAATGGACTTGGTAGTGTTACATAGCAATACTTAAAACCATTTAACTGTGTGCAAGCAAATGAGTTCATGCCTTTCTCAACGGTCTTTATCTAAATGTGAACGTCATAGCACGTCTGGAGTTCGATTACGATTCCTCTGTCCATTGCTTTAACCATTCCACCACAAGGACACCACCAGCAAGTGGATGACTAATGCTAAATAGAATTATACGGGTTGAATTGAAATACTTGAAAACCTTTAACCTAATTCAACAGTTGGTTCAAGTAGAGCTCTACTTGGAATCATTTTACTGAGTGCACGTAAAACTATTTGTGTAAACAATATTTGAAACCACTCGGAGAAAAAAAAAAAAAAAAAAAGAATCATTAGTGTCTGATAGCAATTCTAGAAACTATTTAACTGTGTGCAAACTATAGCAATACTTAATTGGAGATGCAGGTGGTGTAATGGTTATCGTCGTAGGAAATAGACACGGCGACACGAGTTCAAATCCTGGACGAGACTGATTGCATTTCACATAGCACTAATACCCTTGGTATTTTAGTTCTATTTAGTTCTATTTAATCCATAGACAGGACCCTATCAGGTGCTACCATTTCGGGCCAGAGTGGATCTGGGAGCAGTGCCAATGAAGAGGTACTCCGCATTCCCCAAAGCTCCAGCGTTACTGGAACCTTACCATCAGATTGTTTTGTGCCATATCAGGACACTCGTTGGGGGAGTTTTACCTCTCTGCAGAGATGCAGTCGGTGTATTTTGCAACCCCAGCCGACTGGGCCATGCCCGAGCAAGGGTGATCATGAAAGATATGAAAATGGATGACATTGTGGTGGTAGCGACGGCGGTAGCTGCCGAGTCAATGAAAAACACGGAGAGTGAACTTCTGTTCGTGGATGTTTGATGGTGTTTTAAATGCGACGGCATTAACCACTTAGCAAAAGATTGCTTGAACCAAGGAGATGGCAGAAGACGAGGGCAAGGACTACGCAAAACCGTGCATTGTTATTATTGCCATTTTATGGAGGTGCAGTGGTGTAATAGTTATCACCGTAGGAAATGGACACGGTGACACGAGTTCAAATCCTAGACGAGACTGATTAGATTTCACAGAGCACTAATACCCTTGGGAAAGGTATGAATCCAATTATTCTCCCTCCAGCTATGGGTAAATAGTAGGGCAGACTAGGTTCTTCAGCCTTGGTGTGGTGAATAGTCTAGGAGAAGGAAAACTCTGAATTGAAACCTGTTAAACTCCGCTTAAAAATCGACCTTGTGTCATATCTTGCCCGAGCGGAAGTGTTGGGTAAATATGGTTATTGTTGCCATATTGAGGGCCATGTTTTTCAAATCTGTCTCCAATTATATATACCATACAAAAGTAAATCGTTACAGTCATCTTAAACAGATAAAAACTTCATACTTGGTTGCGATATAGAAGTTTTGAGAACCAATGTATGTATTTACCCTTCCCCTTTGCCACAGGCTGGTGTGACACAAGGTCAAATTTTAAGTGAAGTAACAGTGTTGGGAATTCATGATTTTTCTCATCTTAAACAGTTGTCGAACCAAAGCTCAAGAACACAATCAACCCAACTATTACCCAATCGCTGGTGGGATGACAGATAGACTTATGGTTTCCCCAAGAGTATTAGGGTTAAATGAAACACGGTCAGCATCGTCTTGAATTTGAATTCAGGTTGCTAATTCCATTTACTGCGATGATAACTTTATTAAAAGCCAATGTATTTATGCAGTTTAATATAATTTTAAACATTATTTCAAATACATCTCGTTGACCCATAGATGGAACCTAAATAGGCTCTACAAGTTGATAATAAAGTTAATTTCTGATCAAAATTTAACTTATAACGATATATCAATAATAGAGTTAATTTCTGATCAAAATTTAACTTATTACGATATATCAATAATAAAGTTAATTTTGAATCAAAATATATCAAGTGACTATGTGTTTGGATAAAAAGTTTAGAATTGTCTCTTGAAAGTTATCCGTATTTTTTGAGGAAACTTTATTATTCACTTTTTTCATTCATTTTCCTTTATATTAAATTTTACTTCTTTTGTTGCAACCCTCAGATGTGACATAAATTCTTTAAGTTTGTTATTTCTTTTTGAAATACCCCGATGATGTGGTGGTCAAAAATGAGAAACACACACACACACACACACACACATACACATACACACACACGCAAACAACAATAACAACAACAACAGCAAAAACGAAAACAACAACAACGACCGAAGAACTGCGAGTCAAATGAAAAAAAAAATGGATGAAAGAAAAAACTTGTCAAAAATTAACAATAAAACGTAAATTTACTTACAGAACGCAGTGACTGTCTGGGAAGTATAAAGGACCAAGTCGGTCGTTTGTTTTCGTAATCCTTATCACTATCTGTAAAAAATCTCTATGTTCAATCTTAGTCGATTTATATTGTTCAGAGAACCAAGCATTCATTGTACAGCTTCGAACTGATATATGGCTTGCATTGAAGGAAGTTCAAACCTTGAGCCATGATCAATAGATCAACTTATCTAAGTATTTTTTTATCGTCTCCTAAAGAGTTCTCATGTTCTGATCAAATTTCTCGCACAAAAGAATAAATGTTATTGGCAGTATATTTTAGAGAACAAACTAGACAACCTGTGAACTCGCTGACACAGAAGTACGAATGCAAGCACGACTGGGCGGAGAAGGTGATCTATAGAGAATTGTGCAAACGAGTAAATTTTGGTACAATCCAACAATAAATTCACAGACTAGAATCTGTCCTAGAAAATGAGATATAAAATCATCTGAGAGTTTAAGATGAAAACCGATCTCCTACTTGCGGCTGGAAAACTAGATCTTGTAATAGGCATTAAGATGAAAAAAACTTTTTAGTCGGCTGGAGCTGTAGAATACACCGACTGCTTCTCGGCAGACAAGTATGACTCCCTCAACGAGTGTCCTATATATGACTAAAAACAATCTAATAATGAGGCTTCAGTAATGCAAGAGCTTTGGGGAATGCAGAGTATTGCCATCACTCCCAGTTCCACTCTAGCCCGGAGGAATATCACCTGATAGGATCCTATCAATGGGTCAGATAGAATTAAATTGTATATTTATGCTACATTGATTTGTTTGAAATAGAACTGTTTATAAGTACAAAAATGGATTTGGCATTACATAACCTGTAATGGTTGACACGCCATAAAACCAAACCAAAAGAGTGAAATGATATTAACCAATGATTTTGGTTAATCCACAATATATTTGAATTCATTCGAATTATCATATATATATATATATATATATATATATATTGAAATGAAGATGAGCGCAAATGATTTAAAATTTGCCATTTCGGTTTATTTAGTTATCTATCTATCTATCTATCTATGACAGTAGATAATGTGAATAAATACAATATTCAGAAAATATAAAAACAAAGTAACCCAAAAGTGATGAATTTATAACGAAGGAGAGACAACGTTAAAACGTTTCGGTTTTATTGAACCTTCATCAGAACTTTAAGATGCTGAAAAAAGTGTTGATAGAACAAAGATGGCCGTTTTGATAAAATACAATAACTGGGGGAACCGTTCAATAATTCAATCTGTGTTCTTTTTGAAAAAAATATTACGTGATTGTCACAGATAAAGATGTTTAGATATATTGACCTTCTAGGAGATACAACAGATTAAAATGAAGAAGAAAAGAAGAAGAAGAAGAAAGAAAGAAAGAAAAGAAAAAATATTTACTTAAAATCTTCACTTTGCATCTCTTCCTTAGCCACTGTATATGACTAACAATTTACATATTGTAGAAAGTGATATGATTTATTCCTGTTTATTCATTTACATAGGGTATGTTTCTTCTTCTTCTTCTTCTTCTTCTTCTTCTTCTTCTTCTTCTTCTTCTTTGTAGTTTGGTTTCGAGTAGTTTTCTCGTTCTAAGTTATTCTTTTTTAATTTTTTTTTCTTTCATCTCCACTTATTTGATGGTATCCGCTTCCAATATTCCCGTGTATTCGTAAGTTTCTTTTTCTCCGAGCGTTCTGATTGTTTCTTGAATTGGTAGTTCTATTCCTTTCGTCATGTATCGTTTTCCGCTTCTCATTATTAACATGACGTATTTTTCTATGCCAAATTCCATTACTAAATCTTCACTGTATATCCCTACTGCTGCCTGTTTTAGGGTTTCCAATACTTTTTCATCTTTAGTAAACACTTTGAAGTCGTCCATGTACATTAGGGGGTTGATTTTTTTCTTGCAATTTATGAAGTTTGTTTCCTTCTGTGCATTTCCTTAGTATGTGACTGAGTGGTTTGATCGCGTTTACAAATAGTAATGGTGATAGTGCATCTCCCTGGAAGATGCCTTTCTGGATTTTCACCTCAGTTAAGCTTTTTCTTCCTGCTGTCAGTTCGACTCTTCAGTTTTCCATGGTATTCTCGATAAACTTTACGACTTCACCAGATATTTTGTACATTTTGAGACGGTCTACGATCCATCTTTGCAGGACCATATCATATGCATTTTTGTCGTCAATCGAGGCCATAGTTAGATTTTTGCGTCTTGTTTTGCTCTCCTTGAGGATATGTTGATCAATGTAAAATAGCTCTCCTGTACCTCTGCGCCCCCTCAGGTATTCTTTCTGTTTCTCGAGGAACCGTCCGCAGCTTATTAGCGAATAGTAAATCTCCTCCCTAATTTGTGCTGTTGGTACTATTTACCAACCCCTCCGCTCGGGCAGGATATGACACAAGGTCAATTTTTAAGCGGAGTTTAACAGGTTTGAATTCAGAGTTTTTCCTTCTCCTAGACTAGTTGCCTCACCAAGGCTGAAGAACCTAGTCTGTCCTACTATTTACCCATAGCTGGAGGGAGAATAAGGGGGTTCATACCTTTCCCAAGGGTATTTGCCCGAAAGTGAACGTAATAGCGCGACTGGCGTACGAACTCGCGTACTACGATTCCGCAGTTCATCGCTTTAACCATTACACCACATCATCGGTAGGTATGTTATGGGTCTGTAGTTGTTAGGGACAGTTCCTTTTTGGGAGTCAGTTTGGATCAGGGTGGTCTTTCCTTTGGTCATCCATTCGGATATTTTTTTTTTCTTGGAAGCATCTATTCATTTCGATAGTCTATCGTGGACGGAAGTGAATTTTTTAAAACCACTCTACATGTATGCCATCATGGCCAAGTGTTTTCCAGATATTATTATTAGTTCATGTTAGAGTAAAGAACGTGTCTTTAAAAGTAAATATTTTTGCGAACAAATAATTTTTGGAAAATAGAAAATAAAGTAGAATAAAGAAAGGTTTGATTGACTTTAGAATTATTGCAACGAATTTTTGTAACAAAGAATAAAAAAGTCAATAAAAACCAATTAACTTTTAGCAAGATCAAATGCTATATTTTATTTCTATGAGAATCAATATATAAAATACAAATCAAAATAAAAATCCTGATTTAGAATGTGTGAATAATACTTATCCAGTGGAAGTTGGCGCTTTGTACGACGTATATTTTTCGCCTGGGTCTTGGTATTTTTGTCGCATAAGTTTTTTTATTTCGTATGATATTTTTGTCGTATCATTATTCTCAATTTAACACTGCCATTATTCTAATTATTTAGATTTTTATTGAATTTTCTTCTTAACTGTTTTTATTGTTTTGTTCTTTTTAACTGTCCTGGCCCGGTAATTATTACGGAGATATAGACCTCTCCATTTTAAATTGTCTTCGTTATTCAAGCCGTCAGAGAAACGACCAGTTAGGTATAGTGCTTGATATAACAATTGAAAAATATAAAGTTTATATGCGGTCTACATCGGTGGCAGAAGAATCATGGTTTTCTATAGACAATAGTTTTTCGTCAAGGAGGAAAAAAAACAAAAAAACAACAACAACAAAGAAAGTAAAATAAAACAAAACAAAATAAAAACAAAACAAAAGAAAAAAAAATGACATTCTGGGTAATCTGAAATGAAATATTTTTTAATTGTTGGAAAATTCGCTACAAATGAAACAAATTAATGAATATATCCTTTAACTATAGACCTTTGTCAACTGAATAAACTTAATAAGCATTCTGATCTATCTATCTATCTATCTATCTATCTTATTCTGTTCATATCTATCTATCTATCTATCTATTACATTCTGTTTCTATGTATATATTGGAAGAATTCTTAATTGATTCGAAATAGTGGACGGAGATAAAGAAAATAGAGAAATGAATTCTACTTGAATCCCCGAGCAAGCAGCTAGACGTATTGACCTTTATGTAAATGAAAATATGTTTTAAACAAAAAGGAGCTATCTCCACTCTAAATGACAAGCCTCTAAAGTCAGTGAACCAGCTCTCATACTTCGGGAACAACATCTCATGTACTGAAAGTGATATCAGCGTATGCCAAGAAAAGGCGTGAAATATTATTCATAGGTAAATGATCATACGGAAGTCTGATTTATCCGATGAATTAAAACCGGATTTCTTCCAAGCTGTAGCAGAGGCCATACTATCATATGGATGCACCACATGGACGCTAACGAAACGCATACCACATGTTGTCTTGACCAAATCCCAGAAGCAACACCCCAGAAAAGAGCAGGTGTCCTGCCACCAACCTCCCATCTCATAAGCGACTCCTACGTATAGACACACCAGTGTTGACCAACCAGCAAAAACTTACACCAGCTCGGTACGGAGACTGGATACAGCCAAGAAGACCTGATAGGAACGATGAATGATTTGGGTGGATAGCGAGAGAGAGAGAGAGAGAGAGAGAGAGAGAGCGAGAGAGAGAGCGAGAGGGAAGGAATTTCGTGCGGTCAACGTGATTTGATGATGATGATGATGAAACTTAAAAAAAGATTTTTTCAATTGGCAAGATTTTAAACATTATGAATAAAATTCTGGCATCCCAGTCGGCTGGGTCTATAGAATACATCAACTGCATATCCGCACGAGTTATGACATTAAGCTCTCTGATGGTCAAGCTCCCGTTCCGGGGAATGTGGAGTACCCCATCATTGCCATTACTTTCAGGTACTCTCTGGCCCGGAGTGGTAGCACCTGATAGGATCCTCTGTTTATAGGCCAAATAGAGCTGTTTCATATTAAAACTCTGTACAAACAAATGACTTCTGCAAAATTGAATTGTTAGAAATAAAATTTTTTGGTCATTAAACTGTGTGTAAACAAATGCCTGGTGTTTTATTAGTGATACATATCAATACTTAAAACCATTTGATTGTGTGTAAATGAATGAGTAATGTTGAATAGAATTATTAGTGTTCAATAGAAATACTTTTAATGACTTCACACTCTGAAAACAAATGATTAATATCGAACTGAACTATTCGTGTTTGTTTTCAATAATTCAAACTATTTAACACTGTTGAAATACTAAGGTGCAAGCAAATTAGTTCAAACTAATCTAAAGATAAAAATACCAACAAACTATTCATTTACAAACCATATATATATATATATATATATATATATATATATATATATATATATATATATATATATTTAATTGTGTACAAACGAATGATTAACAGTAAATAGAATTATTTTTATTAGATAGAAATACTTGAAACCATTTAACAGGTGCCAAAAAATATATTTAATATATTATAAAGTAAGTAAGTAAAGTTAGCGACCATAGTCGAGGGTGACCCGAAGGCTCCCTTTTCGATAGCTACTACACCAAGGTGTAGGGGAGGGCGCTACTCCATTCCCTGGATTGCTCCACTTTACCCTTGAACCGTACCTTATAATGCTGAGTGTTAAGCAAGGTGGTATCAAGTTCCATTTTTAAAGTCTTTGGTATGACCCGACCTGGGATTGAACCCAGGTCTCCCGGGCCATTGGCGAACACTCTAACCACTGGGCCAATGTCCCGGTTAATATATTATATTTACCCTTATTATATATTAAATATATATTTATTATATAATACTTAACCTTAAAAATATCAAGGTGAAAGATTACCATATCTACAGTTCGTACCTAACCTCTTATAAGTTGAGTAACTGCCTTCAAGAGTGGTAGTCTTATAAGTCGAGTATAACCGACAACATACGTTTTAAGTCGAAATTTTAGAGACCGTATTTTACGGCGATTATGACCCAAAATTTATGTTTTAATTAGAAATTTTAGAAGTCGTCTTGTACGGCAAGTATAACCCCAAATCTTCGTTTTAAGTAGAAATTTTAGAATTCATCTTATAGGGCGAATATAACTCCAAATCTATGTTTTAGTAGAAATTTTAGAGGCCATAGCGCGAGTATGACCCAAAACTTACGTTTTAATTAGAAATTTTAAGTCATCCTATAGGGCGAATATAACCCAAAATCTATGTTTTCGAGGTCGTCTTATATACTTAGTTGTCTTCTAAACCAAAAAAATACGGTATCTGTCGATGGACTGTCGTTAAAACAAGATGCCACCAAGCTCACGGATCGTCTAGTAAGTAAGTAAAGCAAAAATGTCTTCCCTTTATAAAACCAAAATATTCTCAAGCGTATAGAGAAGCTTGTAGCGGGACGAACCAACTTAAATAATGTGCGTCAATATCGACGATTCCCTGTGGTGATTTGGGGGTTGAACATTTTATATTCACTTTTAGATCACCTGAATGATAAGAAGGTTCGAACAATCAATCAATTTGTTCAACTTTGTTGCTTACGTTGTCTTGGTTGAGTGTTTCAGGCGAAAATCCAAATTCACACACACAAAATATCTTTAAGACAACACAAATCGAATAGCATGCACAACATACACTGAAGACCAGAAAAAAAAAGCATGAAAGACACACAGTGACAGCAGACTGTTAGCATTTAATTTAATGTATGCACTGTAGGAACTCTTTCCGACTGGTCAATGCGTCAAGGTTAACAAAAGGAGTAACAGCAAATTAACTTTGATATTATTTCGCAACCATCGTGCATCTTGTCGGCGGAGGAGTTTATTGTACATTGAATGTATCCTTTACGGAGAGTTGCCCAGTCAGCTGGGGTTGTAGAATACCCCGACTGCATCACTGCATAGGAGTAAGACTTACCCAATGAGTGTCCTGTATATGACACTAAGCGATCTGATGGTCCAGTAATGCTGGAGCTTTAGTGAATGTCGAGTACCTCTGCATTGCTATCACTCCCAGGTCCACTCTGTCCAGGAGTGGTAGCACTTGATAGGGTCCTATCTATGGGTCAAATAGAACTAAACTGTGTACTTATGCTAAACTGAATTGCTTGAAATAGAACTGTTTTGACATTTCACTGTGGGTAAAAAAAAACTGTACTTATACTAAACTGAATTGTTTGAACTTTTATCATAATAAATTGATTCGGCGTTAAATGACCCCAAAAGGGTTGATATGCCGTAAAACAAAACAACCAACCAATATTTGCGGAGGGTTAAGGACACCAGCCCGAAAATAAGAGTGTTATGGGTATGATACTAAACTGCATCTGATCGTGAGGCTCCAGTTCTGGAGCCATGGGCAGTGCGAAGTACTCCTTTATTTCCATTACTCCAAGGTCCAATCTGGCCTAGAGTGGTAGAACCTGTTATGGTTCCTATCTTTGGGTCAAGTATATCTATTTAAAAAATATTTGCATTCGATTGGACGGTATACAAAAAACCCCACTCAAAATGAAAAAAACTACACAAAATGCGAATATGAACGCTATTTCCGAATCTTTTGGCATAAAACAACCCTAGAGGGGTTGACATGCCGTTAAAATCAATCAAGCCATCATTCACTGTGGCATGCCAGTGAAAAGATACTTTGTCAAGATATCTAACAACGGGATAAAGCATACTGATGTAGATTAATCCCTTCAAAATTAATTTTTAATCCGTATCCCTTATCCCAACAACATGGGTTGAAGTTGTAACGTCAAGAGAATTTCATTATAACATTTTTTGTCGGCAACGTCAGTCATGGCAGATTTATTGATCTAATGAAGATGAAAACAAATATGTTTCCCATAACCAGAAAAAGTTAAGAAAGGTCATTGCTAATATATATAACATATATAAAGAAAAAACATATATAACATATATGAAGAAAAATATTACATATACATATATATGTATGAATATAGTTAAACTGGGTATATTTTTGTACGGGGTCTATTTTTTTTTTAGTGGTTTTGTTTGTCTAAATTTCTGAGATGAAGCTTGATATTTGCTATTACATAGAATATTGACCTCGTCTTTATTGTTTTACCCAAAACGTTTCAGCCGATGTATCCTTCGGCCTTTTTCAGGTCTTTCATGTCAAATTTGGGAGTCCACACAGAACCTTGAAAAAAAGAAAACACGAAAGAAAAAACATCTGATATGAAAGTAGAGAGGAGTATCCCATGGGGTGATGAACACATTAGGTTTATATGTCCTAAAAATTCACTCAGAATTGTCCGGCAAGAATACATGGCACTGTAGATAACGCACTTGATCTGAAAGTATTTATAAGTGAAATCATGTGGAGGTTGCAGGTTCAATCCCAACTACGGGTAATAATAATAATAATAATAAAGAATACTTACTCTAACTTAACACTTGTAACCGGTCATGGTTAACAGAATTGAAATAGTCATGGATTAAATAAAGGGTTCAGTTTGAGGTTCTGTGTGGGCTCCGTAGTTTGACATGTGTTATATCGTAAATGATATACAATTATAGGTTATTCCGAGCGGTAAGAATAGACAACACATTCAGTAGATATAACAGAAGGCAGGTCACAGAGGTCCCCGTAGAGAGATCCCCGCGGACTTTCTCGAAACCTATGTATGGCACTAGACCTTGCTGTCTAGTTCAAGTCATAACCCGGCATACGTGCCCGGACCCACATTTGGGTTCGTGAAACCGCATGCCTAATCAGGCTCACATTGCACCAAGTGAGCCGATGAGCAGCATAGACCAGCAGGGTTCGAGTCTCGGCTCGTTCCCGACCTTCCCCTCCCCTTTATCCCCACTTTAATCGGCCTTTGGGCTTTTGACCATGTGTCAAGTCGTGTCTGGTGGGAGGCAGTGACAAATAAACAGAAAGGCATGTTTATCCGTACAAATATGTGTACAAATATAACTAGTAGATTAGTAGTACTATTACTATCCTCGTAAGGGTAAGATTAAGTTCAGCCAATGGTCGAACACGTGAGTCCTACGCTGAGCTCCTTCCCTTAGGGTCATGCGCAGAGTGATCTGTGTGTACTTAAATAATGGTTAGTTGTAGTAGTAGTACTACTACTACTACTGCGGCTGGGGTACTGGGAAGATAGGTCATTCCATTATATCAACATGAAACACCTGAAGAAGGACATATGGGCAGAAATTTATAACATGAAAGATGAGGTCAATCCTCCTAATGTTCTAAATGATAATAATTAGTGATTTTGGTTCTGATGACAGATTGTACAATGTCAAATGAGAAATTATTGTTACCAAGAGTCCGAGTAATAAATTTAATTTCTTTGTCAAGATTAAACTTAGAGCAAATCATTAAAGCCTTTTGTGTAAGAGTCTTGATTAAATTGATTTTTTGTTTCGTAGGACGGAAGGAGTCCCAACGGGTCTATAAACCAATGAGAAAGAGTTTTTGTGTACAGACGTGAGGAAATAGGAAGTAGTTGAATAAACCAAGACATCTTGAATAAAGAAGAACTAGTTTTCTCATCTCACGTTAACTTAGAGGCTGGGTGAACATTGTTATTGGAAGTGAAAGGTAAATTAACTTCCATCTCTCTGTTGAAGAGAGAAAATACGTGTTTCCTTCAATAAGTTTCCAGACTTTTTTTGTACTGGCATTTAAAATTGTCGTAGACTCTTGTAAATTTACTATGTGATTACGATACATCTTATGAGATGACTGATTAGTTTTTATGATTTCAGGTTCAAAGGAACAGCTACAGCAGCAATTGGAATACACCCTACTAAACCCTGATTGTCACAGCTGGTGAATTTCAAAAATGCAATCTGGACGTGAGGACACTTTAGAAGAACGATATGCAATAAAATTCTGTTTTATACTGGTAAAGAATGCCACAGAAACCTAGGGAATGCTTCATACTACTTTTAGACCATCTTGCATGAATTGAGTGGCATAAGAGATTCAAGGAAGGCACAGAGTCTGTGAGGGATGATGAGAGGTGTGGGAGGAGTAAGGAAGTCAATAGACCAGAGTTGATTGGCCAAAGGGTTAGTGTTAAGGTTACTATGTTGAGGTTTTAAGAGAGTTCAGAAGAGATTCCTAGGGAAGAGGCCAGCACTCTTCAAATCGGCTCAGTGGCATTTCCACCAGGACAATACACCAGTCCACAACTCCATCCTTGTCATAGACTATTTGACCAAGATGGGTATCAAAACAGTTTCTTACCCTCCCTATAGTCGAGACCTTAATCCCTGTGACTTTTGCTTATTCAAGGTCATTGACACGCTCACATAAGAGGACTTCCAGGGGGCGTTCTAGAAGCTGTTGGAACGGCACAACGAGTGCATTGCAGCCGGAGGAGATTACTTGGAAGTGGACTAGAGTTTCATGTGAGTACTATCAATAAAAGTGCCCATACGAAAAAAGTATGGAAACATATTTAATGATCCTCGTATTTCATTAACATAACGAACATAAACACCAGGTTTTTGAGGACCATATAGTTAACCTCTTTTCGTGAAAACGCAGAAATTATTCACCAGCGCCGGTCGCAAAGGAACCCATAGAAACACAGTTAGTTTGCCAGGACAAGATGCCATCATTATTGAATTCATATATCATTAAAAGAATAAAGATATTCACTAGAATGAAAAGAGGGACAATTACCTACGATATAAAATACCAGCATACATATCGATAATCTCCATTAGAGGAGCACGGCTGAAAAGACTGGATATATGAAAGTAGCACACAAATTATCCGTACAATGATAATTCTGTATAAAACTTGAAAAACTGAAAAGAGTTTTTAATACTATAAAAGTTATAATTTTTTCAAAACTGGTTGTGATATTGTAGCTAGATATTAAACTACTTTAAACTGTGAGGACCCAATCAAAGATAATATGGATCTGAATGAATCACCATCCTTATGGATTTTAGGTAAACAATACAGACTAAGGCAAATAGAACCAGTTGGTCTGATCAAGTTTGCAATAAAAGTAGAAAGAACACTACTTTTATAGTACTTTAGAAATTTTTGGAACAGAATTTTAACAGATATAATAGAATCCTGTGTGGCCATCATTTTAGAATGACAACCCCTGAACCTTTATCAGGTTTTGGATAAAGGAGAGATTAAATGGTGAGATAAAGTTCCCTTCTGCATTTAGATTCAAAAGTAAGAAATGGAAGTTTGGCATTTAAATGTGTTAAATCATTTAATTTAGCATTGAGGTAACCATCTTCAAAATCTGAATAAATTTCTCCACGTTTTATTGACATGGGAGGAATACAGTAGTTTAATCCATACAATAGAATTAAAATTTCTAACATAGATATCTGATAAGAAGAAAAATTAAGAACGTTCTGATTACTATTAGGATTTACAGAACAAGCAAATTTAATGCAAATTAAATGTTGCAGATTATTTTAATGCATAGAAAAAAAGCCTCGAGAGGCTACGTTTATGAATAAGTGCAACGCAACGGATAAACTGTATTTTGTCAACGAAAGAGAGTTGCGCCTTGAGAATCACTCAATAATTTTAGAACTACGAGGTGCATACGATAAGTTTCCAGACTTTTTTTGTATGGGCACTTTTATTGATAGTACACACATGAAAATCTAGTCCCCTTCGAAGTAATCTCCTCCGGCTGCAATGCACTTGTTGTACTGTTCCAACAACTTCTGCAAGGCCCCCTCCATGGAAGTCCTTTTGTGTTAGCGTGTCAATGACCTTCGTCACAGCTTCTTTTATCTCCTCAATTTTCTCATAACGACAACCTCTGAGCTTAGGGAATAAGCAAAAGTCACAGGGAGCAAGGTCTCGACTATAGGGAGGGTAAGGAACTGTCTTGATGCCCATCTTGGTCAAATAGTCTATGACAAGGATGGAGTTGTGGACTGGTGTATTGTCCTGATGGAAATGGCTCTGACCCGATTTGAAGAGTGCTGGCCTCCTCCGACGGAATCTCTTCCTGAACTCTCTTAAAACTTCAACATAGCAATCCTAACCCTAACCGTTTGGCCAGTCAACTCTGGTCTGTTGACTTCCTTACTCCTCCCACACCTCTCATCATCCCTCACAGACTCTGTGCCTTCCTTGAATCTCTTATGCCACTCAAAAACTGATGATCCATTCATGCAAGATGGTCAAAAAGCAGTCTGAAGCATTTCATACGTTTCTGTAGCCTTTTTTCCCAGTTTAAAACAGAATTTATTGCATATCGTTCTTCTAAAGTGTCAGATTGCATTTTTGAAATTCACCAGCTGTGACAATCAGGGTTTAGTAGGGTGTATTCCAATTGATGCTGTAGCTGTTCATTTGAAGCCGAAATCATAAAAACTTATCAGTCATATCATAAGATATATAGCAATAACATACTGAACTTTCAAGAGTTTACGACAATTTTAAATGCCTACGAAAAAAAAAGTCAGGAAACTTATCGTATGCACCTCGTATCTTATTTAATCTTGTGAGATCACAAGTAAGCTTATATAAAAATTTATGAATAAAAGTATTTTCTATTTTTTGTCCAGGGTGTAATTTAGCATTTTTTAAAAATTCTAAAGGAGATGGTTTGTATATGTGTGGAGTGGGGGGGAATTTTGTTACACAAGCACGAAGAGAGCAAAGTGATGTTAGCCTGAGCAATTTACTTTCCTCTTGATATGTAATGAAGAATTTAATCATCGGATTAAATATCTATTGATCATGATGAAAATCAAAATCAAAATATTAGAAGAATTTGTTTGTGGTACAGAATTTTATAATAGCTTCAAAATATCTATTGATCATGATGAAAATTGAAATTAAAATATGAAAAAAGAAAAGTTTCGTATCTCATTCGTCTGATCTATTATCGAGGTATTTCTACGTTTAAAAAAAGCAACATATTGGCAGCAGAGAATGATAATAGAGATGGAAAAAAAGTACATTAAGTCCAAGCAACCATTTAATTTTTACCATGATCAATAAATATTGTCTTTTAGAAGATATATATATATATATATATATATATATATATATATATATATATATATATATATATATATATATATATATATATATACGTGGTGCTTTCAATAAGTTTCCAGACTAGAGTTTCCAGAGTAGATCGGCAAAGGGTCAGGGTAAGGGTTTCTATGTTGAGGTTTTAAGGGAGTTCAGGAAGAGATTCTGTCGGAAGAGGCCAGCACTCTTCAAATCGAGTCAGTGGCATTTCCACTAGGACAATGCATCAGTCAACAACTCCATCCTTGTCATAGACTATTTGATCAAGATAGGCATCAAGACAGTTCCTCACACTCTCAATAGTCCAGACCTTGCTCCTTGTGACTTTTGGTTATTCTCTAAGCTCAGAGGCTGTCGTTATGAGACAATTGAGGAGATGAAAGAGGCTGTGACGAAGAACATTGACACGCTCACACAAGTGGACTTCCATGGGGCGTTCCAGAAGTTGTTGGAACAGTACAACAAGTGCATTGCAGCCGGAGGAGATTACTTGGAAGTGGACTAGATTTTCATGTGTGTACTATCAATAAAAGTGCCGCTACGAAAAAAGTCTGGAAACTTATTTAATGATCCTCGTAAATATATATATATATATATATATATATATATATATATATATATATATATATATATATATATATATATATATATATATATATATTTTATATATATATATATATAATATATATATATATATATATATATATATATATATATATATATTCTAAAATACCATATTTTGTACCTTACTCGAAGTAATTACACGATTAACAAAAACCATATATTGGGAGTGGAGAATCGTTACAGAGAGTCTTACCTAAATCAATGTAGAAGTGGGAATTTTTGATAAAATTTAATTAGTGTAATCATTTTACTTTTTAATTTTTGATTTGTCAAACATATATATATATATATATATATATATATATATATATATATATATATTAACATTTTCAGTATGTTATATACTTGCCAATTACGGCTCATCACGAGATGATTTTTCAATTTCATATACGAGAGATGAGTGGATAAGAAGAATCAATAATCCTGGGAAGATACAAAAAAAAGAGTATTTTGACATTCGGTGCTTGAAGATGGCACGATCTTTCGCCTCCTCACTTGCACTTGAGGAACGTTCTTCAAGTTCGGTTCGATATTTTTGTGTAGGTGTCTCTTGCGACAATCTAGAATTCTTTAATTAGTTTGCGAAGATGATGCTTAAATATTCGGATATCGAGGGATTCCATTTTAAAACTTATTTTCCTAAGCACTCTGTAATATTCACTGGATGACCCAGTTTATTACGTCCAGTTTATTAAGCAAAGAAAAAAAAAATCAAGAAAACAAAACCAAAGACAAAACAAAAAACAAACAAACAAACAAAAACAATAAACAAAAAACAAAAAACAAAATAGCAAAAAACAATACTTTTTTAATGTACGGCGTAAAAATATCTCTGGGGAGGAGATTTATGAGGTTGCCTACATAATTGTTGAAGATAATGGGAATAAATAGATAGAAATATAAAAAACAATCTTTTGCAGCAAACAACTGTTATATATATATATATATAGGCAAATGGAAGAAAATTTGATAGTACGTAAATGTACATTAAAAAAACCCCAACCCCCCAGGTATTCAGTGGATGATATTCATTGATGAAATATTTGCCAACGTTTCAGTTTTTACATTAAACCATCACCAAGGCATTTAAATATATGATCTTCTGGATTATATCTAATTCATTCTTTAATTTTTAAAAGGAAACGAAAAAAGAAAAAGTGTTTTATTCTATTTCCGTTAGTGGCTTCCTGTTTCAATATTGTGCGATGTAATCAGTGTTGGAAATTTAATTCAAAAAAAAAAATAACGTAGACACAAAGTTATAATCAGCCAGTCCAGCGGATACGACGCACTTCGGCCGGCCTTGGCGCAGATCGGATCAAGTGTGTCTTGTCTATGATGGTGGTTATGTGGTCGAAGCTGCATGACATGGGTGCCGGCGAAGCCCGGCATTCACGTCACGCGGCTAACACTCCTCAAGCTTCTGGTGGCCGTCCCCCCGGCTCTAACTCTTCCCGCAGGGGCTAAGTTTATCGCCTGGTGCCTGAGGCGCCCCTTATTAGGAGAATGCCGATGGGACCCGAGGCATTTTTTAGGAATGCCAAGCGTGTTTGGCTATGGCCCTGCATCCGGACTCACCTTAAAAAAGCTTTGTGCCCTACCTTTGTGTTTGGTTGGGTGGGGCGTGCGACAAATACTGACAAAAAGTCATCAGTGGTTTATTTATAAATATAGCAAACTATATTATCAATATATATATATATATATATATATATATATATATATATATATATATCGAGAGAGAGAGAAGAGGTGAAAGAAGAATAATTGATTTTAACGGTAGGACAACCCCTCTAGGGTTATTTCATGTATAAATGTAAGGGAATTGTGTCCATTGTACATTCATATTTACATTGACTTGTTTCTTACGACCTTTTTTTGGCACACGGCCCAGTTGAACGCGAATCATTTTTAAGCGGGAATAATGGCAATGAAGCGGTACTCCACACTTCCCAGAGATCCAAAATTGGAGCCTCACCATCAGATGCAGTTTAGTGTCATATCCAGGAGGCCACATTTTGGGAGATGTCTGAACCCTTTGCAAGGGCTACAGTCATCGTATTCTTAGCCCCACCGACTGGGCAAAAAAGAAAAAATCCAGAAATCAAAAATCAAGGCAGAATTTCTATATTTCCGTGCCATGTATTCGTAGATTTGCCTTTTTATCGCCTTACAAACTAAAGGAATTTGCATAGTTTTCATTATGTGTTAAAACACAAAATTTACACAGTATTTAGAGCAAACACCCGGAGATGTTCACACAAAACTGCGACAAGCTTGTGCCAAAAATAAGTTGACATTTGGAGAAAGGAAATTATAAATATTGACATTCCAGTGGATATTTCTTTGTTAGTTGATTGGTGGTTTCGTTTTACAGCATATCAACCCTTTTCGGGTCATTTAACGCCGAATTAAATTTCAAACAATTCATTTTAGTATAAGTATAGTTTTTGTTTACAAACAGTTATATGTCAAAACAGTTCTATTTCAAACAATTCAATTTAGCTTTAGTACACAGTTTAGTTCTATTTGACCCATGTATGGGACCCTATCAGGTTCGACCACTCCGGGCCAGAGTGTACCTGGGAATGATGGCAATGAAAGTGTACTTCACATTCTCCAAAGCTCCAGCATTACTCGTCATAAGATTGTTTAAAGCCATATCTAGGACACTCGTTGGAGGGTGTCTTACCCCCCCCATGCAGAGAAGCAGTCAGTGAATTCTACTGCCCCAGCCGACTGGGCTCGATATTTCTTTGTAACGGTGTAAAACAAATGACTTTGGATTATAGATATTACTTACTTTCGAGCGTCCTGTCCGGAATATATTGAGGCATGTTGCCAGAAAAAAATCATTTATAGTTCAAGTGTACAATTCACCCCGCCTTACTTTTGGACCAGAAAAATCTTAGTGCTCCCAGTCCTGCATTTATGGACTGGAAAAATCTAGAAAAATAGTCCGCCTTGTTTTATTGCATTCCACCGCTGAAGTAGTTTGAAAAATCTTACGGCAGCAGCCAGTCCTTCTTCATTTGAAGCCACTTTGTTCTTTCCTTTGCCCCTTGCTCCCTCCGACACTTGCCAGATCTTAGTGCTCCCAGTCCTGCATTTTGGAGATTCGCCCGCAGCTTATCAAGCAAGTTTGTGCAGTGTTGGATCCTCTTACAGAAAATTACAGGAGTTTTTATGCAGGAGTTTCTTCGGGCATCCGTAGCATATGACCACTAGTCTCGTCTAGGAGTTGAACTCGTTTTGCCGTGTTCATTTCTAACAACGATAACCATTACACCACTGGCCCCTTTTAATATGATGATGATTTATTACTGAGACAAGCGTGATGGTGGTCATTTGGAACACGTCCAGTAGAAAATGCATCTTTTGAACTAGAGACATCAAATCAATGTTGTTTTTTTATTGTTATCTTATCAGCTTTCAGGACATGCAATCTCAGTTATAAATTGCTATCAAATTAATAGGTTGCATCTATTTTGAGACTGTTTTGAAAGATTTTTGTCTCCAAATAAAATGTGATACAAAGCATTTTTCCTCTCTTGTCCAAAGCATCGTGATCGGGGATTAGTTGTTGTCATAGTATACGATTTTCAAGTCTGAAACAATAAAGAACATAATATTATTATCATCAATAGCGCTATTAGCTCTCACATGGATCCCACGAATATTGAGACATGTTGTACATTATCAAAGGCTCATATGCTGCATCACATAGGCTCAGTCCCTTTGTTAGGAGAATCTTCAATCTACTGATCTATATCTTTGAGAAGCACCAGAATGCAATTTGCCGCTATATCAGGAGCTGCAGAGCATTGGTCCAAGAATCATTCTTTTCCTCCAGTGTTTATCTCCTCTAAAGGATGTCTTGTTTTCCCTTATGTTGTGTATGCCCGATATATATATATATATATATATATATATATATATATATATATATATAGTTGTATTATTCGGTCCAGTTAAACCTGAGTTGGGAGTAATTCCATCAGGACAAAAAATAAAATAAAATAAAATAAAATAAAGTAAAATTCAACAGTGAACATTTAAATTTTCCTGGTAAAGAGCTCAATGAAACTGACATTATGGAGCAATAATTTCTTTAAGAAAAAAAAACAAAACCGGTCACGTTAGGATTATAAATTTATTTCCATCCTGTTATGTGTTTTTGATATAAATCAAAAACACGAAAAAAACTAACAGAACTTCTTCAGATCTTATGGATAAAATAATTCAGAATAGACACAGGAAAAAAGGGCGGGAGGGGATAGAAGAGGGATGAAGAGTTTTCTCCTCATTTAGCCCACTTCCCACTTTTGATTTATATAAAAAACACATAACAGGATGGAAATAAATTTATAATCCTAATGTGACCGGTTTGGTTTTTTTCTTAAAGAAATATATATATATCGCTGAACTGTTTTATCCTCGTTCATAGATTGGTTCACGTCTCTCAGTGTTTCTGTGGCTTTACAGAGAAGTCTTTTAAGTGCTTTCTTGTCCTCATCCATGAAGTCCTTATAATTTGCCTCTTCCATATCCAGCGACATGCCCAATGGTAAGATAGGGGAATCGCGTCTCGTAGAGCATCTTCACACAGACAACAGGAGATTGTGCAGACGATACCTCCAAGTGTGCCTAATACACAAATAATTATAGTAGTTACTATCAACTAGTCAAATCAGTTGGGGCTGTAGAATACAACGACAGCATCTTTGCACATGGGTAAGACTCCGTCCAACGAGTGTCCTCGATATGACAGAAAACAATATAATTGTAAGGCTCCAGTTATGCTGGGGCTTTTGGGAATGCAGAGTGCTCTTTCACTGCTAATGTTTCCGGGTTCAATCTGGTCCGGAGTAGTAGCACCTGATAGGGTTCTATCTATGGGTCAAATAAAACTGTTTGACTTTTAAACTGAGTGAAAACAAATGACATATGTTTAAATGAATTGTTTGAAATAGAACTGTTTGATCATTTAACTGTTTATAAACAAATGACTGATAATTAATTGAATTGTTAAGGATACATAGCAATACTCGGAACTTTGCTGACGTATGGTAAATTGAATTGTTAGAAATAGAACTGTTTGATAATTTAACTGTGTGTATCTAAAATATGTTTACAAATCATATATTTAATATGTATATAAATAGGATTTAGCATTGAATTACCAATATGGGTGGATATGCCATAAAACCAAAGCAAATCAAACCTTGCTATCAGCCTCCAGTTTGAAACTTAGCGAACCATTTTTTAACACGTTGGTTCATTTATAGTACGATATCCATAAAATGCAATGTTTTTAGTTTGAAGTCCATTTTTATATTCTTGGAATATTATATTGAAAGTTTGTTTCTTTTTTGCTATCTTAAATGTCGAAATCAACAAATACCGAAGTTTTGACACCTATATTAAATGCTCACTGATATGACTGACATTTTCCCTAAATGATTTTTTTCACTGACGACGTATGTAGTTCCATACGTCAGTGAAAACCTATCTTTTGGGGAAGAAAAAACAAAACAAAACAAAACAAGAACAACAAAAAAGAAAAAAAAACAATAAAAAAACCCAACAAAAAACAAAAACACAAAAACAGAAAAAACAAAAATCAAAAATCAACTAAAATTAAACGTTCCTCAAACCATCTAACGATACAGCCAAAACATTTTTTGGCCATCCTTTAAACTAAGATGTCTATTTTTCGATTTTCTTTTCTTTTTATTTAAATTTATGGTGTTGGATTTCTATCTTAGTCGATTTCTCATATTCTTCTCCTTTCTTTCTTTCTTTCTTTCTTTCTCACTCTAATCTTATGTAAAATGATACATAGGATTATAAATCGTTTCGATAGTAGGTTGCTTTCTTTGACGCTATCTATCTATCTATCTATCTTATTCTGTTTCTATCTATCTATCTATCTAAGATGTGGACAAACTGCGACTCTCTGCACTGTTCTGTTTGGTTCGCAAAAGCCACTAAAAATAAAAAAAATAGATACTTGCACTTGAATCTAGACTAAATTCTTTTGATTTTAAAAGATGCATCCCTTTGGTAATTCATAACCCAGTGATGCGACCCCCCACCAAAAAAGTTTGCACACCCCTGATATATCCTCATCATTCCATTCATTGGAAGCTTCAAGTAACTGAAAGTCTAGTTCAAATGAATCATTTGTTAGTCAGCTACTTTCAATAGCATCCAAAGCGGTGGGGATATTGTCAATCCCTGATGTCTGAGCTATCTCTTAAATGAAAATAAAGACCTACCAGGGGAATTTTTTCTCTCTTCGTTCGTCCGTCCGTCCGCCTGGAGTATTCTATTTTGAAAAAGATCACGAGCCGTATTCTACCTCGTGGGAGGATGAGAGAATAGTCCTCCTCATTGAAGTCAGGCTACAGAAATATGGGTCAGTCAGGCGACAAATATAGGCCATTGAGAAAGATTCGATTTTACTATTCTGGCCAGGTGGTCTAGAAAATCAGGTTGTTAACTATTGGACTGTACTAGAAGTCCAGATAAATCAACCTTCTCTATCGCACAGTCATATCGGATTAGCTATCACAAGTATATCAATTTCGCTATCTGCATGACGTAAATCTGCAATTTTCTTCCGGTTTCTTTCTGAGCTGTCAGTTTGTTCGAAGAACTTCTTCGGAAACTTGCGCCAAGTGAACACTTCGATTTGAGACAAGCGATCACTAAACCGATCGATCAGAAACGCATATCTGAGAATTTCAATTACGACAGTTCGATGGCGAAGACAGTTTGACGATGGGACCGGGTAATCAATAGGTATGATACGAAAAATTGTAAGTCAATAAGTTAAACGATCAATAGTTTGTATGAGTTCGCACTGATCACTGGGAAGTGAGAGGCAAATCCATGTCGTCATTTTAACAAGCGTATTACATCTATAAGTAGTTAGATTGTTCGTCTCTGTTTTGTTGGAGTTGGCTTTGTCTCAAGACACCAATCAATAAGGTTTGGCTTGTATTGAAATGATTGCATATTTCAGTAGTCAGTGTTTGTGATCAGGTTGATCGGATTTCGAATGATTAATTGATCTTAAAGGCATGTCAACTTGTTTAGAGTTATTTTATGCTCAAAAGTTTGGGAGTGGTTTTCATTGTATATTCCTGTGTTGTTATTTCCTGAGATTGATTGATGGATTTTAAAGGCATTTCAATCCGTCAAGGGTTAATTATGTATAGAGGTTAATTGTGTTCATTGTAGATTTATATTTGCATTTTTGTGTAATTGATTTTAAAGGTACATCAATCTGTTAAAGATTGATTTATGCCTAGAGGTTAGGAAAATGCGTTTGATGTATATTCATAAAAACTTTCTTTGTGTAGTAGTTTTTTTAAAAGACTGATTGATTGCTTTTAACGGCATGGCAAACTATCAAGGGTTAATTTATGCCTAGAGATTGGAGAATCACGTTCAATGTACATTTACATTTTTGTATATGGTTTTTTAAGAGTTTTTCCTCACAGTTATATGATGTCAATTATTCTTATCAAATATAAATAAGTTGGCTGGAGCTGTAGAATAAAACGACTGCGTCTCCGCTGGTGCGTAAGACCCCCCCCCAAGTGAGTATTCTGGATATGACACTAAACAATCTGATGGTGAGAATCCAGACCCGGAGCCTTGGGCAATGTTCAGTAGCTATTCATTGCCATCACTTCCAGGTGCACTCAAACTTGGTGTGGTAGCGCCTGATAGGGTTCAATGGGTCTATGGGTCAAATAGAACTGTTTGAAATATAAACTGTGTGCAATCAAATGACATATACAAAATCGAATTGTTAGAAATAGAACTGTTTATCATTTAACTGTGTGTAAACAAATGGCTGATGTTTAATCGAATTGTTAGTCATATATAGCAATACCTGAAACAACTTCCCTGTGTTTAAACGAATGATTGATATTTAATAGAATTATAAGTGTTAGACAGCAATACTTAAAACCATTTAAAAGTGTAGAAACAATAGCAATACTTGTGTGTAAACAAATTTATTCAAATTCATTTGAAATTGAAATCACCTACAAACTAAGTGCACAAACAAATGATTAATATCAAATTGTGACTGTTATATAGTAATACTAGAAACCATTTAACTGTGTGCAAAAAAAAAAAGATCTTTAAAAATGTAATCAACAAAATGTGGTTTACAAATCATATATACTTAATATATATGCATAAATAGGATCCGGCATTAAATAACCTACAATGGTTGATATGCCATAAAACCCAACCAAACCAAATCCTATATATTTTTATATATGTATAAAGAGGATTTGGGATTAAATAACCTACAATGGTTGATATGCCATAAAACCCAACCCAACCAAACTAAACCAAATTTGCCTCCAGTAAAATCATGATTTTCAATAGATCTTTACAATGGCAGATTTTTGTAATTAAAAACATTCCCAAAGAAAAAACGGCGAGAAAAGGGAGACACTTATGATTAATTGAATTTAATTGTATTTCAACCCGTAAAGGGTTGTTTTATGTCTATAGGTTAGGGAATCACGTTCATTGTCTATTTATATTTGCATTTTTGTGAAGTTGTTTCTTAAGTTGTTTTTTTTTGCATATGATATCAAGCATTCCGATTCAATACAAATAATTTACACTGAATAGCATGGTCACAATTATTCGTATCGAATACAAATAACAGTTTGGTTTCAGGTAATCATTTCTATTTAGTAATTGTAATTGGTTTGCACACAAGTGTAACATATTGACCTTCGACCCAGCCGTCAATAAAGAAACGGGTGCATCCGTTTCAAGATATCAGGGTATCACCTTGACGGGTTGAATTCGGTGCAATAGCGGCGCCCACAAGAAGCAGGTGTACGTCAAACAATTATATAACCGGGTGCCACAGACGGCTTGAGTTAGTTGGGGTCAGTTAGTTGGAGTTCGAGTTGCAGTTCAAGGCAGTGAGAACCAGCTCCAGACAGAGGGCTTGGGCCCTCAGGACCCCGGTTGAGGAGCCCAGCAGAATGAGGAAGAAGTGCTGCGATTGTCAGAGGAACTTGAGGTCAATGTCATATTTACCCAACCCCTCCGCTCGGGCAGGATATGACACAAGGTCAATTTTTTAAGCGGAGTTTAACAGGTTTCAATTCAGAGTTTTCTTTCTCCTAGACTAGTTGCCTCACTAAGGCTGAATAACCTAGTCTGCCCTACTATTTACCCATAGCTGGAGGGAGAATAATTAGATTCATACCTTTCCCAAGGGTATTAGTGCTATGTGAAACGCAATCAGTCTCGTCTAGGATTTGAACTCGTATCACCGTGTCCATTTCCTGCGATGATAACCATTACTCCACGGGCATTACTCTTGGGGTCAATATGTTGCTGTCTGTTCCGTCTCCAACTCACCTCTCACACACAACCCTTTCGCAAGCCTTTCGAGAATAAAGTGTTAGAGGTATATTTTTCTAAAGAAGTATGTTCGTTCGTCATTATTGTTGATTATGTTTCCGTGTATAGTTGTATACGTATTATGTGGCTATAAAACACATGTACAGGTTTCAGTTAACTAATAATAATCCGTTGTAAGCTATCAAGGAACTATTTTAATACAGATAATTTTAGCATAAAATTTTCCTATAGAATACGAATAATTTTTCTGCTGAGAATTAAGACCCCCCCACCAATCATAAAAACAGTGGTTTGTGTATGAAACAAACATTTGTTGTATACAAATATAAGCATACATATACAAATATACACAGGAACATAATCAACTGATAATGACGACTTCAATAACGAACGAGGTGCCCGTGGTGTAATGGTTATCGTCGAAAGAAATGGACACGGCGACACGGGTTCAAATCCTAGACGAGACTGATTGCATTTCACATAGCACTAATACCATTGGGAAAGGTATGAATCCAATTATTCTCCCTCCAGCTATGGGTAAATAGTAGGGCAGACTAGGTTCTTCAGTCTTGGTGAAGCAACTAGTCGAGGAGAAGGAAAACTCTGAATTCAAACCTGTGAAACTCTGCTTAAAAATTGACCTTGTGTCATATCCTGCCCGAGCGGAGGGGTTGGTAAATATGTATAATTGCCGCAGCTGGGCAGCTTCAAACGCAGCTTTAGATGAGCTTGATGCGTGCCCTGCAAACATCTGAGAACTATAACTGGACACTGATGGCAGTCGAATCTCCAATACGGCTCTGTACAAGATGTGCAGCACCATTCCACAACCAACGAGGGTGGCAGAACTACGATAGTCAATGTGTGGTCATATGCTACGTAATTCAAACCTGTTAAACTCCGCTTAAAAATTGACTTTGTGTCACATCCTACCCGAGCGGAGGGGTTGATAAATATGAATAACGAACGAATACACTTTATATAAATTTCTCACTTTATTTTCGAAAGGGTGCGGTTTGTTGTGTGTAAGAGACGAGTGGAGACAAGGACGGACTGCAATATTGACCCAAGTTCTTCTCTTGACCATAGCAGCATTTCTTTCTCATCTTGGCTTGGGTTGCTCAACTGTGGGTCACTGAGGGCCGCAAAGCCCTCAGTCTGCAAGCTGGTTCTTCACGCAGGCACCGTATTTCCAACTGACTCGAACCGTCTGGGCGCCTGGTTATTTTATTATCTAACGTCCACGTGCTTCCGCTGTTCTTCCGCTTATTTACACAGGTGCATCTCTTGATTGACTGCTTGGTCGAGGGTCAATAAATAACACATTCATCTGGTGTAGAGGCATCAGTTCTTGAGATCTGAGGTGTGTTGTGTACCCTTCCACGACCATTACACCCAGGTACATGGAGTGGTAGTACCTGTTAGTGTCCCATATGTGGGTCAAATAGATCGGCTTGAAAATTATTTGCATTGGATAAGAATTCTCGATACCTGTGTTATGCAATGGCTATAATAATTCAATAAAAAAGTGCGATTAAAAACATGATTAAATAATCATTTACGAATTAATCCAAATTTGGTATTAAATAACTGGTAAGGAGTTGAAATGCCGTTAAATAGGCTAAACAAAACCAAAACTGTTTCGTGCAAAGATTATGGAATTAGCACACTTATATGATATTTATTTCCTAAGTATTTTTTTTATTTAGCAGTAAATGAACGAAAAGCAAATAAGACGCAAAACTTTTTTAATAGCTGAACATTCTAGCTTCAAAAAATATTGCTTATACAAACTAGATTTTGCATCTTATCTGTTATATTAGTTTATTTTTTCTTTCCTCGCTGACATCTTTATATGTTCTCAAATATATGCTGACATTTAATAATAAATAAAATGAATAAATGTCATCAAATATTTTCAAAAGCAATTACATTCATCAACACACACACACACACACATATATATATATATATGTTGATGAAAAGAGACAGGATTTTTTCAAAGACTAGAATACACACACTCATATATATGTATAGTCCACGTATACTCCATATAGCATACTAATATCTAAAAAAGCATATTTTGGAGCAAAGTGTATATTTTGTCTCTTTTTAGGATTGACTGAATTACATATAGACTGATTTTTAATTTACACACACACACACACATATGTTGACTAAAAGGGAAAGGATTTTTTCAAATATTGGAATACACACACACATACACTCACATATGTATGTGTACGTGTGTGTGTGAGTGTATCTCGGAATACATAAAAGAAAAGAAAAGAACGTCGCTTATGAGTTTGTCCTTACTTCCCCCTAGAGTGCCTCGTATGTCTTGTTGGTCTTACTTGGATGGTTTCTGAGATGAGCATAAAGGGATTCTGTATAGTTGCAGTTTTATGGGGTGTTGCTTCCAGGATTTGTTCAACACACACACACACACACACACACACACACACACACACACACACACACACACACACATATATATATATATATATATAAATATATATTTGAATATAAATATCTATTAACATATTCCGATGTTCCAAACAACATAGAAAGAAATCAGAATAATCATTCGATTTTAAAATAAACAAGTATATATACAGAATTAAAACTCTGAATTTTAATAAACTTATCCCAGTAGCGATGGCAATGAGGGGATACTCCGCATTTCGCAAAGCTCCAGCATTACTGAAATCTCACCATTAGATTGTTTAGAGTTATATCCAGGACACTCATTGGTAGGGGGTCTTACCCCTCAGCAGAGAAGCTGTCGGTATATTCTACAGCCCCAGCCGATTGGGAAAAGCTCATCTGATATTCTCCGAGTATTAGAGGCCAGATTTGACTAAGGTTATTTACTTTAGTTTGTTAGTCCAGGGCTCCTGATAACGGCCCCGAGGAAGCCAAGCATTCGTGTCTCGGGCTCGAGACTGGCATACCCCTGGAGCATCAGAGGGCAGTTCCTCCAGGCTCTAACCCTCTTCAGAGTGTCTAGGTTTATCGCATGGCGCCTAAGGCACTCTTTTTTAGGGGAATACCGACGGGGTCTAAAGTATTTTTAGGAATGCTGGGCATGTGTGGGCTACGGTCCTGAACCCGGACTCACCTTAAAAAAGACCTTGTGAGACACTCGCACATTTGGTGGAGTGTCGACAAATACCAAAAGTGGCTGGATTTGACTCTATAGCTTCGAGCATGACCTCAGGATCCACCATTTCAGGACAACCTCATCTTGCCTGATCGTCAAAGTTCTTGCAACCCGAGTAAGATTTTTTCAACAACCTGGTTATTGCGATTTTACTTTTATGACAAGAAACATTTTTGGTTGCTTTGGTGGCGTTATGGCCCACTTCAAATTCGTTAAGTATTAGTTTCTGAATTAGACTATGTTATACTTTCATCTGAGCAGTTTTCAAACCACACACAGAATGAAGCGATGCACAACGTGTCAACGCACCAACTACCATATTACTAACAACAGTGGTTATCTCCTACGGCTTCAATTGCTTTGGTCACCGGGTCTACACGCCGCAAACGTGCACCTACCGAAATATTGTAAAACTTTTGATTCAGTCTTGTACATTCACAAGAGAATCTGGTTCAACCTCCAAAGCCTTATTCAGTTGGAATTTGCAAGAAACTTATAAAAGTGGATGACTTAAAAATGGACGGGGTTATGTTCAAAATGGTAAAAAAGTGGCCTCTCTTTTCTCGTCAGCTCTTCACTCTTCATTTCATGTGGAAGAGTCGTGACAACTGAGAGCAGAGTTCAATGTTTGTCTAAACGGAACAAGCATTCAAGTGGAGAAATATCAACGGACTAGCATCCTCAAATCTGATGGCTCACTTGGTCGATTCAATTAGGCTGCAATGTCGTCTTGTTGATAGAACTTGAAATATTTTGATAGCATTATTTGATGACGGATTCATTGGCACGAACAATGGCGTTCAAGTGAACGACACATGCACAGACACTTTGTGGCAGACAAAAACTCAGACCCAATTTCCTTAACACGCGCAGAGAGAGAGAGAGAGAGAGAGAGAGAGAGAGAGAGAGAGAGAGAGAGAGAGAGAAATTTCCGGAATGAATTCATCCATTAAATTTTTGGAATATTTGTAAGAAAATCTCTCCCTATAAAGCTATATGTAAATGTACTGAAGAGATTTTATATATGTTATTGTCGCTAATCACATACGAATTGCTTATAAGAAGATATATATTTATACATGAAACCATTGGGGTTTCATTGTATTTGCGGTCTATGATGATATTGATGCTTCTCTTCAGTAAGTGATGAAGTATTCTTAGTGTTTCATAGTTATTTCTGTTATTTTGAGAATTTGAATGAACAAGTTAGAGTGGATTCCTAACGGGGCTGTTCGGAGTCCGGGGATGTCTTTAATGAAGCAGAGCAATCAAAAAGTTTGATACCCCCCCCAGAATGTTTGATCGAATTAGAAAGTGAAGGACCATTTTGAAAATCAAGTTGACTTGCTTTGCTAAAGGTCTAAGAACGCAAAATGTTGCTCAGCCTTTAGCAAAACATTTCAATCTGATTTTCTTAGTTGACTTTTAATTTTTTTGTTCCATCGGATTTCATTCAAACTTTTACTCTGAAACTCACTCGTATATATATATATATATATATATATATATATATATATATATTGTAACATATATATATATTGTAACACACACACACACACACACACACACACACACACACATATATATATATATATATATATTGTAATATATATAAAATTAATATATATTTACTTATTATTATATATATAAGTAAGCAAAGTCAAGTTGGCAACCATAGTCGGTTGGGGAAACCCCCGAAAGATCCCTTTCCAATTACTACTACACTGAAGTGTAGGGGAGAGCGCTACTCCTTTCCCTAGATTCTTCCATTTTACCCTTGATATGTACCTTATAATGCTGAGTGTCAAACAAGGAATAATCAAGTACCATGTTGTGAGTCTTTGGTATGACTCCACCTGGGATTGAACCCCGGTTTCCGAGGCCATTGATGAACACTCTACCCACTTGGCCAATGGACTTTTATGTATATATTACTAAAATCGTCAAAATGTTCCCATATATGTAACAGTAACTAGCAAAAAAAGGTACATTAAAAAGATATTTTTATTAGATCAATACGGTTAAAATTCTATCAGAGAATACGACAATTTTCAGTGCAGTTTACAAGTGAAAGATTATTTTAAAGGCCTACTTGACTTTCTCTTGCTTTTAACAGATTGCCTGAGAGAGTCGCCGTGGTGCAGTGGGTGACATGCTGGATGACGACATTGTAGTTAGCGACTTCAAACTCCAGCCGCGCTAAAACGTTCACTTTTGGATTAATACTCTTGGGAAAGTGAAAAACTCCCTTATCTCTTCGGCAATGGGTTGAATATCCTTCTATGAGGATGCCTTTGGCATTAGATAACCCACAAAATTTGATATGGCATTACCCGGTTTCATATTCGACTTACCTATATCCCTAAAAATCTTACTCTAACCTCAATCAGATATGCCCAAGCATCGAAAAGCTTTGCTCGAACTCCAAGCTGACATTCTAAGCTGACAGATCTAAGCTTTTAATTAACCAATCCTGGATGCAAACAGACTTCTTCGAGTTCCTAAAGGACGTACCAGAGCTCCTAACATACTTTTCCAGGCTTAGTTCAGTCCCAGAACTTTTGGAAATCTGGAGTACCCTTTAATTACCATTGTTTCTAGATTACCTCTGACCTGGAGTGGTAACACCTGCTAGAGTCCTATCTGTGGGACAAATAGAAATCTTTGACATTCAAACAATCTCCAAAAAAAAAAATGATTGATGTTTAATTGAATTGTTTGAGATAGATAGATAGTGTTATGGGGACATATCCTACCATACCCCAAAGATGGACTCGTCCAACCTAAACATATTCTCCGAGCGAGCGAGCGAGCTCGGAGAACACAACTTCTCGTTTCTTACGAGACATTTGACAGACAGACTGCAAGCCGAGAACGGCTAGTACTTCTTTTGTATGACTTTTTTTTTTCTGCTAATACACTAACGTTCACCTATCACCCGTTGTTTGAGTTGTTCTTTCACCGGTCTTATATGAAGACTACAACAGATAGTTAAATTTGGAAGCATTTATCTGTGTGCAAACGAATAAAAGGTGTTGAATCGAATAATTAGTGTTAAAGAGGAATACTTGTAACCAATTCACCGTGTGCAAACAAATAATTATTATTGAATAGATTTATTGTAAATTGAATTACTATGACTGGAAAATCCGGCGAACACCAACGCACGATATATGGGAACACTGGACAGCTGTTTCGACTTTACTAGGTCTCATCAGCAGTGTATACCGAAATCTCCACCATTGGAGATCGAACCAGCGACCACAGATTGCAGTGCCGAAACTCTACAACTGAGCCACCAGATCATATCACACACAAGTAACGCCAAGTCAACTAGTCATGGCAATTGTGCGGCCAAATAATCTAAATGTGTCTTGCAAATTACATCCGTACTCTTTCCAGAGGACACGGTCACCCCCCAGGGCCACGTCCTCCCAAGAAGCTTAGAAATACGCATCCACGTAATTATTATACCTCAGGGGCAAGGGAATAGATGTACATATTTTTATTTTTTAAGTAAAGGAATTAATATCGGGAATTGAATTACCATGACCAGAAAATCCGCCGAACATCTACGCATGATATACGGGGATACTGGACAGCTGTTTCGACCTTATTAGGTCACATCAGCAGTGTATACCGTAATCTCCACCTCTAGAGATCAAACCAGTGACCACAGATAGAATAGAATTTTTTGGGGTTTGCAATAATCACAACTACTGAGTAGAAATAATAGCAATACTTGGGTGCAAACAAATTAGGTTCGAACTCATTTAAAAATTAAATTACCGATACACTATTCACTTACAGAATTATATATATATATATATATATATATATATATATATATATATATATCCATTTAAGTGTGTGCAAGTAAAAGATTGATGTCAAATTGTTTTTGTTACATAGCAATACTTGAAACCATTTAACGATGTGCATAAGAAAGAGTTCAGGCTCGTTTAAAAATGTTATCAACAAAATGTGTTTACAAATACTGTGTAAATAAATAAATAAATAAATATATATATATATATATATATATATATATATATATAATTATTATTCGGTCCAGTTAAACCAGAGTTGGGAGTAATTCCTTCAGGACAAGAAAATCATTCAGGAGCTGAACATTTAAATTTTCCTGGTAGAGAGCTCAATGTAACTAATATTACAGAGCAATTCTTTCTTCAAAGAAAAAACCAAAAGTAACCGGTCTTTAAAGAAAGTATATATATATATAGAGAGAGAGAGAGAGTGAGAGAGAGCTCCTTATATTATCGAATGCCAAGTCGGTCGATGTACGAAACGATTCTCTTTTAGGATTTTCTTTCTTCAATATCCAAGTAATTTAATAGAGAGTTCAATGTAAAATAATTATAAATTAAAATACAGAGCAAATAATTCACTATATAAAAAAAACTAAAAATTTCTCATATTTCTTAATTTCTTTGTCTGAAGATGCAGATCTAAAATTTAAAAATATCATTAAAGAAATATGAGTAATCTTATATATATATATATATATATATATATATATATATATATATATATATATATATATAAAATTAACTTAAATCGCGAGTCGAAAATCTTCCAAGTTAATTTTATAATTGGCTCTACTTGTGTTGAGCACTCTTGTAATTGTAGTATTGCAGGATTCGCGGAAGGTTTTAGTTTTCTTTTGACCAACTGACTGCATATCCCTTGGTTTTTTTCAAGGGGTCTGACGAGTTTGGCCTTTTCTTTCTTTTTGACCTATAATATTTTTTCTTTTCCCCCCGGGCGGTGATTCGAAATACTCTTATCTCTTGTTCCTGGCGGTTTTTTTTCTTTTTTTCTCGTACCGTGAATGCTGGTAGATATTAGATTAGTAAATATATATATACACATATATATATAAACAGGATTTGGCATTAAATAACCTATAATGGTTGATATACCATAAAACCTAACCAACCAACCAACCAACCAATCAAAAAACAAAAACAAAAAACAAACAAAACAGCTTTTTTTTTTCTTGTACTTCTAAACGTCTGATCCAGGTTCTTAACAGACGTGTCAGAATTTTCAATAATCTTTCACTTTCTTCAAAAAGCCTAGTCCCATGCTCTTAGCAACACAAATTTACTTCATTTTGATACCTGTTTTTTTTTAAATCTATAAACTGCTTTATTGGATTGGAGACTATCTATCTACTAATTCTTCTTAATCATCATCATCCTGTCGTGCTGCTAGCACGGATATAACTGACCCTCTCTCGCCACTTCTCCCTATCATTCATCGCCTCCTGCAGGTCTTCAGGTCTACATCCCGTATCCTCACATAGCTGCTATATGTATGTTCGAGCTGGTCGTCCTGTTTTTGCCCGGCCATATGTGGGGGTCCACAGGAGTACATCACTTATGAGCTCGTTCCTGCTTCTTCAGCAGTGTCCTGCATATCTGGTTCGTCTAACTTGGATAGTTTTCGTGATGGGGGGTAGGTGGCTGTATAGTTGTTGTTTGTGGGGTGTTGCCTCCAGGACTTGTTCAATATTGCTCGCAACATTCTTGTGTAATTGCCGTCCAGCTTCTCCAGCCTTTTAGTTAGCGTTCAAGTAGTGCATCCATACGGCAGTATCGATACGACCGTTGCCTGGAAGAAACAGCGTTTTATTTTATCGGTCAGGTCTGACTTCCGTATTGCGTGTCGATGTCTTTTTCGGTTGATGAGACACTGCTTCCTAGGCAGGTGAACTTGTCTACCAGTTTCAGAGAGCTTCCGTCTCGTGTGGAAATGTCGCCTGTTTGATTATAGCACATATATTCAGTTTTGTGTGCATTGACATGGAGGCCAATGGCGGCTCGTTCCAAACTATGCAGTAGTGTTTCGGCCTGGTTGGGTGTATTCGCCAGTATCGCTATGTCATCGGCGTAGTCGGCATCGGTAATTGTTTTTGCGATGTTCTAAGCACGTAGTCTAGACAGATCATAAAGAGGTATGGGGCGAGCGTGTCCTCTTGTCGTACTCCTGTTACAATGTCGAAGTATTCTGTGTCTCCATCCGGTGAATGTACTTTCACTTTGGTGTTTTTTGTTGAGAATCGTAATTGCTGCTACGATTTCTTTTGGTTTGGCATTATTGCGTCCACATAACGGGCAAACTCAAGGTACCTATGTTAATATGAGGATTACGAAAGAATGCAACCCCCCAAAAATCCTCGGTTAAATCATTGGAAAAGGACTGTGGATCATTTCGAACTTGAATGTTAGTATTCATTCAAACGATTGTCTTTTTTTCCTCGTTGGGTAAACAGGAAACGAATTTCATTTAAAAATTGTTAACATTCACTGACAGGAAGTCCCAGACAAATGAGTGGATATGCATATCTCCATGGTCGGAAGATGATTTTCATTGATAGAAACGTTTCCAATATTTTGGTCATTTCAGTTTGTTGAAGATCGATCTGATCGGGATTGTTCATTAAGTGACATCTCACTTAGTTCAAAATGAAAATGCAACTACTTTACAGATATTTTACTGAAGGCATCTTCGTCAGAATCTTTTGGAAGGTTTGCAACGGTTCCAGTCGGAGTTTCCCCCCCAAAAAAGCAAAACTTAATGCAAGTTTTCTGTCGTTTTTTTTAAAAATTTTATTTATTTATTTTTATAAGTCATCACAAAAATCATCAACGTAATCCCTTGCAGAGGGGTAAGACCCTCACCTCAAAAGGAGGTGTCATTGGAATATCACTAAATTGAATTTGGTGGTGAGCTTCCAGTTCTGGAGCCTTGGGAAGAGTGGAGTAGTCCTTTGTTGCAACTACTCCTAAGTGCACGCAGACTCAGAGTGGTTGGAGCAGTTTGAGACCCGTCTACGGACCAAATAGATCAGTTTGAAAATTATTTGTATTAGACAGGAATACTTGAAAGCATGTTACTATATGCAAATTATTTGTATTAGATTAGAATTAGAAACCATTTAAAAGTAAAGTTGGTAACTTTAGTCGAGGGTGACCTGAAGGCTCCCTTTTCAATAGCTACTACACCGAGGTGGAGAAGAAGGCGCTACTCCATTCCCTGGATTGCTCCACTTTACCCTTAATCCTTACCTTATAGTTCTGGGTGCCAAGCAATGCAGCATTAAGTACCATTTTTGAGTTTTTGGGATTGAACCCCGGTCTCCAGGACCATTGGCGAACACGCTACTCATTAGGCCAAAGGCCAGGTCTTAAACCGTATAACCGTGTGCAAACAAATCATTATTATTATTATTATCAAATAGGAATATTTACTTGATACAATTAATTGTCCTTCAACAAGCATGGCTTTGGCATTTAATAACCCACAAAAGTGGATATGCCATTACACAACGAAACCAAAGCAGATATAATTGAATTCAAATTGTTTAAAATTTCGGCATTAAATAACCTATTAAGGGGGTTGATATACGATTATATAAACAAATAAAACCTTCATAGGTTACACCAATAGCCAGAGAAAATATTTGATAATTAATTAGGATAATATTAAGGGTTTCTTCGTGGCGTGGTAGTTAACGTACTGTTCTCCGACAACATAGTAAGTGGGCACGAATTCCTGTCACGGTGATACGTTCTCTTTCAAAATAATACACTTTGGAAAGTTGTGAATCCTTTAATCTCACGGCGGTTAAATTGCATCACTGGTATTTTTCTACAAGGATGACTTTTTCATTAAATATCCTATCAAACAAAAACAGCAAATTTAGGATAATGTTATTGCGATAGCAAGTGTTTGCTTTATCTTTTTTTTTAGCTGTGTAATTTTTTGACTTAAATCCAAAAATTCTTTCAAGGAGCAGTCTTGAACGTGAAATACCGAGAATGCATTTGTTATAAATAATACATGATTTACAGGAAACAAATCAGTCCATATGTAACCGGGCCATGTGGTAGACTAACGATAACCGTGTAGTGTACAACTACGTCCACTTCACGAATCCCATTCTAATTCCGTCTTTTAGTTGGATACCTTTAGCATGTATGTAGTTGAAGATTGACATCGTACCACCAACTATTTGAAATATTGAATAACTATATGCATTATTTCATTCCATATAAATATCTATAAATTTCAATGTTTTTAAAAATTAGCCTTGGTAATAAAAACAAAACAAAAAAACAACCCATATATATATATATTCGCAAATTTAGCTATGTAATTACAGTAATTTTCGTAAAGGATAGTATTATCAAGAGACAATTCTTGTGCTTTTTGCGGTGTTCACCCATATACATTTAAATAAGTAAAATTACAAGTTGTTTGGTAAACAAAAACACAAAAACTTTTCACACACACACACACACACACACACACACACACACACACACACATATATATATATATATATAATATTTACCAATCTTATCCTAATGGGGAAAATTGTCAAGAGTATTTATCTCAAAGCAGTTATTTGCAGGCTAGTTTTTCAGATACGACGTATGTCTATCCGCTTTTTTTATCTATCTATCTATCTATCTATCTATCTATCTATTGCTAGAGCAAAAGGACGTGGTTAAGACCGAATTAAAAACGAAAATTTTGTAAAAATTGCAAATGGTAAAGTTAAGAGCTGTTGACAAACAAGTCCAATTTTTCGGATCGATTGATCGATTAAATTTAACGGCATGTCAACCTTTCTAGGGTTGTTTCATACATAGAGTTTGTAGAATTCCAATCATTGTACGTTCATATCTACATTTTTGTGTCGTTATTCGATAATTTCTTGTACCCTGTTATATAAATATCAAGTATTCCTCTCTAACACTAATAATTTTCACACAAGAGTATGATTTCAAGTATTTCTATATGATAGTAAAATTTTAAGGTTTCAAGTGATTATTTCTATTCAATAGTAATAATTTATTTGCGCATAATTTCAAGTAACTAATAATAATCTTTAGTAAATAATGATAGCTTTAAGTAACTATTCTTAATGCAACTGGCCCATTGGCATAATAGTTAGAGAGTTTGCCATTGGATCTAGAGACCGAGGTTCAATTCCAGTTCGAGTCATACCATGAATAAAAAAAAGCAATACAAAGTACGGATCAAAGGTAAGTGGAACCCTTCTGTACACATTGGTGCAGTAGCTATTGAAAAGGGAGCTTTTGGGTCGCTTTCGGCTACGGTTGGCCAACTTACAACTAGGATATCTAATATTTCAATCTAATACAGTTACAGTGATACCTCGAGATACGAAATCAATTCGTTCCCGAGGGGATTTCGTATCGTGGAACGAGATTTACCCAATAAATGGCGTAATTCGCCCCAACCCCCAAAAGCAGTCGTATAAAGTATGAATATTATACCTATCCGAAAAAAAAAAATAGTCATTTACATAAAAGTTAAAAAAAACGAGAAGATAATAAAATCAATGAAAAATGATTATTAATATTGCTACGAATAATGACACTTTACCTTTCAAGTTGGGCACTTTCGATTTTCCTTTTGGTATCTTGAATATTGTAGACACTTTTGCAATGACTGTATTTTAAATCTGTATACTAAGCTTTTTATAATGTTTCTACTTGAAGGATTATTCACATTAGAAAAGGTGACACTGTATTTGCTTTCTGTTGAAATTTTAGATCAGTCATTTGAAAAGTAAAATTCTATTATCTCAGTTTTATCTTTCACGCTGTAAGTTAACTTTTTCTATTTACTAAGACAACTTATAATATCGAACAAATAATATCAAAAGTTACATTAAAAATAAAAACGTTATTACCTTTTAAAATGTGTCAGTCTTTCTTGGTTTGTTTGCTTGTTTGGGTTTATGGCGTATCAACATTTGTAGGTTATTTAATACGAAATCTGGCAGGTCTTCTGGGCTATATCCCGTATCCTCACATAGCTGCTGTATATATGTTCGAGCTGGTCGTCCTGCTTTTGCTCGGCCATATGCGAGAGTCCATAGGAGTACATCACTTATGAGCTCGTCTCTGCTTCTCTAGCAGTGTCCTGCGTGTCTGGTTCGTCTAACTTGGATAGTTTTCGTGATGGGAGGTAGGTGGCCGTATAGTTGGTGCTTTGTGGGGTGTTGCCGCCAAGACTTGTTTCTTCCGGGCTGCGGCCGTGTCGATACTGCTGAATGGATGCACCACTTGGACGCTAACAAAACGGCTGGAGAAGAAGCTAGACGGCAATTACACAAGAATGTTGCTAGCAATATTGAATATATATATATATATATATATGTATATATTGCAGTGTGCGTGTGTGTATGTGTGTGTGTGTGTGTGCCCAACCTAGCCGAAACCCTGCAACATAGTCTGAAACGAGTGGCAGCAGGCATAGGCCTCCATGCCAATGTACACAAGACGGAATATATGTGCTTTAATCAAAGAGGCGACATCTCCACCTGAAACGGTAGCTCTCTGAAACTAGTGGACAAGTTCACCTACTCAGGAAGTAGTGTCTCATCAGCCGAGACAGACATCAATACGCGACTAGCAAAGGCATGGACAGCTGTCAATAGCCTATCGATCATAGGGAAGTCAGACCTGACCGATAAAATAAAACGCAGTTTCTTCCAAGCAGCGGTCGTGTCGATACTGGTATATGGATGCACTACATGGACGCAAATTAAATGTATAGAGAAAAAGCTTGACGGCAACTACACGATAATGCTGCCAGCAATATTGAACAAGTCACGAGAATAGCACCCCACAAAGCAGCAGCTGTACGGCCGCCTCCCACCCATCACGAAAAATATAAAAATTAGACGAACCAGACACGCGGGACACTGCTGGAGAAGTAGGGACAAACTCAAAAGTGACATACTCCTGTGGACCCCTTCACATGGACGAGCAAAGGCAGGACAGCCAGGTAGAACCTACATACAAAAGCTCTGTGCATATACATGATGTATTCCGGAAGACCTGCTCGAAGCAATGGACGATAGAGAAGGGTGGCGAGGAAGGGTCTGGGATATCCGTGCAGAGGGCACGACAAAATGATGATGATGATGATAATGTATATGTATATATAAGTTTCTTGAAACATTCTGTATTTTTGACATGGTTTTAATAAGAGAAAGCGATGAATTGGAATTTGTATCCTTTTTATTATGAAATCTGTCAACGTGATTGAAGTTTATTGGCAACGAAAAGTTTCCAGATTAAAAGTTTTGCAAAAGCAGCTAATTATAGTCAGGATATGATATATTCGTATCGGTTTTTCAAATACTTTAAAAAAATCTGACAGAATGTGAAAACCGTTTAAAATCTTTTCATCTTTTATTGTTAGACGCTAAACTGTGTCTGATGATTAGACTTCATTTCTGGAGCTTTGTGGGGTGTCATTACTCCTATGTTCACTCTGACCCGGAGTGTGGTACCAGTTAGGGTCCAATCTATGGGTCAAACAGATGGTTTTAAAAATAGTTCGTTTTCAATCAGATGTTGTGTGCCAAAAAAACAAAAAAAAACAACAAAAAAAACCCCCAACAAAAAACAAGAAAAAAAAGCGAAAAAAAAAAAAAGAAACAACAAAATCAAAACGAAACAAAACAAAACCAAAAAAAAAAAAACACTTAACAACTACACAGAAAATGTAAATATGAACGTACAATGAAGGCAATTCCTTAACTCCAAGGTATAAACTAGCCCTAGACAGGTTGACATGCCGTTGAAATATATAGATAAATAAATCAATTCATCATTTATCAGATTTAACATTTGTTTGTCGTCAATAGTGAAAATTTCGGTACTTATGCATCTACGTTACCGCCAATAAGCCGAACTTTCCCGAGCGTTTCCGGGCCGATAACAGAAAGAATCGGAAGATTCCGGAACGAAATTTAAGCAAGCAGACGATAAAATAAGTCAACCAATTTGTTGACAAAACGCATGAAGACAAAAAAAAAAAAAAAAAAAAAAAAGAAAAAGAAAGAGAAAAAAGCAATTTTTAATGGATAATGTTACCAACCTTTTCAGGAGAAAAAGAATAAATCAACAGTCAATGTATGGTAATTTTCAATATGAAAAAATAGTTTGAATTTTTATTTTATCTATTTTTTTTTTGGTGGGGGGTATAATTCTTTTGTCTTTTTAAATAATTTTTTTCGTATTGATGCACTTATTGTACTGTGCAGAAGTAATAACGTGTTAATTTAGAAATCCATTCTTACCATGGGGAGGGGGGTGTTTTGTAACTATTCTGTATTTTCAACTAACAATTTAATAATAATCCAGGTCCTGCATTTGGTGTTACGGCACCTCCAGGCATAACCTTTCCTCATTTTTATTTTAGGTGGCAAGGATGCTCACATGCCCGGCAACTTTTAATTTTGTCAATAAGGTTTTTTTCTTGGTAGAATTGGATCACCATTTCTGCACATTGTAGATTTTTGCTTAGCTGCGATAAATTCATGTTTACATTTGTTGGTAACTTAGTAAAGAAATTGATTGAATTATTTTATCTTAAATTTGATTAGCTAGGCATTTCGGCATATTCCGATTCCTTCCGTAAACACTCGGGAAAGTTCGGCTTTTTTGCGGTAACATAGATGCATAAGTACAAAAATTTCTTCGGTTTTAAGCAGTGTCATTTTTATTAGTTATTTTTACTAGTTTTTTTTCATCTTTTTTTATGGATTCCGACAGCAAGTAGATTTTACATTGTACCGCTTTTCACTAAGCATTATGGACTGGGAATAATTTTTTCTGATGAAATCTAAATGATAAATATTGACTCTCTCTTTAACTGCGTCGAAAGAAAAATAAGTTCCAATCTTTGTCGAGTTTTCAAAATCTTATATATAGATACATCTTATATATAGATACATCTATATATAAGATTTTGAAAACTCGACAAAGATTGGAACTTATTTTTCTTTCGACGCAGTTAAAGAGAGAGTCAATATTTATCATTTAGATTTGAAATAAAAATTCTTTTAATTAATAACAGATTTCTACCTGGATGTAATGGAAGCACAAATAATATTTTTTTCAGGATAATCTACCCGGGCAAAATATAAATTAATAAATAAATATGTTATATAGAAGTTGATTACCCCTGAGAGTGCATTTCTAATAAAACGCTATTGAAACGTAAATCCGTTCATCTCATCTTTCAGAGTTAGTTGACACGTCATACCTAATGAATAGATTAGGAACTTAACAGAAATTCTTTGAACGGTTCAATCTCTTTTTGGCATTCTTGCTATTGATAACATAAAGTTTTAGCTGGCCTGTGTTTAAGAGAGAGAGAGTGAGAGAGAGAGAGGAGAGAGAGAGAGAGAGAGAGAGAGAGAGAGAAAGTCAGTGAGATGTCAGTTATGCTGAAGCTTTTGGGAATGTGGAGTACCCCTTCATTGGCATTGCTCCCAGGTCCACTCAGGTCCGGAGTGGTAGTACCCGATAGAGTCCGATCTATGGGTCACATAGAACTGTTCAACATTTAAATTGTCGGCAAAAAATTACTTATGCTAAATTGAATGGTTGAAATAGAACTGTTTGATCATTAAACTATGTGTAAACAAATGACTGATGTTTAATTGAATTGTTAGTGATACATAACAATACTTGGAGAGAGAGAGAGAGAAAGCAAAAGATATAAAGAAATGTACCATTCTATCATCGCAACTGCAGGTCGATGAAGAATGGATCAGCCAAAACGTTTTGTTTACAATATCAAGAATACTAACAGAATTAACTATTCCTTTTAATTACTGTCCGAAGAATTTTTGGAATGCTAATGAATTTTCTCAAAGTTATCATTAGTATTTTTTTATATGGCATCTTCTTTCAGATGTCTTATCTTTATTTCGAACGCTGGGTCTATCACACTTTTTGTGTCTTCTCGCTATGCCGACTTTTAACGTAAAGCCATGCTGTTGTTGCGTAGCAGTGAAACGCAACAACGCTGATGCATACAAATATAATTTACTTCTTTTACTTTTATAACCTAAAATGTACGTATGGGTAGAATAAGGGTAAAGTCGGAGCCGACTGAGATGCACACACATACAGGGAAGACGGTGTGGTTCTTCTAAGAAACCACTCTGCCTGACAGGATTTTTCAGTCACTGTTACACTGGGATGTTGGTTGAATGGTTGGTTGGTGTTTTATGGCATATAAACCCTTGTGGGTTATTTCATGCCAAATCCTGTTTATATACAATCCTGGTCAAAATCTTAAGACCAGATGCAAAAGGATTAAAAAATAGAATACTTTAATTGAAATATATTCGCCAAACATTTCGCCCTTAATTAGAAAATACTGAACAAATACGTCATAACAGCAATTTTATATTCAGTATGTCCTTCATTTTTGCTAATTACTGCGAAAATTTGCTTTGGCATACTCATTATTAACATCTGCACGAGGGTGCTTGGGATGCACACCCAGGATGCATAAACTGCAGCATGAAGAGCATGCAGCGTTTCAAATTGCAGTCCATGTTTATAAACATCCTTTGCCATCCATCCCCAAATATTCTCGATTTAGATTTGGAGAGCACGGTGGATGGCCAAAAAGTTGAATGTTGTTTTCAATTAAAAAAACTCCTACGACTTAAGATCATTGTGGATATCAGTATTGTCCTGCTGGAAAGTGGGTGACCTCGTGGTGTAATGGTTAAAGCGATGGACAGCGGAATCGTAGTAAGCGAGTTCGTACTCCAGTCGCGCTATTACGTTCGCTTTCGGGCAAATACTCTTGGAAAGGTATGAACTCTCCTTATCCTCCCAGCTATGAGTTAAATAGTACCACTACTGTTCTTCTAGGAGAATAGCTTCGGCATTAAATAACCTATAAAGGTTGATATGCCATTAAACAAAGAAACCAAACCAAACCTGCTGGAAAATCCTGTTTTCTCCTCGTTGACGAGGGTCTTCAGTAATTAGCTATGCCTTTCTTAACATGTCAATGTAACTAGCAACTGTTTGACAACCTTTGACCTCGTGACTCAATAGTTCCCTTGTACGAAAATGAACCCCATAAAATAACTGATCCACCTCCAATGTGTCTTGCTGAGAAAGTTTCTTTTGGGAAATGTTTTTCATGCCAGTAACGCTGAAAATTGTCTGGGTCATCAAGGTCGAATTTTTTCCTGTCTGAAAACAACACTCTCTTTTATTTATCCACATCCCAAATTTGATAATAAGAAGCAAATTGTAAACGGGAGGTTTTATGGTGAGGAAGAAAGTGATGCTTCTACCGCCATTTCACATTCTTAAACTCTTTCTTATTTAAATGCCATCGAATTGTTCGAGAGATGCATTCAGCATTTATATTCGCTTTTATCTGATTTGATGTTAGGCTTGAATCTCTTTTAACTTCTCGCCAAATGCATTTGTGTAGAGACAGTGAGATTTTATTGGGCGACCGCTTAATTTGTTAGAAGCATATACATCCGGATTTTTATAAAGTTAGTAATGGGAGTTCAGTTCTGCAACGGCCAATTTCATTTGCAATGACTCGTTGCTAAAGACCATGTATGTGAAGTTCAACAATCCTGCCCTGTTCGAACCTTTTAAAATTTTTACTCTGATTCATTTTAAAATCTGAAATTTAACGCTGGAAATAGGCTAAGTAGATGTCTAGACGCCTGAAGACATTGTAATATAATTAGGAACCCCAGTTGATTGTTTTAGTTGTAAGTTGTTTCCTAGCTAGATTTATACGTCAATCAAAAGACCGTGGAAAAGGAGGAACATATACGAGAAAGAGATTCGAAATTCGAGATAGATAGATAGATAGATAGATAGATTGAGAGAGAGACAGAGACAGAGAGAAAGAGAGAGACAGAGAGGCACGATGATAAGGGAGAAACAAATTGGAAAGTGGACGGTAGGTTTCCGAAATCCACCTCATGATAGCAGCAGAAGCCCAAGTTAAAAATAGAAATGTATCTGGAGCAATCAACCAACGGGCTGTGATTGAAGAAACCTAATCGGAGGAGCCGTTAGAGTGGATACGGGATAGAAAACAGAAAAAGAAAGTCAGTTGGAAACCTGCAGCGAAAATGTTGTGACGGTGCCTAAAATTTTCATCCCAGGACGGGAGTTTATTTTTCGCACGTGTGAAATCGGGGCAGTCTAGCACTTGATCCCTCGCAAAATAAGTCCTAGTTAAGATTCCCTTTTTGGGAATATGGGAACTGGCTGATAATGTGGGGGTTAATTTGGGGCTAGACTGACCGCCACTGGCAAGGGGTTTCCAAATTTCACGTTACACACACCCACCAGGCCACTTCGTCTTCCTACCCACTAGGCTAACGGAAGACATGGACCTCTAGGTTTAGATATAAGATATTATTATTTGTGACCGGAAATTCCAATTTCCCGTGTAATATTTTTAAAGGCGAATAGGACATTTAGCGAGAATAAATTGAAGCGAATGAAGCTGAAAAGGAATATGCAAAAGAAGGCAACTCGATAGGCAAACAACACAACGAATAAGTTTTGATACGAGGGGACATTTAAAATATAACAAGGTTTTTTATACGTGCGGACACAAACACATATCTAACGTGCCGGCTATATTGCCAGCAGACAATATCAAAATACAAATGTCTTTCATCCTTTTTCTTTTCTTTCTTCTTTCTTTAAATTGAGACAGAGAGAGAGAGAGAGAGAGAGAGAGAGAGAGAGAGAGAGAGAGAGAGAGAGAGAGAGAGAGAGCATACAATGGCAATACTTAGGAAGGGTGGAGGGAGAAAACGGTTTTAAGGTTTACTTAGCTTCTTCGACGGGTTTCTTCTGAGATTTCTTTTTTTTCACGGGCTAGCGGGATTCTGTAGAGCTCAGCTTTAAGGCATCTGTTATTTCCTATCCAAAACTCTATTTCTGTTTCTTCGCCCGGTGTTTTGGCATGAGATCTGCACATCCTTTCACGGTGAACTGCGCCCTAAAAACTGAATTCTTTATCCTTATTTCCTCTGACGAAAGGGCTACTACTTCCAGCTTTAGGGTTCTGGCCATCTTCTTTCTCACCCTGTCAGGCGATTCATTCGGGCTACTATCCTGACCTCTATGTCCCCTTCTCTATCCAACTCGGTCACAGAGTGTAAACATCTCTTGGCTTTCATTTTGACCTGGATTTGTTACTTCGGCCGAGAGGAATTGACCTACATTCCTTATTCCTCTTTTAACGGTCAATCTTTGAGGCCTGTCAATTCAAACACGGAGGTGTAGGGGAAAGTTCTTATTTCTCTCCTCTCAGAGGCAGACTACGTGACAATGTGAAGACAGGCAGAAAATTACGGCATGCAAGGCGAAGGAATCCCACACCTGCTATACCAATAGTTGTGGTTGCCTCTCTCATCCTATGACGGTTTTTTTCTCTCTGTCTATTTAAAGCATATTTCTCATTTCATATAGTTTCTCTCTTGCTGGTGACCACCAGGAAAGGATTGTAGCAAACAAACATCGTATAAAACGAACCAGTTGACGGTATTTTGTGTGGTGGTCACTTTTTCTCACGGCAAAGTTAAAACGGGGACCGAATGAGACTTAAGGGGTAGTACTACCCCTGTAGACTATTTAGAACGGTGGTGGTAAAAAGGTCCATTTAATGTCTTAGCATTGGAAACATGAACATTTATTTATTTCTTAAGTTGAGAAAAAAATCAACGCAGTCCCAAATTTGGTGGGTTGTGTTTTATGGTGTAAAATATGCTTTTCTAAATATTGTATATTGTACGGAGCTTACGTAGAATTTTTATATATATATATATATATATATATATATATATGTGTGTGTGTGTGTGTGTGTGTGTGTGATAAATGTAATTGTTTTTGAAAACGTGTCATGACATTTATTCATTTTCATTTATTTTTAAATGTCAGCATATATTCGTGAACATATCAAGATGTCAGCGAGGAAAGAAAAATAAACAAATGATAGATAAGATACAAAATATATTTTAAATAGCAATTTTGGCTTCATAAAATAGACCTTACTGAAACTAGACTAATTCATCTAAATCAATAGCATAATTATTTTTCCAAGCCATGTAGAGAAGAATATTATGGAATGACTCAATACCGAAGAAAAGATTATAGAATTCATTGACAAAAATCATTTCCACTTAATTTTTATCGAAACTATTGCATAATTGCATGCAAACATGGCAAAAAATTGATTTGTTTCCTTAAAGTCATCAAACGCTATTTATCTTTTAAATTTAGAGACAAATTTTTGGTCGGTAGTGCATATATATCATCATCATCATGTCGAGCTGCCAGCAAGGATATCCCTGACCCTCATCGCCTCTCGTAGGTCATCAGGGCTACATCCCTTATCCTCACAGAGCTGCTGTATATTGATTTGAGCAGGTTGTCCTGCTTTTGCTCGGCCATAAGAGGGGGTCCATAGGAGAACGTCACTTATGAACTTGTCCTTGCTTCTCCAGCAATGTCCTTGATGTCTGGTTCGTCTAACTTTGATAGTTTTCATGATGGGAGGTAGGTGGCCGTACAGTTGGTGCTTTGTGGGGTATGGCCGCCAGGACTTGTTCAATATTGCTCGCAGCATTCTTGTGTAGTTGTCATCGAGCTTTTTCTCTATTCGTTTTGTTAGCGTCCATGTAGTGTATCCATATAGCAGTATCGACTGTATCTTGGAAGAAACTGCGTTTCATTTTATCGGTCAGGTCTGATTTCCATATGACCGATAGTCTATCGATTGCTGTCCATGTTTTTGCTTGCTGTGTGTCGATGTCTGTCTCGGTTGATGAGACACTGCTTCCTAGGTAGGTGAACTTGTCAACTCGTTTCAGAGAGCTACCGCCTTGTATGGAAATGTCACCTGTTTGATTAAAGCACATGTATTCCGTTTTGTGTGCATTGACATGGAGGCCAATGTCTGCGACAGCTGGTTCCAGACTATGCAGTAGTGTTTCGGCTAGCGTGGGTGTATTTGCCAGAATCGCTCTGTCATTGGCGTAGTCGGCGTCGGTAATTGTTTTTGCGGGGTATCTTCTGCTTCTTTTCTTTGTCAGCTCAACGCCGTTTTCTCTGATTTTATCAATCGATGTTCTAAGCACGTAGTCTAGATAGATGATAAAGAGGTATGGGGAGAGTGTGTCCCCTTCCAGTACTCCTGCTACAATGTCGAAATATTCTGTGTCTCCATTCGGAGAACGTACTTTCACTTTGGCATTTCTATAGAGAATTGTTATTGCTGCAACGGTCTCTTTTGGTATGCCGTATGCTAGTAGTATTTGTTCCATCTTCCCTCTGTGAATGGAATTAAAGGCCTCGGTAAAGTTGACAAATATTATTGTCACCTGTAGGTTTTTTGCCCGTACGCCTTCAAGGATTCTACGGATAGTCAATATTTGTGAGGTCGTGGATCTATTTCTTCGGAAGCCATTTTGGTTTTTCCTACGAATGTTATCAATTTTGGGTTCTCTGCGGTTTCATAGTAGGGCATTGTATATTTTGGCCGCTATGGATGTAAGTGTTATACCTCTGTAGTTCTTGGCTAATCCAAGGTCACCCTTTTTAGGGAAAGGGAGGATGCTACTTTCATCCACCTGTCTATCGGATTTTGATTAAAAACTGCGTTACAGTGTCATCGAATTGTCTGGTCTTCCATACTTCTGGGGAAATTTCATCAAGCCCCGCGGCTTTCCTATTTAAAATTTTGCAGAGTACTGAGTCGAGTTCTTCTAGAGTAAAAGGTCCTAACTTAATGTCTAGTTGCTTACAAATAATTCTGGTTATTGGTTCATGTATAACTTTCGGTGGGTTTCCTTGTAGATTTTCGAAATGCTGTTTCCACAGTTTTATTCTTTCTTGTTGGTTTGTGGCTTTCAATTTAGCTTTGGTTGTACTTTTCCTTCTACACACTTCGTTGATTGTTTGCCAGGCTATCCTAGATTGCCTATCTTCCACTGAGTCTCTAATCTTATCAATCTGATTTTGTATGTATTCTGTCTGTTCTTTTAGATATGTGCTTGTTAATTCATTTTGTGCCTTTTTCAATTTCAGGGCATTTGTGTTTATTGGGTTCTTCCTATTGCATTTGGAGGCCGTTTTCACGTCTGCACGTTCTTCTCTAACCGCTAATGTCTCCCATGGGACTATAGAGGTGGTTCTAAGTTTTTTGGTATGCACTTCGCTGCTGCCTTGAGGTTAGCGTTGACGAAATTCTCATATTAGTCATTCGGGGTACGTATTTCTGTCTTCTCCTGAAGTGTTTCGAATTTGTTTCTCAATGCTAACACACATTTATCTCTAATATCCCCGTTGTTAAGAAGGGCCCAGTCATAGTATTTGGTGGTCGCTGTTCCTGTGGCGTTTCTTCGTAGGCTCAGTCGTATTTTTGCCGTGACAATTCTATGGTCGGAGGACACACCCTCGAAAGAGGAGTATGCCTCGCAATTTATGGTGCTATTTTTCTATTTCTTGTTTATAAAGACGCAGTCTATCTATGCTTTAGTGTTGTTTGCGTACGTGTTGATCCATAATTTTCCATCCCTTTTTTGAAAGTTTGTATTGAGACATGTTAATCTATTTTCTATCGTGAAATCTGTTAGATGTTGTCCATTCCTGTTTGACGAGTTGTGTAGACTTTATTTGTGGTTTTCATTTTTCCTGATTTGGGCATTCATGTTGCCGCCAATGACGAGAACGTTGTGATTCGGAATGCTATGCACTAGAGAGGATTGCTCATCGTGGAAAGCGATGAGTTGAGTTTCTTCACTTACATTGGTCGGGCTGTAGCAGGAGATAATTGTTGCTCTGAAGTTGCCATTAAAAGTAGCTACCATCATCCTAGGTTGTATTCTCTCTATGCTATTAAGTGATTTTAAGGTTATTAGTCCTATAAGTACTCCTACATCTACTATCGTGGCATTAACAGAATTTTTCCATGCTGATACAGGGGCTAGCGTCCATCCATTGCCAGTATCCTGATATTTAATATCCTCGCTATGTGTGTATCTGTGCTCTTGAATGCATATTATGCTCTACAGCCGATGCGGTCAGCTCTGGTAGTTGTCCTATTCTATTTAAGGTTCTAACATTGGATGTCGCTCTTTGTATTGTTTGTTTGCATTTTAGTAATGTTTGTTGTTTGAGCTCTGTAGCCGATTTTTTGAACACTGAGGCCAGGGCTCCAACCTCAGTAGGACGCGACCCTTTTTTTACCCGCGCGAAGAGTGATGTGGTTAATACATGTGGTTTGAGTGTGGGTCATGGTTATCTTTCGATGGCTGTTTTTATTCTCATCCATAGAAGCCAAACTTATAGATAAGCAGCAGTAGTTCCCCGATCGAACTAAATATCCTGACCGTTGAACCGTGAGATTCATACACCTCGGACCAGGTTTGGCAATGCGTTAGGCCGTCAAAGGTTTTATCCGTTTCCCTTTACGTCCACCATGCTGCTTCCCATGGGTACGTAGAAAAATCTTTTTTTCTTTTCCGTTAAGTTTTAACTTAGTTAAAGTCCAAGACTAATATATTGATAAAAGAATTTTTTTCCCTTCTCTTCACGTTTTATTTTCGTTCCTATCTTACTTTTTTGTTTGTTTGTTTGTTTTCCCCCTGTCTTCTGAAAATTGGCACTAACACGTGTTATAGTTCTACAGTTTTACGAAAATAGAATTTCACGGTCCAATAGGGAATCTTTTAAGATTTATAGTCGGCCTCTTAGTAAATTGTTCTTTTATTTAAGACACATAATACTATAAGCCAAAGATTTTTACTTTGACAAAATTGAATAAAAATCCTATATGCATTTTTAAATGATAATTTAGTAGAGAAACAATATTACTAGAATTTTCGACAACTTTTTCGAAATGGATGTGCATTTCATTCCTAGATTCTTTCAGCAAATGGTCACTTGTATTATTTTTTCTAATTTTACGAGCATTTATATACAAGTAGTGCCTCAACTATTTGACGGACGGTGGGGGGGATTGTTAGTTTCTACTTTGGTTCGCCTTCTTTTTCTTTTTTCTTCTCCTTTCTTCTTCCTCCATCTTCTAAAGTAAGCATTAACACGTGTTAGACTTCTACATTTTTACTAGCTCTTGTAAATACACTTATATATACGTATATATACACATATAAATACACTTATATATACGTATCCATCATATTTACCCAACCCCTCCGCTCGGGCAGGATATGACACAAAGTCAATTTTTTAAGCGGAGTTTCACAGGTTTGAATTCAGAGTTTTCCTTCCCCTAGACTAGTTGTCTGACCAAGGCTGAAGAACCTAGTCTGTCCTACTATTTACCCATAGCTGGAAGAAGAATAATTGGATTCATACCTTTCCCAAGGGTATTAGTGCTATGTGAAATGCAATCAGTCCAGGATTTGAACTCGTGTCGCCGTGTCCAATTCCTGCGACGATAACCATTACACTACGGGCACCTCCATATACGTATCCATACACTTGTAAATACACTTATATATACGTATATATACACATATAAATACACTTATATATACGTATCCATACACTTGTAAATACACTTATATATACGTATATATACACATATAAATACACTTATATATACATATCCATACACTTGTAAATACACTTATATATACATATATATACACATGTAAATAAACTAATATATAAATATACATACATATAAATACCCCCCATATATATGTATATATATATATGCAAAAATGACGTTCTAAACTTTTAATCGGTAATATATATATATATATATATACATATATATATATACACTACCATTCAAAAAATATTTAGCCACACTCAAAAAGTTTTATTTCTCATCCTAAAAGTATTATTTTTCTTTAAACAAGTTAAGCACAACACTGATTTTTATTTATTAAACTAAATACAAGTTTTCCTAAGTAACTTTGACCTTAGTATAACCAGATATTCTTTGAATAAAACGATTTGAAGGCGTTTTTCTTCTTTTTACTAAAAATAAAAATTACCAGAACTACAATGGAATATATACAGTTAGGAGACATCAGGGAAACAGGACAAAATAAGACCAAAAGTAGAACTGGTAGACGAAAAGCAACAACAAGAGCAGAGGATAATTTCATTAGTCACCAATTTGCGTAACAGAAGGCTGACTGCTCCAAAAATC
>OY757911.1:3505976-3590976 GCA_963585895.1 Sepioteuthis lessoniana
TATATATATATATATATATATATATATATATATATATATATATATATATAAAGTCCACTTTATGCTTCATAGGATATATAATATCTTGGAGACGCTCGCAGTGTAATGGTTTTCTTCGAGGTCAAATCCTGCACAAGACTGCCTTTCACATAACGATAATACCATTGAGAAAGGTATGAATCCAATTGTTCTTCCTCCAGCTATGAGTAAATAGTAGGGCAGACTGAATTATTTAAATAGCAAAATGATTTTGAGAAGGAAAACCCTAAATTCAAACCTGTTAGGCTTTTTTATCATGAAGTACTATTGTCTTCATCTTTATAGTTATTTTCACGACGTTTCGGTCGATATGTTCTTCGGCCTTCTTCAGGTGTTTGTCGAACTCGAGAACCTTCATGGAACTTCGAACTAAATCCTTTATTGGATCCATGGGGGTCGCCTGTTCTGATTCCGTGAGCCATAACCGGGTACAAGTGTTATGTATTCCTGTGTTGTTACTCGCCTGCAGTCAGGATTGAACTTGCAAACCGCAAATGATTGTCTCCTTAGGGAACCAACGCCCATAACCGTTACGCTATGTTTCCTGCTGGACAGAGTGAATTTTTTAGGACTTATAAACTTGATGTTTTCACTTGACTAGGATTACTACTATTATGTATGATTTTTTTTTTACCTATGCTCATATTCAGATATTTTTTGTGGAAATAACAATAAAGATGAAGACAATAGTCCGAAACCCATCATGATAAAAATCATCAAGCTGCGTCTCAGAAATTTAGACAAATGTTAAGCTCTGCTTAAAATTAACCTTGTGCCATATCCCGATCTTGCGGAGGGGTCGGTTATTGAACTCACACATACACACACATACGTATATATATATATATATATATATATATATATATATATATATATATATATATATATATATATATATTAATTCAATGATTGCACCAGCGAGAAACTGACAATCAGCACGTGCCGTCGACTTTGATGACGCTATCTAATCTTTGATTTGCATACACTATTTCACTGATTTTGAGTACTCTTTCTTTATAGATATAAGTATTTTTGTTTAATGGCATATCATGGGTTATTTAATTCCAAAGGTATCCTCGTAGAAGAACCGTTGTTGTACTATACAACCTATAGCATATATATTGGAGGATAAGTGGGTTCATGCCTTTTCCAAGTATATTCGTCCGAAAATGAATGTATTAGGTTGACTGATGTTCGAACTTGTTAACTACGATATCAAAATCCATTACGTTAGTTTCTATGTCACGAGATTTCCCGAATGAATACAGCAAACCATATAACTTGCCCAGTCGGCTGGGGCTGTAGAATACACCGACTGCACCTCTGCAGAGGGGTAAGACCCCACCTAACGAGTGTCCTGAATGACACTAAACAATCTGATAGTGAGGTTCCAGCAGTGCTGGAGCTTTGGGGAATACGGAGTACCCCTTCATTGCCATCGCTCCCAGGTTCACTCTGGCCCGGTGTGGTAGCACCTGATAGGGCCCTATCTATGGGTTAAATAGAACTAACAGCATACTTATGCTAAAATGAATTGGTTGAGTAAACTGAATAGCTTGAAATAGAAACGCTTTTGACAATTAAACCATGCTTACATTTAAACTGTGTTGGAGAGTATAGCATTTGCTTTTAAATGGGTTTCTAACGGTAACAACGCTCTTACATAGTAGTAATATGCAAAAACAAAAGTTATATCACTTTTGTAATAGATCTTCCCCTGATGATGGCCTGAAGTCGGACAGAAAGTACTTGGGATATATACAATTATGGAAAATACATCAATCAATTCCCGCCGAAAACGATAAAAGTAATACAGCAATACGAACGGATCCAAAAAGTAAATATGTAGGCAGAAAATATCTATTATGTTCAACCAAATTTGTATTAATGAAGAAATGCTGCCAAAATATACATACATACATACATACATACATACATATATATATATATATATATATATATATATATATATATATATATATATATATATAGAGAGAGAGAGAGAGAGAGAGAGATAATTAGAGAGGTATAGTAAACAATATAACTATATTATTAACACACACACATACACACACACACGAATGTACATACATACATACATACATATATATATATATATATATATATATATATATATAGAGAGAGAGAGAGAGAGTAATAGAGTGCTTTAGATTGACAGAGATAATTAGAGAGATAGAGTAAACCCTATTGTGTTATTATTAATATATTAATACTGTGTTATTATTAATATATTAATAAGATATATACACACACACACACACACACACACGTGAATATGTGCATATATTTATTAATACATAAATATTTTGAGAGAGAGAGCGCGCGAGAGAGAGAGAGAGAGGGGCAGAGGGAGAGATAGAGTACTAGATTCCTTCAGATTTAATATTTAATACTGTGTTATCCTTCAGATTTAATATTTCAGATTTAATATTTAATACTGTGTTAATATTTAATACTGTGTTAATATTTAATACTGTGTTAATTCTGTGTTAATATTTAATACTGTGTTATACTTCAGATTTAATATTTCAGATTTAATAATTCAGATTTAATCCTTCAGATTTAATATTTTTACTGTTATTATTAATATATTAATACTGTGTTATTATTAATATATTAATAATATATACACACACACACGCGAATATGTACATGTATTTATTAATACATAAATATTTAGAGAGAGAGAGCGAGAGCGAGAGAGAGAGAGGGGGGAGATGGAGAGATAGACTACTAGATTCCTTCAGATTGATAGAGATAACGAGGGAGATAGATATATAGACGAAGATAGGCATATAGATAAGTAGTCAAAAATCACGAATCTATATCGCATTTCTGTTTCTATTTGTTTCCAAAGCTCTGGAATATTTTTTTTTATTCGTGTAACGGGACAAATGCACCTACGTCACGGCGAAAGTTCTCTCATATAAGCGTGCAGGAATATCGTCACAGATTATGAGAAACTCGTATGCGAATTAGAAACCCATCCTACCGAATCTTGCGAGTGTGCTCTTACGGAGTCGGATATTAGTTGTCGCTAACATTTGCAAGGATTCGTAAGGATTCACGCTTGCACGTACTGTATTCAGAATTTAGACCTTTTCAGCATCGCATTTTTCCCGCCATTCATTTCACTTGTTAATGACAAGACAAGGTCTAAGGTCAGTTGATGAGCAGCCCAACAGAATTTCTGAAACCTACTTTTGTAAAGCCATTCACAGTTGCCTGCTTCAAGAACCAGTGGTAAAGGCCAGTGTAAATATCTAATATTGCGAATAGTAATTTTTGAGGTAGGTAGATAGGTCTTTTGGTGGGGGTTGGGTAGAGTTGGTGTGCAGATATCCTTGGCACAGAAATGGAATCTAGCGATCCGAGTTCAAAACCCCAGCTCGAAAAGTCTGTTCTCTTAGCAATAATGTATCTTGGAAGGCATAAACTTACTTTTCCTTCAGCTATAAGTAAATAGTAGAACATTTAGAACCCTACATATGCCCCAACTCTAAGTCAAATAGTTTCACTATTCTTCTACAAGGATGGTTTTGGCATTAAATAACCTGTTGTATCGAGCGATGAAGGAAGAACTACACACTTCGTTATAAAAATATCTCTAATTTTCTTGGAGTCAAAGCTTCCGTGGTGTTAGAGAGACAGATACAGGGAGGCAAATACACACGGCCAAATTGACCCATAACTTCTTATCATGACCATACTACGCAATATTATCTTTAGATTCAGGCCGTACGTATTCTCTTGACCCTACAACTCTGTGTTATCTTCAGATTTAGGCCGTACGTATTCTCTTGACCCTACAACTCTGTGTTATCTTCAGATTTAGGCCGTACGTCTTCTCTTGACCATACAACGCTGTTATCTTCAGATTCAGGCCGTACGTCTTCTCTTCTGACAAGACGTACTCAACCGGTCCTCGTTAGGGGCTGCTTGAACCTCTGCGGTCACGCTCCTCTATCTGCCGACTCGACTGGGCGCTGCAAGCTGGTACTGACGGACTGCATCTATCTCATGTGGGTATCTGCATATATCATTTCCTAACACCTACACATTTCCGATCAACCACGTGATTGATTTCGCTTATTTTCACAATTGCGTCCTGTATAGAGAATCTCTGATAGACGGTTTGGTCAAGGGTCAATATGAAACTAACCCACGAAGATTGATATGCCATTAAGCAAAGAAAACGAACTAAATCAAACAATACCTTGTGAAGGGGTAATGCATATTGAATGTTGGATAATGTGATTGATTGATTGATTTTAACAGCGTATCAACCTGTCTAGGATTGTTTTATGCCAGGTGATTCAGGAATGTCGTTCGTTGTATGTTTATATTATATTTTTGTTTAGTTTTTTCTTAAGATTTTTTTCAGATAGTTGTGTGATATCCTTTCTAACTAATACCAATAATTTTCACACAGATGTATGATTTCAAGTATTTCTACCTGATATTAATATGGGTTGAAGTATTTGTGCTTATCTAATATTAGTCATTTGTTTTCATACAGGGTTTAAAATAATTAATAATAATTCAAAGTATAGCTTCAAGTAACTGTTCCTGATACAAATAATTTGCCGTTATGAAGTATCAAGAATTCCTATCGAATATGAATTATTTTTAAACAGATTTATTTGACACATAGAGAAAACCTTAGCAGGTGTAAAGTTGTCTGTGTCACGTGTTATTTAATCCTATTTACCAACCCTTCCGCTCGGGCAGGATATGACACAAGGTCAATTTTTTAAGCGGAGTTTCACAGGTTTGAATTCAGAGTTTTCCTTCTCCTAGACTAGTTGCCTAACCAAGGCTGAAGAACCTAGTCTGCCCTACTATTTACCCATAGCTGGAGGGAGAATAATTGGATTCATACCTTTCCCAAGGGTATTAGTGCTATGTGAAATGCAATCAGTCAGGTCCAGGATTTGAACTCTTGTCGCCGTGTTCATTTCCTACGACGATAAAAATTACATCACGGGCATCACGTGTTATTTAATCATTATATTTCCTGGATTCACCGTACTACTTCTGTACTGTTGTAGCTATGGGGACAAATGGCAGTACAGTGGGTAGTAATTTACGAAGCTCTTTGCTTGGGGCACCCAATGAGACTCGAACTCTCTCGTGTAGGTTTACTAGTCTAGTTTGCTAACCATTACACCACCAGAGGTGCCCATGGCAGTACAGTGGGTAATTGAGAGCCACTTCTGAATGCGAAGTTGAATGAGGTTTGTTTGGAGGGCAGTGAGTGTGACACACAAAGCACAGCTCGGTTCTTCGCCAGTTCTTTTTGCAAAGGGTGGACAGGTCAAAGTATGGTATTGATAGGTATAGAACAGGACTTCTAAAAGTGGTCCATATTGACCCCTGGTAGGTAGGGGAATGAAATTCTTACCGAGGGAGAGAATTTACTAGTTTGCATTTATAGATCTCTTTATAAGAGGGAAACTAAATCCGCTGGATCCACCTAGCAGCATACTTGATTGGGTATGATAACCCTAGTGATATACCAAGAATTAATGCAAGTATTACTGACAGAATAGGACCATTATAAATAGTATAAGATACCCTGAATAGGACTTTATTTGGAATCAATGCAAGTATATTACAGAGAATAGGACCTTTATAAAGAGTATAAAAATAGCCTGCATATGATTTTATTAGAGAAATGCATTTTAAATAATATTACTATAGAAAAACAGAGTACATGATTTTACTGTTAAAATAGTTGAAAATCAAGTAGTTAGTAGTCAGGAATTAAAGCAAGCAACACTGACTGAACATGATTATTATAGAAACATTCAGTAATCTTGTAAGACGACGGATCTGGGCGCTGGCCAAGATAGGGTTGTATAAAAGACAAGCAGTTGCTTACGCGGCAAGTCTTCCTTATTCGTGCGGCTGATGTTGAACAAATATCGATTGAATCTAGCGCCAGTAACATTACCGGAATCGACAAAACGGGTTTAAAGACAACGTAGAGATTCCTTAACGACTTCATCACCTGGTTTGGGATTAAGAGTTAACCTTCTCTAAGTGTAGTTGCCTTTTAAGGCTGTTGAGCCTATTTTGTTGTACTAATTTATTTATAACTGGTGGAAGAAAAGAAGTATTGACATCTTTTTCAAGGGCCTTTCTGTGACCTCTAACTGAATTTGAAGTCGGGTAACCGATTCCTTTTTCCGTGCCTATGACAGTTATATCAGCCATTCCTCTCAAAAAACTATCTTATATGAAATTTAAATGCTTTGCTCTGAATGTTACGAAAAGAAAGCATTAGTACCTGGGTTTAATACAGAAAAGAAAATAAACATTACAAATATTTCTACAGTAGAAATTCATTGAAAACTACGAAGAAATAGATTGACAGAGAGAAGGAATGAATGTAAGAATTTCTGCCAGAATAGGACTATTAGATATAATGCAAATGCATAGTTAATGATTTTAAAGTAGAAAACATTTTTAAAAATTTATAATAGAAATGAATTGAAAATCAGAAAGAAAGTGAAGAATCAGTTTAATATATTGACCGAAGACTGTTATAATTTGTATAATATCATTGTATAGCATTACTGATGATTTTAATATAGAAAACATTTTAAATGACTTTATTATAGAAATGAATTGAAAACCAGAAAGAAAGTGAAGAATCAGTTTAATATATTGATCGAAGACTGTTATAATTTGTATAATATTATTGTATAGCATTACTGATGATTTTGATATAGAAAACATTTTAAATGACTTTATTATAGAAATGAATTGAAAACCAGAAAGAAAGGGAATATCATTTGTCAAGAATCAGTGCAAAACATTACAGAACGAAAATAGCTGTTATATGCATAATCAATAAACGTTGCTCATGATTTTAATACGGAAAATATTTTAATGACCTTATTATAGAAATGCTTTGAAAAATGAAATAACCATAAATAGCAATAATATGTTTAATTTTAAAGATTTACTGACAATTTTTATATAGTAAGAATTTTTAATGACTTTATAATAGTAATGTATTGAAAATCAGAAAGGAAGGGAATAGGGTTGGTTTGGAGTTAGCGCAAATATTATTGACCGTAAATAGTTATCAAATATATGATATGAAAACATTATTGATGATTTTAATATAGAAAACATTTTTAAAGACTTTATGGTAGAAATGCATTGAAAAATGTAACAACCGAAAGTAGCTAGAATTTGTATAATTCAAAAAATTTACGGACGATTTTAATATAGAAAACATTTTAAATGGCTTTATTATAGAAATGAATTGAGAATCCAAAAGAAAGAAAATATTATTGGTCAGGAATTCGTGCAAATATCATTGACCAAAGATAGCTATTATATATCAATAATGTAAGTGAATTACTTATGAGTTTATTATAGATATGAATGAGGAATTATTTTCCTATTTGTCACGTAGACGGACACACGAATTTTACATGTGCACGATTTCTGTAATTGATTATTTACGGACACTTGCGAATAAATTGTGATTATCTTATTAACTTTGTATTTCTCTTTCTCCACCTGTCTCATCATGCAAATCAGTAAGAGTTGACCAGTTGTTGACCTGTAGTTGAATTCTATTAAGCCCGTCAATAAACACAATCAATTTAACTTCCTTCTCTCAACAATGAACAATCAATAACAGAAATAATTCAAATCAGAATTTCCTGGATTCAACTGCGTCTGGTCGTCTTCATCACACCCACCGCCGTCAATGGAAGAGGCGGCATTTTAATTCGTAAATCAGTGGAGCTTTTGTCCTAACAGGAAGCAGAAAGATGAAGTAAAAAGTTTTTATGGTTTGTTTTAAGTTGATTTAAAAAAAAAACGTAAGCTTGATTCGTGACTGGAATAGTTATGTACGAGATGTGTTTAAAAAGTAACGGGACTGATGTCAGAAAAAAAAATTATTTCAATTCCAAACAATAAACTACATAGGTTACTCGTCAAAGTAATTCCCCTTAAGTCTGATACCATCTTCCATTCTTCTCTGCCTCGCTTGAAGGATTCTCCTGGTATGCTCCTCAACACCGTCGTTACGGCTCTATTGATAGCCTTTATACCTTGAAAACAAGTGCATTTGTTTAAAGTTTAAGTTTAAGGAAAGGAAAACGCTATCGGGAGCTGGTTCAGATGAATAAGATGGGTATTCCTGTATGGTGATGTTCCTATTGGCCCGAAATACCCGGATACTTAGGGTAGTGTAAGCAGGAGCATTGTCGTGGTGAAGTAGCCACAACTCTCGTCTCCAGTCGTGCACTGAACGAAACATACACTGTAGGATCTCCTTGAAGATTTGTTGATTGACCTTCTGGCCCTGTGGCAAGAAGTCTCCGAGGACGATGCTCCTCACATCGAAGAACATGATCAACTTCCCTTTTACTATAATTGCTTTGCTTTCTGCAGCGTCGTAGACTTTTACTGATTGCTTTGGTGTTTGGCTTTCGGGTTCTACTCGGTGAATATCTTCCAAATACTGTAAAATACGCCTACTGCATCTATGTAGATGGGTAAGACACCCCCAACCAATGCATTTCCTGAATAAGACACTAAAACATTGGGGGATGTAGACTACCCTTTCTTTGCCATTATTCCCAGATCAACTCTGACCACTTTGGGTCCTATCTATGAGTCAAATAGATTAGTTTAATCATTTCCTATACTGGAAACCATTTAACTGTTTGTAACCGAATGATAAATATTAAATTGAGTTATTTGTATTAGATGGCAATGCTTGAAACGATTTAACTGTGTGCAAACAGAACTATTTGAGTTAGGCAACAATATTTGAAACCATTTAACTGTGTGCAAACAGAACTATTTGAGTTAGGCAACAATATTTGAAACCATTTAACTGTGTGCAAATAGAACTATTTGAGTTAGGCAACAATATTTGAAACCATTTAACTGTGTGCAAATAGAACTATTTGAGTTAGGCAACAATATTTGAAACCATTTAACTGTGTGCAAACAGAACTATTTGAGTTAGGCAACAATATTTGAAACCATTTAACTGTGTGCAAATAGAACTATTTGAGTTAGGCAACAATATTTGAAACCATTTAACTGTGTGCAAATAGAACTATTTGAGTTAGGCAACAATATTTGAAACCATTTAACTGTGTGCAAATAGAACTATTTGAGTTAGGCAACAATATTTGAAACCATTTAACTGTGTGCAAACAGAACTATTTAAGTTAGGCAACAATATTTGAAACCATTTAACTGTGTGCAAATAGAACTATTTGCGTTAGGCAACAGTATTTGAAACCATTTAACTGTGTGCAAATAGAACTATTTGAGTTAGGCAACAATATTTGAAACCATTTAACTGTGTGCAAACAGAACTATTTGAGTTAGGCAACAATATTTGAAACCATTTAACTGTGTGCAAATAGAACTATTTGAGTTAGGCAACAATATTTGAAACCATTTAACTGTGTGCAAATAGAACTATTTGAGTTAGGCAACAATATTTGAAACCATTTAACTGTGTGCAAGTAGAACTATTTGTGTTAGATAGCAACACTTAAAACCATTTAACTGTGTGCAAATAGAACTATTTGAGTTAGGCAACAATATTTGAAACCATTTAACTGTGTGCAAATAGAACTATTTGAGTTAGGCAACAATATTGGAAACCATTTAACTGTGTGCAAATAGAACTATTTGAGTTAGGCAACAATATTTGAAACCATTTAACTGTGTGCAAATAGAACTATTTGAGTTAGGCAACAATATTTGAAACCATTTAACTGTGTGCAAATAGAACTATTTGAGTTAGGCAACAATATTTGAAACCATTTAAATGTGTGCAAACAGAACTATTTGAGTTAGGCAACAATATTTGAAACCATTTAACTGTGTGCAAATAGAACTATTTGAGTTAGGCAACAATATTTGAAACCATTTAAATGTGTGCAAACAGAACTGTTTGAGTTAGGCAACAATATTTGAAACCATTTAACTGTGTGCAAGTAGAACTATTTGTGTTAGATAGCAACACTTGAAACCATTGAACTGCGTGCAAATAGAACTATTAGCGTAAGACAATAAAGCATGAAACAATTTCACTGTGTGCAAATAAAACTATTTAGATTAGACAGCAATACTTGAAACTATTTAAATGTGTGAAAATAGAACTATCAGTGTTCGGCATAAAATAATCCTTGAGAGGTTGATATACCGTTATAACCGACCAATTAATCAATCAATCAACTGATGCCATCCCCTCACAAGATGTCTGTACTCTGGAAAAAACACGAAATATGATAACATACACCTGAAGAAACACATACAAACCTCTTATGGAGGCGTTTTACATAATGGCTATCGTAATAGAGAATGGGGTCAGCGATCCGAGTTCAAATTCTGGTTATGTTTCTCTACGCGCTTATGCTTTTCTTGTGAAAGGCATCAATCTATCCTCCCAAGCTCTGGAGGAAAACAATAGGCAACCGGCCTTGGAGAATGAAAACTCCAAATTTCTTCCCACTTGTACTCCTCTTAAAATTGACCTTGAATCACATCCAAAGGAATCGAGTAAATATATATATATGAGATAGAAGTTTTTAAAAAATAAATTTTTTTTTTAGCTAGACGAGCATTAAGACATATCATTCTCTTCATCTACAAGGTGTGTCGTCAGCACGGATTTCTATGACTTTCTCTCGACAAATGTCCCTATCGGTCACCACTCTTGGAAATTCCTATCGGCGGCATTCGGTGTCCGTACAGAACTGATGAATGAAAGTTTTTACTGATTGGCCAACACAAGTGTGTCCATGTGTGAAGGAGTCTACACGAAAACGTCGCTAATGAATTAAAATCAATCTGAACTAGATTTGATTGAATATGCCTTAAAATATTTTCCAAGGCAATTCTAACAATTCCTGCAAGTCTGGTTGAAATCAGACCAAAAATGACAGAGCCTTATCTGTACGGACGGGTGGGCATTTAGTGAATTGAATTTTTCTGTTTTTCCTTTTTTGTTTATTTTTTAAATTTTTTATCATAATTACATAGCAGTAACAAGGATACTGTTGTCATTATTGTTGTCTGTACTTTTGTGTGGCTAATAATAACTATAGTTTTATTCAGTTGATCTGCAAGCAAAGTCCCATGGCGAGTCATTTTTCATCTTCCCCTGTCCATGAACTGATCACATGACTGCGTTATCTTCCCACCACAGAAGCAAGATGGGCCATCAACCATCACGTACACTTTCGTGTATTCAAGGATTAGCTGACAGCGATATCTTCATGCCTCTATGCCAGATTTATCGTTTATCATGCCAAGACTCGACTGAGGATGATCCTAAGACAATATCATGTAGAAAAAGACATGACAGCCCTTCCAAATCGAATCAACATAATTTTCTTTAGTGGGAAGGTAGAATTGATCTTACTACTTTTTTTATTGTTGTTGTCGAAAACGCTTTATATTACACAATGCAACTCAAAATTTCAAGAAATGCAATGTATACATATATATATATATATATATATATATATATATATATATATATATATATATATATATATATATATATATATATGATTTTTTTTTTGTTGTAGGCCCAAAGAGAGAAAGAAATATTTTAAAATGAGTTGCGCCACGAAGAGGTTTGTATTTTTTTTAGGATTTATTCATTTATTCATTTTATTTATTTTTTAAAATTTATTTATTCATCTATTTTTTGATAAATCCTAAAAAATACAAATCTCTTCGAGGACCTACTCATATATATATATATATATATATATATATATATATATATATATATATATATATACTATTAAATTCTTTATCCGCGGCATGGTAATTGACGATTTCCTCAAAGCCCTGCCATAAAATTGAAAAAATAGATAAAATCCCCAAAACAACCTCCAACACCCGCAAAAAATAAACAAAAAGCAAAAAGAGGAGTCAATAAAGAATGAGAGAGAGAGAGAGAGAGAGAGAGAGAGAGAGAGAGAGAGAGAGAGAGAGAGAGGTGTGGTTTGGTTTCTTTCTTTAATGGCATATCAACTTTTGTTGGTTATTTAATGCTAAACCCATCCTTGTAGAAGAACAGTAGCGGTACGATTTAATCGATAATCGTAGGGATGAGGGGTTCACGCCTTTCCTAAAGATAAAGTGAACGTAATAGTATGAGTGGAGTTCGAACTTACTTACTGTGATATAGCAGTCCAGCACGTTAGCCACTACGTCAAAAAAACCCATCCCTCTCAACAAACAAACAAATAAACAAACGAATAAATAAATAAAAGCAAAAAAACATTCTCTCCCGTTTAAAACTTCCAGTTTCTCTGTTATATTTTTTTCTTTTTATCCTATTTACCCAACCCCTCCGCTCGGGCGGGATATGACACAAGGTCAATTTTTAAGCGGAGTTTAACAGGTTTGAATTCAGAGTTTTCCTTCTCCTAGACTAGTTGCCTCACCAAGGCTGAAGAACCTAGTCTGTCCTACTATTTACCCATAGCTGGAGGGAGAATAATTCAATTCATACCTTTCCCAAGGGTATTAGTGCTATGTGAAATGCAATGAGTTTCGTCCAGGATTTGAACTCGTGTCGCCGTGTCCATTTCCTACGACGATAACCATTACACCACGGGCACTTTTTTTTCTTTTTATGACACGTTTAGTATTAATATATTGTATCAACTCGAATGAAGAGGGTTTTCTCGTGATGTAATGATTAAATTGCTGGGCTGCGAAATCGTAATGAAGCGAGTTCGAACTGCAACTAGGAGTGAGGTTCTAACCTTGAAGTTTGAGGAATGTGCAGTAGCACATCATTGCAAGTACAATCTTAGGTCTACAAGGACCCGGAGAGGTAGAACTTGTTAATATCTCATCTATTGGTTAAATAGAACTTTGGAATATTTCAATTGAGATTATTACGAATATAACAGAAGTATTTGTGTAACATATTGACCTTCGACCGAGCCGTCAATCGAGAAACAGGTGCATCCGGTCGAAGACATCAAGATATAGCCTTGACCGTTGACGGGTTGAATTGGATGCAGATGTGACGCTCACAGGAAGCAGGTGTACGTCAAACAATGATATAACCCGGTGCGACAGGACGTTCAGTTAGTTTGGAGTCAGTTAGTTGGAGATAAGGTGCTGTTGAGAGAACCAGCACCCAGCAGAGGGCTATGGGCAATTGAGCAGTCCAGATGAACGAGAAAGAAGTGCTTCTAAAGACAAAGGAACTGGGGGTCAATATGTTGCAGTTTGTTCAGTCTCCAACTCACATCTCACACGTAACCCTTTCGCAACCATTTCGAATAAAGTGTGAGAGGTATATTTTTCTAAAGAAGTGTGTTCGCTCGTCATTATTGTTGATTTTGTTTCCGCATGTATTGTATATGTGTATAGTTTGTATATGTATTACGGCTATGCAACATTAGTGTTAAATAGCACTACTTGAAGTGGGTGTTCTCGTGGTGTAAGGGTTAAAGTGCTAGACAGTGGAATCGTAGTACGCGAGTTCAAACTCCAGTCGCGCTATTACGTTCACTTTCGCACAAATACCCTTGAGAAAGATATGAGCCCCCTTATCCTCCTAGCTATGGGTTAGATTGTACCTCGTCTGTACTTTGGCATTAAATAACCTACGAAGGTTGATATGCCATTAAAAAAAGAAACCAGAACTTGTATGACGGTCACAGTGATATCAATCGTATCTGGAAATCCAAAGAAGAGTAAGAACCATGCGGACAACAACAATAGAGAATAATTGAACAAATGTATGGATACTTCATGCGACAAACTAAGGAAATTACAAACGGGATTACCTGATCAAGGCTACGGAGAGGACACCTAAAGAAAGAGACAGAATCTCTTTTAATCGCAGCACAAGATTATATTAAAGTGAATTATATAATACCAAGTCAAGTTTACAATTTGACATTACGGAAAAATAGTTTATGCACAAACCAGAATCTGTCCTTGAAAATGAGACGCAAAAATTCTCTAAGATACAAACGGATCACTTAATTCCGACAAGAAAACCAACCCAAGTATTAATTTACAAGAAAAAAAAGAACTTTTTTATCTTAGAGATTCGGCCATTTTAGCTGAGCACAGAGATAAAATAAAAATAAACAATAAGATAGACAAATATTTGGATATTGCTAAAAAGCTAAAAAAAAAAAAAGCTGTAGATCATGAAGGTGATGTTGATACCATTTGTTAGTCTTTGGAACGGCCCCTAAAAGACTGGAAAAGAGACTGGGAGAACTGGAAATCAAAAGAAGAATCGATACGACCCAGACCACAGTATTGTTAAAATCAGCTAAAATACTAATTTGTACGTTTATCATCAAATAACTCAAGAATATTTATAGAATATCAAAAAAGAAACATGCATCAAAATGTCATAGTCAGCCAAACCTCTGGAACATTGAACTTTTGTCACTAAAAGAAAATGTCTTTAAGAAGACAAAAAGAACATTGGAAGCGGACACCGTCGAACAGAGATGAAAGAAAAAACACACACGAAAAAGTACCTCAAAATAACTAGAAAACCTCGAAACCAAACTCTGCAGCAGATATTTCATCAAAGAAATAAGTCACCTTGTAAGATACACCGGACCATTCTTAAACTGGACAAGAAAGCAACACAGATTAATGGAGACAAGAAATTGATGATAATGATGATGATGATCAAGGCCTTACATCCAAGAGATGACATAGACAAACTCCATGTGTGAAGAAAAGAAGGCGGAAGAGGACTGGGCAGCATTGAGAATTGTATAGATGCATCTATACAAGGACTCAAGAAATACACTAAAAAGGACAAAGAAAGACTAACGATAACAGTAGGAAACAGCAATGGAAACATAAGGCAAACCCTCCTTAAAAACAAAAAACAAAAATAAACAAAACAAAAGTAAAACAAAAATCTAGGAAACAGCAATGGAAACATAAGGCAAACCCTCCCTAAAAACAAAAAACAAAAATAAACAAAACAAAAGTAAAACAAAAATCTAGGAAACAGCAATGGAAACATAAGGCAAACCCTTCTTAAAAACAAAAAACAAAAATAAACAAAACAAAAGTAAAACAAAAATCTAGGAAACAGCAATGGAAACATAAGGCAAACCCTCCTTAAAAACAAAAAACAAAAATAAACAAAACAAAAGTAAAACAAAAATCTAGAAAACAGAAATGGGAAGAAAAACAACCGTACGGTTATTTTAAATGACGAAGTGAAAGGACTGAGTACGTGAAGACATACACATGGTTAGGAAAAGGAAACATCAAAAGAGAAAATGAATCTCTTTTAATGGCAGCACAAAACGATGCCATAAGGCGGAAATTGATAACATGCAGTGGAATAACAATTGTTGGAATACAAGGAAGGTACGACCGGGTGGAAAAGTGACCCGCGGGTAAATATGCAAGCGATTATAGTTTGACCCTACTACTGAATGGAACATAGCCCCATCGGCTGAGGCTACAGAATACATCGATTGCATCTCTTTAGAAGGGGAAGACTCATCCAATGAGTGTCCTGAATAGGACACTAAACAATATGATGGTGAGGTTCCAGTAATACTGGAGCTTTGTACCCCTTTATTGCCATTACTCCCAGGTCCACTCTGGCCCGGAGTGGTAGCACCTGATAGGGTCCTATCTATCGGTCAAGTAAATCTAAACTGTGTACTTATACTAAACTGAATTGCTTGAAATAGAACTGTTTTGATATTTAAATAGCGTACTTATGCTAAACTGAATTGTTTGAAATTTAATTCGCCGTTAAATGACCCGAAAAGTATTGATACGTCGTAAAACATAACAACCAATCAACAAATAACCAGAAATCCGTCCAAGAAAATGACCTGAAATTCTCTTTGATTTTGCGATACAAACGGATCCCTAAATCCCGGCAAGAAGATAAGACCTAGTGTTAATAACAAGAAGAAAAGAACATGTCACCTAGGGGATTTTACTGAACAAGCGAACCAAAGAGTGAAAACCAAAGAAAGTGAGAAGCTAAACAAATACTTGAATTTTGCCAGCGAGCTGAAAAGATTGTGGAACAAGGAAATGACGGTGGTACCAATTGTAGTTGGAGTACTTGGAACGGTTATGAAAAAAAAAAAGACTTGAGGAATTGGAAATCAGAGACTATCCAGACCACAGCATTGTTAAGATCAGTTAGAATACTGAGACGAATCCTGAAGACCTGAAAAACTTACTGTCACTCAGATTTTAGGGAATGACCATCAACTAACGCTGGTGTGAAAAACTCGCAAGGAGTGATATAATAATAGAAAAAGTGATAGAAAACTTATTTTTATAGAAAAGGAGTGATATAATAAGAGAAAAAGGAATAAAAAAAGGAGTGATATAATAATAGAAAAAGTTATACTCTACGACAGTGTAACCCGGTTAAAAGAGACCCGGATATAAGAGACTTATTCTCCGATCTCGACAACTCTCTTATATCCTGGGTACACTGTAGTTAAGCCTTTCTGTTTCATTTCTAAGAAAATGCTATCGCATACTAATGAATTAGTTTCTTTGTTTAATGGCATATCAACCTTCGTAGGTTATTTAATGCCAAAGCTATTCTCCTAGAAGAACAGTAGTGGTACTATTTAACCCATAGCTGGGAGGATAAGGAGGTTCATACCTTTCCCACTGGTATTTGTCCGAAAGTGAACGTAATAGCGCGGCTGGAGTACGAACTCGCGTATTACGATTCTGCAGTTCATCGCTTTAACCATTACACCACGAGGACATCCCCAGAACAGTAGTGGTACTATTTAACCCATAGCTGGGAGGATAAGGAGGTTCATACCTTTCCCACTGGTATTTGTCCGAAAGTGAACGTAATAGCGCGGCTGGAGTACGAACTCGCGTATTACGATTCATCGCTTTAACCATTACACCACGAGGACATCCCCAGAACAGTAGTGGTACTATTTAACCCATAGCTGGGAGGATAAGGAGGTTCATACCTTTCCCACTGGTATTTGTCCGAAAGTGAACGTAATAGCGCGGCTGGAGTACGAACTCGCGTATTACGATTCTGCAGTCCATCGCTTTAACCATTACACCACGAGGACACCTCCATATTAATGAATTAGGTAAAGTACTAAATATAACAACCTTTCAAAACGCTTCACAACAGACAACTGTCAAAATACAGAGAAAGATGAGTAAGGCGATATGTAAGAGGAAAGCATGTATAGTTCTAGAGTTAAAACCAAAACCATGTAAAAAAGAAGAAAAAAAAGATAACTTGCTAAATTGTCGACTTTGCTGTTCCGGCTGACCACAGAATAAAACCGAAAGAATGTGAAAAGAAAGATAAGTACCTCGACCTTGCTAGAGAATTGAAAAAACTGTGGAACTTGCAGGTGACGATTATACCAATTGTAATTGGTGTGTTTGGTACAGTAACTAAGGAATTACTAAAGGGACTGGAGGACTTGAAAGTTGGCGAACGAGTGGAGACCATGCAAACTACTACATTATTGAGAACCGCAAGAATACTGAGAAGAGTCCTGGAGACTTGAGGAGATTTGCTGTCACTCAAACTCCAGAGAAAGACCATCAGCTAATGCTGATGTGAAAAACTCTAATGGAGTAAATAATAATAATAATAATAATAAACCCAGAACCCGTCCTAAGAAACGAGACACATAAAATTCTTTTTGATTTTGAGATACAAACGGATCAACAAATCTCGGCCCGACGACCAGACCTTGTGAGAGTCAAAAAAAAAAAAAAAAAAAAAAGAAAAAAAAAGGAGAGAACTTGTCGAATAGTGTACTTTGCTGTCCCGGCTGACCACAGAGTAAAACTGAAGAAAAGGGCAAAGAGAGATAAATACCAAGCCCTTGCTAGAGAATTGGAAAAAACAAAACAAAAAAACTATTAGACATGAAAGTGACGGTGATACCAATAGTAATTGGCGCATTCGGTACAATCACTAAAGGATTGATACATGGACTGGTGGACTTGGAAATAAGAGGACGAGTGGAGACCATCTAAACTACTGCATTTTTGAGATCGGCCAGAATCACGGGAAGAATCCTGGAGACGTGTTGTCTCTCAGACTCAGGGAAAAAACCATTGGCTTACGCTGATGTGAAAAACTCTCCAATGAGTAAAATAGTAAAAATAATAATGACAGTTGGAAATCAGAGGAAGAATCCTGAGCATTTAGACTGCAGCATTGTAGAGACCTCTCAGAATTCTCAGAAGAGTCTTGGAGATCTTTGGATATTTGCTGTCACTGAGATTCCCGTGAAAGATCACCAGCCTTAGTTGGTGTAAAAAGCCCGCAAGCATTTGTTGGTTTAATGGATTTTACCATTCGACCACAAAACAAAAATCAAAGACACTAAAACGATAAATAAATAAATTGCCAGGGAACTAAAATTGTGGAACATGGGGGTGACGGTGATAACAATTGTAGTTGGCGCACTTGGAACGGTTCCCAAGGACTTGGAAAAAAGACTGGAGGAACAGGAAGTCAGGGGAAGAATTGGGACCATACGAATTATAGCATTGTTAAGATCGGGCACTGAGAGTAGTTCAGGAAACCAGAGGAGACTTGCTGTCACTTAAATTCATATGAAACACCTTCGGTGTTAGCTGGTGTGAAAAACTCACTTGAAGAAGAAGAAGAAGAAGAAGAAGAAGAAGAAGAAGAAGAAAGCAAAATGGAGAAGTTGAAGAAAAAAGAAAAAAGAGCGAAGAAGAGTGAAAAAATGTTGTTCGGTTTTACTAGATAAATGATTAAAAAAATATTGTATTTATCGAGCCTTCCTGCACCGGGCAGGATGTGACACAAGGTCAATCTTTAAACGGAGTACCACTGGTTTGATTCGTTCTCCTAAACGAGTTGCTTTTCAAAGGCGCAATTATTGTAACGGTTATTGTCGAGATTGTAAAGGAAACTGGAGGAAATAGAGAGCATCCAGAATAAGTAAGTAAAGTTGGCGACCTTTGTCGAGGATGACCCGAAGGCTCCCTTTTCAATAGCTACTACACCGAGGTGTAGGAGAGAGCACTACTCCATTTCCCAGATTGCTCCGCTTTACCATTGATCCTTAGCTTGTAATGCTGAGTGTTAAGTAAGGCGGCATCAAGTACCATTTTTTGAGTCTTTGGTATGACCCAACTTGGGATTGAAACCAAGTATCCCGGACCATTTGCGAACACTCTACAATGCTACACTGTTAATATCAGCTTGAATACTTAGAAGAGTCCTGGAGACCTAAGGATTTTTGCTGTCGTCTCTCAGTGAGAATCAGCTGTTAAAACTGGTGTGAAAAGCTGTTTCGAGTGAAACTAAGAAAGATTTTATAAATGATTTGCATGATCGCCACATACGTTTGAAAACGTTCAGAGTCATGCAAAGAGTGTTTTTAGGATTTGGTTCAAGAATTGAATCAGCCTGAAAAATGTTGCCCTCAGGAAAGATAATGTCTTACTTATTACCACAAAGTTACGCCAAAGATATAAACACACACACACACACACACACACAAGCAAAAAAATATTGACTATTTGAAGAAAGAGAACCGAATACAAATCACATTATCAGAGCACAAAATAAACTTGGTAAAAAGGAATACAAAAATAAATGAATGAATGAATAAAACAATAACAAAAAAAAAAAAAAAAAAAAAAAATCCAAAAAGAAAAAGAAAAACAAACAAAAAAGAAAACAGTGTTACAATTGAAATCGTGCAAACCAATTGTGTTCAATCATGTCGACAATTGTATGAACACAAACCAGAAGATATCTTACAAAATATAAAAATAAAAAGCCATAAAAAAACCCTAAAAAAACAAAAATACAAAAAACAAAAACAAAAACAAAAAAAAAAAAAAACCCCTGCAAAACAAAACAAAACAAAAAAACAAACTCTGTGACTTTGAAACCAAGACCAACCACTCCTAAGCAAAGAAAATTGGATCTGAATATTGTGAATAAGAGAAAAGAAATTCTTTCAAACTGTAGGTGTGAAAGTTCAAGTGGATCACGGGGTAAAGATAAAAAAGAATCCATTTAAATAGAAAAATGCAAGGACCGCCCCCCAGAATTATAGAAAATGTGGAAGAGGTTTAGGACCGTTTTCCTCAATAATTGGATCACTTGTAATAGTCCCCCGAAGACCCAGGGTCAAGATCGGGAAAACCAGAAATTAGATCATGTACATGCTGGGAGTTAGCAAATAACCAAAGGAAGTGGCTTGAGATCCGAGCCACTTGCTGCAGTTACGTTTTTTTTAACCTATTGATACCGATCAGGTGTCTTGATATATAGACACAGAAGAAAAGCAAGTGTCTGCTACATGGCGATAGAGATGAAACATGATAATATAACAACCGTTTGTCCAGTCGGCTTGGGCTGTAGAATACACCGACTACACCTCTGCAGAGGGGTAAGACCCCCCCACCAACGAGTGTCCTGGGTATGACACTAAACAATTTGATGGTGAGGTTCCAGGAGTTTTGGGGAACGCAGAGCACCCCTTCATTGCCATGGCTCCCTGGTCCACTCTGGCTCGACCTGATAGGGCTCTATCTATGGGTCAAATAGAACTAACGGCATCATCATCATCATCATGTCGAGTCGCCAGCACGGATATCCCTGACCATCTCTCGCCACTTCTCCCTATCATTCATCGCCTCCGGTAGGTCTTCTGGGTTACATCCCGTGTCCTCACATAGCTGCTGTATGTAAGTTCGGGCTGGTCGTCCTGCTTTTGCTTAGCCATATGTGGGGTCCATAGGAGTACGTCACTTACGAGCTCGTCCTTGCTTCTCCAGCAGTGTCCGGCGTGTCTGGCTCGTCTGACCTGTATAGTTTTTGTGATGGGAGGCAAGTGTCCGTACAGTTGGCGTCTCGTGGGGTGTTGTCGCCAGGACTTGTTCAATATTGCTCTCAACATTCTTGTGTAGTTGTCGTCAAGTTTCTTCTCCAGCCGTTTAGTTAGCGTCCATGTAGTGCATCCATATAGCAGTATCGATACAACCGCTGCCTGGAAGAAACTGCGCTTCATTTCATCGGTCAGGTCTGATTTCCATATGATTGAGAGCCTATCTATAGCCGTCCATGCTTTCGTCAGTCGTGTGTCGATGTCGTTTTCGGTTGATGAGACGCTACTTCCTATGCTAAACTGAATTGTTTGATTAAACTGAATAACTCAAAACAGAAATGTTTTTCACAATTAAACCGTACTTACATTTAAACTGCATGCTAATGCTAAACTGAATTATTTGAAATAGAACTGTTTTTTGACATTGAAACTGTATTTCCACGAAACTGAATTGTTTAACATTTAACTGTGTGTAAACAAAATATGTACTTATACTAAACTGAATTAACTGGATTAGAACTGCTTGAATAAACTGAATAACTAGAAATAGAAATGTTTTTTCACAATTAAACTGTACTTACATTTAAACTGCGTACTTTTGCTAAACTAAATTATTTGAAATTGAACTGTTTTTGACATTGAAACTGTACTTACACAAAACTGAATTGTTATATATAACTGCTTGAATAAACTGAATAGTTTGAAATAGAAATGTTTTTGAAAATTAAACTGTGTACTCATGCTAAACTGAATTGTTTGAAATAGAACTGATTATTGACATAAAATAGATTTGGCGTTAAATAACCTACAAAGGTTGATATGCCATAAAATCCAACCAACCAAACCAAACCTATATCAACCGAATGCTGCAAACTGACACAAAAGAAATACCAGACGAGACATGACTGGGTGGGAATGTTGATCGACTGTGAATTGTACAAGAGTGTAAAATTAGGATATACTGGCAGACAAAGGATATATGCATTAGTCAGAATCTTTCCAAAAGGTAGTTTCTCTGAAGATCATTTGAAAGATATATTTACTGGATCTGATATTAGAAAACTAATTTCTTATGCTGTATTTGAAGGTGTAAAGAAATACATGGAATGAAAGGTTTCGGTTTACTTCAAAGAATTGATCTTAAAACCTACATTAAGGTGCTCATAGTTTAACGGGAATCGTTGTTGAAAATGGATACGGTGACTCGAGTTCAAATCCTTAATCAAGCTGTTTGTGTTTCACATAACGGTAATAGTCTGGGTAAGTTATGAAGCCAACAATTCTCCTTCCAACTATGGGTAAAAAAGTAGGGCAAAGTGGGCCCTTTAACCTTGTTTTGGCAACCTGCCTTGGAGAAGGAAAAATCTGTTAAACCCTGCATAAAAAATAGACCTTGTATCGCATACTGCTCATACGGAGGAGTTGTTATATTTATCTATACATTAAGGAATTAAAATGTAAACTAACCGTGAAGTATTTGTCAGTCATCTTTAAGAATTTGAAATCCAACATGAATATTAGATTCCATTTTTTTGGAGGGGGAATTTGCTATTTTTTCTTTAAATCTTGTAGCAGAGAGCGAAAATTAGGATAAAATACTATCATTTTGAGTAATCGGACTTTTGTGTTCATCTTTATATCACCAACGTTTCGGCTGAAGCATCCTTCGACCTTCTTCATGGGTTCCTTGTCAAACTCGGGAGTCTATACGGAACTTCGAACCGAACCTTTTATTCAATCTATGGAGCAGATTGTCCAAATTCCGTTAAACATTACCAGGTTCAAGTATTAAGCTATTTCCTGTTATTTACCTGTGGTCAGGATTGAACCCGCCACTGCCAGAGGATTTTTCTTATGAGTTCTTTAACCAAACGGCTATATCTATTACTCTATGGGTCCAGCAGGTTCATTTCTGACTCCAGCTAAAAATAACAAGTAATACTTAATATAGTTTAACACTTGTCACCGGTTATGGTCTCCCGGGTCATTGGCGAACACTCTAACCAATGTCCGGTATATTGCTCTAGTGGGTAGAGTGTTTGCTAGTGGTCTGGGAGATCGGAGTTCAATCCCAGGTCAAGTCATGCCAAGACTTTAAAAATGGTACTTGACACCTACTTGCTTAACACTCAGCATTATAAGGTACGTATCAAGGGTAAAATGGAGCAATCCAGGGAAAGGATTAGCGCCCTCCCCTACACCTCGGTGTAGTAGCTATTGAAAAGGGAGCCTTCTGGTCGTCCTCAACTACGGTCACCAACTTTACTTACTTATCATAAATGAAAAAAAAACTTATGCCAATAGAAATACTTGATCATCAACATAAAAGCCCTGTCAGCTGGATCTACAGAATATGCCAGCTGAATCCTTTTAGAGGAGTAAGACTCCCACCACCAAACGAGTGTCTTGGATATGACACTAAACTACATCTGAGAGTGAGGCTCTAGTCCTGGATCTTTGAGAAATGTGAAGTATTTTTTATTGCCATTACTTCCAGGTCCACTCTGATCCGATGTCGTTGTACGTGGTGCTTTCAATAAGTTTCCAGATTTTTTTTGTAGAGGCATTTAAAATTGACATACACACTAGAAAATTCACTATGTTATATATCTTATGAGATGACTGGCCAATTTTTATGATTTCAGCTTCAAATAAACAGTTACAGTAGGAATTGGAATACACCCTACTAAATCCTGATTGTCACAGCTGGTGAATTTCAAAAATGCAATCTAGACGTGAGGACATTTCAGAAGAACGATATGGAATGCTTCAGACTGCTTTTGGAGCATCTTGCATGAATCAAGCATCAGTTTTCGAGTGGCGTAAGAGATTCAAGGAAGGCAGGGAGTCTGGGAGGGATGATGAGCGGTGTGGGAGGAGTAAGGAAGTCAATAGACCAGAGTTGATTGGCCAAAGGGTATGGCTTAGGGTTACTATGTTGAACTTTTAAGGGAGTTCAGGAAAGAGACCAGCGCTCTTCAAATTGGGTCAGTGGCATTTCCAGCAGGACAATACACCAGTCCACAACTCCATCCTTGTCACAGAATATTTGACCAAGATGGGCATCAAGACAGTTCCTCACCATCCCTATGGTCGAGACCTTGCTCCCTGTGACTTTTGGTTATTCTCTAAGCTCAGAGGCTGTCGTTATGAGACAATTGAGGAGATGAAAGAGGCTGTGATGAAGATCATTGACACGCTCACACAAGAGGACTTCCATGGGGCCTTCCAGAAGTTGTTTGAACGGTACAACAAGTGCATTGCAGCCGGAGGAGATTACTTCGAAGGGGACTAGAGTTTCATGTGTGTACTATCAATAAAAGTGCCCACGCGAAAAAAGTCTGGAAACTTATTTAATGATCCTCGTACATTAAAACATCTGACGGTGAGACTTCAGCCTTTGAATTTTGGAGAATGTTGAATATCCTTTCATTGCTATTTCTCTCAGGTTTACTCTGACCTAGAGTGGTAGCCCATAAGAAAAAAGTCTGGAAACTTATTGTATGCAACTCGTATATGTAAGATAAGATATTAACCTGCAAGAGTTGGAAATGCCATAAAACCTAATCAAACAAATAACCTATGTAATATAACTAATTTGCATACAGTTGTATGGTTTTAAATAATTTACAATCCTGATAATCCTTCGTAAGTAATTGAACTGTTCTATTTGATCCATAGTTCTATTCGATCCACAGATAGGACTTTAACATGTACAACCGCGCTGGATCACGTTAGACCTGAGATGGCAATGAAGAGGTACACTTCCCCCTTAGGATCTCCAGGACTGGAGCCCCATCATCAGAAGCAGTTTAATATCTTAGTTAAGGCATCGTGTGTCTTGAGGCTACAAGCTTTGGTTTGGTTTGGTTTTGTTGTATATCAACCCTTGTAGATAATTTAATACCTAATCCATTTTTATACATATAAACAGTTTAGCATAAGTACAGTTTTTTGTTTACACACAGTTAAATGTAAAAACAGTTCTATTCTAAACAATTCAGTTTAGCAAAAGTATAGTTTAAATGTCAAACAGTTCTATTTGACCCGTAGACAGGACCTTATCAGGTGCTACCACTCTGTGCCAATAAGAACCTGGAAGCAATGACAATAAAGGGGTACTCCGCGTTCCTCAAAGCTCCATCATTACTGAAGCCTTACCATTCGATTGTTTAATTTCATATCCAGGTGGTGGGCTCTTATCTCTTGGCAGAGATGCAGAATCTCCTAGATATTACATTAAACCATTTGAGGTAGAAACTCCAGTCATGGGGCGTTGGGGAATGTGGAGTACTCCTTTAATGCCATTACTCTCAGTTCCACTCTGACCCTGAGAGGTAGATCCTGATAGTGTCCTATCAAGGGGTCAAATAAAACTGTTCGACAAACTGTATGCAAACAAATGACTAACGTTAACTCAAATTGTTAAAGATAGAACTCTTTGTCCATTAGTGTTGTACTCCCTACATAATGGACTCACCCACCTCCATAAATACACGCCAACGAGAACATCAACCAGGAAGTGAACCAATCAGCGTGACACAATCACGTGTGATACCATTTGTGTAGTGGACGGATTGTCACGACCCCACAGGACTCTCAGCTTTCTACTAACAACTGTTTAACCAAGTTCACTTGTATCTTGTTTCTGTTATTTGAATATGAATGTTTTTCTATCAAACCTTGTGTGTTCCTTGTGTCTTTTTTTGGTCAGCATCACAACAATTAGCAATACTTGGAGGTGCCTGTGGTGTAATGGTTATCGTCGTAGGGAATGGACACAGCGACACGAGTTCAAATCCTGGACAAGACTGATTGCATTTCACATAACACTAATACCCTTGGGAAAGGTATGAATCCAATTATTCTCCTTCCAGCTATGGGTAAATAGTAGGGCAGACTAGGTTCTTCAGCCTTGGAGAGGCAACTAGTCTAGGAGAAGGAAAACTCTGAATTGAAACCTGTTAAACTCCGCTTAAAATCGTTGACCTTGTGTCATATCCTGCCCGAGCGGAGGGGTCGGGTAAATATAATTAGCAATACTTGAAACTCTTTAGTAGTATGTCTAAATTTAACAGTGTTAAATAGCGAAGCTAGAGAGTATTTAACGGTGAGCAAACAAAACTATTTTTTATAAATAGCAATATTTGAAACTATTTAAGTGAGTGCTAACGAATGATTAATACTAAATAGAAAAATTTGTGTTAGAATATTTGGAACCGTATAAATGAGAGCAAACAATGGCAATACTTATGTGTAAACAAATTAGTTCTGATTCGTTTAAAAATAAGATTACCAACAAACTATTGATTTACAAATCATATGTATAATCATTCAACTGTATGCAAACAATAGTAATATTTATGTCACCCCGTCGACTGCCTAGACCACCGACGGGACACTGCTCCAATGAAGGATTGAACCTAGGCTTGTTCCGTCACCTGCCCACGTTGTGTTTTGGATCCAGATAAGTGGATGTGCCCGTGGTGTAACAGTTATTATGGGAGGTGCCCGTGGTGTTATAGTTATCGTCGTAGGAAATGGACACGGCGACACGGGTTCAAATCCTGGACGAGACTGATTGCATTTCACATAACACTAATACCCTTGGGAAAGGTATGAATCCAATTATTCTCCCTCCAGCTATGGATAAATAGTAGGGTAGACTGCGTTATTCAGTCTTTGTGAGGTAACTAGTCTAGGAGAAGGAAAACGGTGAATTCAAACCTGTTAAACTCTGCTTAAAAATTGACCTTGTGTCGTATCCTGCCCGAGCGGAGGGGTTGGGTAAATATGAATAACTGAAGTCATCTCTTTCCGATCACCAAACAAATTAGATTGGATTAATCATTCAAAGAAAAATAAATTGAAGTCGAAGGTTAGAGATAAAACAACACGGGGTATTCAATAATTAAAACAAAGTTTAGTTGACAACAAAATAACTAAGTCCGTTAAAAGATAATTAAGTCAGTTCTTTCCAAAAATGAATCAGGGCAATCATACAAGTCCCTTCCCCGTTGAGTGAGGTAATACGATTCAGAGACTTGGCTCCGTTTATCACAGTGGTCAGTCTAATTGTAGCTGTAAACACAACCTTTCAAAAAGCTATGTCTTTCCTCAGTTTCCAATTCAGCTAAGTTTTCTGTTCGTCAAGTTCCCTTTACTAACTCGCGATTCTCGCTTCTCTGTTTCTGAAAATCTGGCTCAAAGCTTCAATTGCAGATTGTTAAGGATTGATTGTTGTTTCTCTTTGGTCTGTCTGACTTACTTTTCGGCAAAAACTGAGTTTATATAATTTCTTCTCTTAGTTTCCAGTGGACATATTTCATCAACGGATATCTCCTTAATTAGACTTCAGTAATTAATTCCATTCACTATTCCTCTCTGCAACCCCAACATTGAATCCTTGTGCCCACCACTCTTGGGAGTGGAGGAGGGATTTCCACGTGTTGGTCACTTTTTTCCCCTCTCTCTGCAGTGAGCGGCGGTCCTCTCCTCTTTTAACCAACACGTCACGTCCAGCAAATTACTCAGTCTTCTAAAATTTAATCAAAATTTTCCATTTCGCTAGCTTTGATTCTTCCCATTCGATCGGTCTGCACCTATATGGCTGACCCTTTCTTGAGCCTAGCTGTCCAGTTCACCATTGCTCCGACCACGCTAAATCCTAGGACACCTTCAGCACAATTCAAAGCATACATTTTAACTTTCCTTTCTTTCTTTCTTTCTCTGGTTAAAAAAAACCCTCATGTGTTTTTGCGTTTTCCAGCTGAGTCAAAAATTAAACAATATTTCTCGCTTCCTTTTCATTTTGACAATATATTGTATCACTCTTAAAAAACCAAACAAAACAAAAAAAGAAAACAAACAAACAAAAAACAACAAAAAGAAAAAACAATGTACCAATTTTATTCTTCTAAAATCTGCGCAGATAGTTTTTTCACTACTATAATCACTCCCATACTTCTCTCGCTCAGCTGATGCCTCACTCAACTCTGTTATATTTGTAAACAAGCAAATTAGCTCTGACTCATTTTAAAATAAGATTACCTACAAACTATTGACTTACAAATCATATTTATACACATTCAACTCTATGCAAACAAATGAGATCTGACTCGTTTAAAACTGTTATCAACAAACTATGCGTTAACAAAACAACATATATAATATGTATCATGGAGCTTTGGCATTAAATAATCTACAATAGTTGATATACCATAAAACCCAACCCAACCCAACCCTACTAAATCAAACAAACAAATGTTTTTTGCTGCTTCTGTGGCATTATGGCCCAGTTCAAATTCATAAAACAAAAGTTTTCAAAAGCATTGAACTATATCACCTTGACCTGCGATGAACCCAGCAGATGTTGTTGACAGATACATCCGACCGTAGATTAAATCAACGAAGCGTATACCGGAAAATAAGCAATGTGTGTGTATAAGATGTGATCAATGGAGAACAAGAATTTCATGGTTGTAAACCATGACCAATGAAAAATAAGACATCCGTGGGTGTAAGCCGTGACTAATGAAAAACCAGCACTGAGTTGGAGTAAGCCGTGACCAATGAAAAACAAGCAATGCATGGTTGTAAGCCATGACCAATGAAAAACAAGCAATGCGTGAGTGTAAGCCGTGACCAATAAAAAAACAAGCAATGCGTGAGTGTAAGCCGTGACCAATAAAAAAACAAGCAATGCGTGGGTGTAACCTGTGATCAGTGAAGAACAAGCATTACGTGTGGGTCGCATGGGAGTTTTAAGACTATATAAGATCGAGAATTTGCGCTGGTTGTTCCAACTCCCGACAGCTACTTCATGTGTGCGAAATCTCTCCGTCGGGGAATAAAATTATTAGATTATATTTTTATATATACGTGTTCCTCGTCGTTTGTTAAGACTCAGCAGTAGTATATTAGAGCATGTTTGCACTTTCATCTGTTTGACTTTCAAATCACACACAGAGTAAAACAATGCAGAATATTTTAGCACGCCAACTAGTCCCACAATATTATGAATCATAGCTTGAATGCTTTAAATAGCACGGATTAAAATTGTGAAAAACTATTGACTCACTTTGTCTGGGTTTGTTAATTTAAACACATTAGTAAGTATATGGAATATTAACTCTTTTAGGCTATTTAATCCCAAATTCAGTTTATACGCACGTGCACACTGGCACATATACATATACCGGATAAATATGTACAAGATTCAATCGAACACCGATATACAATTTAATTAATTTCATTTCTTTAAAGTGAGTGAAAAAACAAAAGTTACAAAGACTTTTCTGGTAAGAAAATATAATATCTCCCAGATCGTAAATATTCTTCAATATTCATTACAAGAAAAAAATCATGTATTTCAATGCTGCCGTTTTGTTTAACCTTGTAGAGAAGGGAAAAATTTCGTATTTTGGTTTGGCAAACAATTTAATTCGACACTTAATTTCACCCAATCAGGATGACTTATTCTATTCAGCCCGGACCTTCATTTCCGGCCACCAAATCTTGTAAGCTGCCAAACACACTTTTTTTGGCTGGAGAACGCCGACCAGTGCAGACGTCACATTGGCCGTTCTTCAATAGCGCTGCTTTTTAGCTGGACAATGCCGCTCAGTGCGGACACCTCACTGCAGCTCTAGAATAGCAGCAGCAGCAACATGGATACACGAGGGAACCCATCTAATTTATGGATTCCTTACAAGGAATCCCAGTTGAATATAAATTAGATGCATTCAACATGCCTCGCACAGGCACAACTTTATGTCACCCCAAAATTGGCTATGTCGATCGGAGCCTAATCCCGCTCTCGACACGCTAGCTCTCAATTCACCTCTGGGCCACCTTAATGGAGATAACACCTATTCTCCCCAAATACCAGACACGAAACTCACGGTGACATCCAAAGTTCAATTCCTATAACTGCAATATGTTTTTCGTCAAAATGCAACGAACACAATCCCTCACACGTCCGACGACACACGCTGCCATCACAACCTTCTCAACTTCTCATAACTTAATTTCGTCTCAATACTAACAAGCTTAAACTCCACGAGTCTTGCAGCACCAAAAGCAAACCCAATATTCCATGCTGCAAATAAAAACCTATTTATAAAAATATATTTCGACTATCACCATCTTACTTCTTCTTCATCCTCCTTTTATTTCCTAACAACTATTAGCGAGGGACCTTACAAACTCAGCGAGGAAACAACACAACGTAAACACACATACGTTACAACCTATCCTCGCTAACAAACAAACTTCCCCCTCGCTACCAACAACAAAAATCTCCAGCTAAAATCATCCTACAAAAACTCTGGCTAAAACCTTAATCTAATTGATATATTTTGTGTGCGTAAAAGATCTGTGTATGTGTGTTTGTGTGTGTACCATTATGTAAGAGAGTAAGTATATTTATGCACTGATATGTAAATGGACGTAGCAAGAAGTTTTAATCAAAAGATGGATTATTAGTACAAGCATGTCTATGTAAACAAATTGTTTTCGTTTAATTCAAAATAATTTGGCGATGTTAAAATTAAAAGCAATCTTGAAAAAACAGAATGTCTGATTTTCACTCAAAAGAAATAAAACCGAAAGTTTTGAGTAGGTTACAGAAAAAATCCGTAAAACCTTTTGGCTGGTGAATTATTGTTGATCGCAATTGATAAGATTGTGACAGGCTCGAAATCAGATAAAAAATTGATTTATCTGTTATTCTAATTGGTTGAAAAATATATTTTAAACAATCTAGGAGGGAAAAGATTTCTTAAATTATTTTGGGTTTTGATATTTCTGAGTTTTCGCAGCAAGTCAGATATTGTCGTCTGCTAATTATAAAAGAAAATCTAAAAATAGTCCGTAAGCGCTGATTGGTCAATAAATGTAAAAAAGCAGAAACAAAAATTACAATTCCTCGATTCAAAAGTTAACACTTTTTTTAGTTGGGAAATCAGTTGATTTTCCACACACACACACACACACACACACACACACACACACACACACACATATATATATATATATATGTGTGTGTGTGTGTGTGTGTGTGTGTGTTTTGTAAATGAAAGTTTGAAGTTAACATTATTTTTAAACGGTTCTGGCCTCATTTGTTCGTACACAGTTAAATGGTTTCAAGCATTACCATTTGACACAAATAATTCTATTTGAAATTAATCATTTGTTTGCACACAGTTAAATGGTTTTATGTATTGCTATCTAACACTAATAGAGTTCTATTCAACATTATTCACTCATTTGCTCAATTAAATGGTTTTATGTATTGGTATCTCTCACTAACAGTTCTATTCAACATTATTCATCCATTTGCACACCGTTAAATGGTTCCAATTATTGCAATGTAATGCTAATAATTCCATATAACATCAGTCATTGGTTTGCACGCAGTTGAATAGTCTCATAAATAGAAAAAAGATTAGATGAAGGCGAGATCCAGATTCTCCACACTCCACGACTGGAGCCTTACCATCCGACGCAGTTTAATTCAGGAGATTAAATGGTTTCAGTTATTGCTACCTAACACTATTAGATATATCAAACATTATTCTTTCGTTTGAATGTAGTTTCAAGTATTGCGATGTAATATTAATCATTCAGTTTAAAATCAATCATTTGTTTGTACACAATTAAATGATGTCAAATAGAGAAAATGGTTAAAGATCTTTATTTGACCCATAGATGTGACTCTACCACGTACTACCACTTTAGGTCAAAGTGAACCTGGGAGTAATAGCAATAAAAGAGTACTCTACATTCACCGAAACTCCAGAAGTTTAGCCTCACCATCAGATTGTTTGGTGTCATATCTAGTACACTCCTTGGGTGAGTCGGGGTTTTATTCCTTTACAAAGATGCAGCTGGAGTATTCAACTGTCCCTATCGACAGTGCTGAACAGAGCTTTGAGATAAAAACCAAGAAAAAAAAAATATTATGAGAAAAACCATCTATAATAATCATGAATGCTTCATCTAAGAATTTTGGGCAATATTAAACAATAACGGGGAATACAAGTAATTTGGAGATTTTGTACTCTTGAATTAGATATGAAGTTTTCTAACAAATAAATAAGATAAAAGCAACTCTTGCAAATACACCTGCTCAAGTCGAATCTTTTCTACGTAGCCTGGAGCAGGCAGTAAGAGGCATTGGTCTCCGATAAAACAATTCATGTACTTTAATCAAGATGGAACCAGTTCTTCATTAAATGGTAAACCTCCAAAATTAATCAGTGAGTTCACATACCTTGGTAGCAATATTTCATCTACTGAAAGCTATGTCAACATAAACATAGATTTAGCAATGACTGCTATTAACAGGTTATTAACTATATGGAAATCTGATCTCTCTGAGAAAAACCCCGGAAATTCTTCCAAACTGTAGTCGTGTTACTACTGTTGTATAACTGCACCCCATGGACACTTACGAAACACTCGGAGAAAAGGTTAGATGGAAACTACACAAGGATATTGCGTGCTGTTTTGAACACATCCTGGAAACAGCACCCCTATAAAACAACAGCTGTACGACCACTAACCGTCCATCTCACTAATCATTCAAGTAAGACGAAGAAGACATGCTCGAATAAAGACGAACTGCAAGATTGCTTCAGAAGCAGGTGTTGGCCAAGCAGTAAAAACTTACATTCATCAGCTCTGTGTAGACATTGGGTGCCGTCTAGGGAACTTATCATTAACGATGGCCGACAGGGATGGATGGTGAGATCGATATATATATAGTTACATATTAGAACATCAAAATAACAAACAAAAACTACAGATTCTCGAAGCACTACATATTAGAAACATGCAACCCAAAATTAACAGAATTAATATTCAAACCAGTGCTAATTAAATGTCTTTAGCTACTGACACTAATTATAGAACAATTTTAAAAGTAAACGCTACACACTGCAACGGCTCAGATGCTCTTCTTCTTACAAAGTAGTTTTGTACGTAAAAAAGTTGCATCGCTTTTGTAATACATCCTCCCCTGATCCTATTTACCAACCCCTCCGCTCGGGCAGGATATGACACAAGGTCAATTTTTAAGCGGAGTTTAACAGGTTTGAATTCAGATTTTTCCTTCTCCTAGACTAGTTGCCTAACCAAGGCTGAAGAACCTAGTCTGTCCTACTATTTACCCATAGCTGGCGGGAGAATAATTGGATTCATACCTTTCCCAAGGGTATTAGTGCTATGTGAAATGCAATCAGTCTCGTCCAGGATTTGAACTCGTGTCGCCGTGTTCATTTCCTACGACGATAACAATTACACCACGGGCACCTCCCTGATGATGGCCCAAAGTCGGGCAGAAAGTACTTGGGAAATAAACAATTATGGAAAATATATCAATTAATTCTCACCGAATACTATAAAATCAATACGGCAATATGAAAGGATCAACAAGAAAATATGTAGACAGAAAATGTCTATTATGTTCGACGAAATTTGTATATACACACACACACACACACACATATATATATATATATATGTATGTAAAACATTTTTTAGTCCAAAGAGAGACAGAAATATTTTAAAACGAATAGGCTCACGAAGAGATTTATACTTATTTTTATACTTTCACAGACCTATACATTTTGATATATATATATTGTTGTATTGTGGCTCGTACCACATAACTTCCAGTATCGCAGAAGTATAAACGCGTCGTGTCGAGGAAGCAGAAGCAGAAAGAAGCAGAAAGAGACAGCTCTGAAAGGACGTCGGTCAGTAGTAAGACCAACTTCGGACGTAACACCAACAGCGCGAGACTTATAATACTAGTCGGACTGTACCACTTAAGTTAATAAATAATTAACTCTATTTCACTGTGTATCTTTTCCTTACTGCAATACAACATATATGTATATATTAAGAGAGAGAGAGAGAGAGAGAGAGAGAGAGAGAGAGAGAAGGAGGGATATTTGAGGGAATTTCTGTTGTCAACATGTCTTGATGAGAATGAAGATGAAAGCAAATATAACTTGCTTTCTTGTTTAAAAGAGAGCAGATAAGACTCTTCAAACTTAGGATGTTTGGTTTGGTTTCTATGTTGAACGGCATATCAACTTTTGCGAGTTATTTAATTCCAAAGTCAACCTTGTAGAAGGACAGTTGTGTTACTATTCAACCCATAGTTGGCGATCTTAAAGAGATTCATAATTTTCCCAAGTCCGAAAGTGATCATAATAGAATCACTGGAGATCGGACTCGCTTACTAGGATGTCGCAGTCTAGCACGTTAGCCACTACGCCACGGGGACTCTTCTCAACGCAGGAAGTGACAGATAAAAGAAGAGACTAGAAACAGCTTTTTTTTTTAAGATTACAGACTCAAAGACTTCTACTGTCATCATTTTGATGTTTTGTTTTTTCTTTACACTCCCTTACTGTCCATATCTTATTAACAGTACATTAAAAACGTACACACACACACACACACACACACACACACACACACACACACACACACACACACACACATATATATATAAGGAAATGAAACAGACAGAGAAGGTCATGATGACCTCAGGACCTGAGCCAAGTAACCTTGTCCATTCATTAAAAAAAATCTTTTTCATTGTCTGCTATTATATCGGTCGAAACCGCTGGCTTTATCAGCTTACCATGCCATTATCGATGAAATTCACCATCAATAAGTTAGATTTCATTACTGTATGTTTCGTAGAAATATATTTGGTTTTAACCAAGTTTGGCATAAGGCCATTTTCGGAACTCTTACTGAAGATTCTGTCAAGGTTAGAATATTGTATTTTCATTTTTTTATGAACATTTTTCTCTAAAGCCTATTAGATGTGCACATCTAAATATAATAATGTGCTTGCCTTCCTATCATTATTGAACCTGGTGATCAGCTGTGTGACCAACAATAAAGGGTCGGCCACGAGAAATCTCGGGGTAGGTGCGAGAAACAGTCACACGGGAGGTAAGGTATTTTTGGAAAGAGTCAGTTGTTAACCAGCCGCGGACAAAGAACGACTTAAATTTCGGGGCAAGGAAAACCGACCCGCGCATTGGGTGTTGGCTATGATTTAGCATTTCCTTCAAATTTTCGACCAGCCGGTTTGAATTTTACATAATGCTTATTAGAAAGGCATGAATCCAACTATCCTCTCTCCAGCAATGGGTAAAATAGTGGTGCGGACTAGGTTCTTTAGTCTTGGTATTGTAACCAGTCTTGGAGAAGGAAAACTCTGAGTTCAAACTTGTTAAATTCTATATAAAAAACATTCTACTTGTGTGAAGGGCTTGGTAAATACACACACAAATACCTCTTCACCAAATCCACTTGCAATAATTGGTGTATATAAACTGATGGAAAATAAAATCCCGACACTCTGTCTAACTTTACTCAAGATCAAATTGCTCAGTCAGCTGGGGCTGTAGAATACACTAAGACCCTCCCAATGAGTGTCCTGGATATGACACTAAATAATCTACTGGTGAAATCACAGTAAGGCTGGGGCCTTGGGGAATATGTAGCACCCCTTCATTGACATTGCTCCCTGGTCCACTCTGGACCAGCGTGGTAGCACCTGATAGGACCCTATCTATGGGTCAAATAGAACTAACGGTATACTTATGCTAAACAGAACTGTTTTGATTAAACTGAATTGCTTGAAATAGAAATGTTTTTGATAATTGAACCGTACTTACATTTAAACTGTGTGCTTATGCTAAACCGAATTATTTGAAATAAAACTGTTTTTTACATTGAAACTGTATTTACACTAAACTGACTTGTTTAACATTGAACTGTTTTGAATATTAACCGTGTAAACAGAATCTGTACTTATACTAAACTGAATTAGCTGAATTATAACTGCTTGACTAAACTGAATACCTAGAAATGTTTTTCACAATTAAAATGTACTAAAATTTAAACTACGTGCTTATGCTAAACTGAATTATTTGAAATAGAAATGTTTTTGACATTGTAACTGTACTTACACTAAACTGAATTGTTTTATATAACAGCTTGAATAGTTTGAAATAGAAATGTTTTTGATAATTAAACTGTGTACACATGCTAAACTGAATTGTTTTAAATAGAACTGATTATTTACATAAAAACGGATTTGGCGTTAAATAACCTACAAAGGTTGATATGCCATAAAACCCAACCACCCAAACCGAACCAAACCAAATCAAGATCAAACATACAATTAATATATGAAGATCAGAATAAATGATTACATATGCGTATCTATATTTTCAAGGGTTACAAGATATTCAGATGAACTGATTATATTCAGGCCCCATAATAGAGTCTAAAAGAAAGAAAACTCTGGATTTAAACCTTTTAAGCTCCGCTTAAGAATGACCTTGTGTCACATCCTGCTTGCGCAGAGAGGCGGGTAAATAAGTCCCATCACACAAAACCATTGTGGAGGTGCCCGTGGTGTAGTCGTTATCGCCGTAGGAAATGAACACGGCGATACGAGTTCAAATCTTGGACGATACTGATTGCATTTCACATAGCACTAATACCCTTGGGAAAGGTATGAATCCAATTATTCTCCCTCTAGCTATGGGTAAATAGTAGGACAGACTAGGTTCTTCAGCTTTGGTTAGGCAACTAGTCTAGGAGAAGGAAAACTCTGAATTCAAACCTGTTAAACTCCGCTTAAAAATTGACCTTGTGTCATATCCTGCCCGAGCGGAGGGGTAGGTAAATAGTATCACAAAAAACCATTCAAATAAGGCGAGCATGACAAAGTAAATAAGAACTCATCAGAAACCATTCAAATAAGGCGAGCATGACAAAGTAAATAAGAACTCATCAGAAACCATTCAAATAAGGCGAGCATGACAAAGTAAATAAGAACTCATTAGAAACGTAAAGAAATATAAGAAACGTCCTCTCCTTTATTGACTTCAATACTTCCCGTCTCCTTGTTTTTGAGATTGGTCCAGAGGGAGTTTGAAACATAATAACAAACTGAGTGATATATTTTCTTTGACACGTGTCTAACTTTTTTCTTTTTCTTGTTCCTTATATGAACTGGTCGTCTTTTCTTCGTCTCCGGCAAATTTCTTCCAGACCTCGCAATTCAGCATAAAGATTATTTATCATGCCACCATATCATTAATATCATTTGTTACGAACCGACATGATGTTGAAAAATATAAACGACAGCCCCCAAATATGTTCTTCGGGCGAGCCGCCAATTATGTCACGAGGCGAGATGATATCCGTACATTAGATATTAAATTTTCCTTTAAAATCTTGTGAGATCGTTCGTAACACATTAGAAATAAAGATGAAGCAGAAATCCACAAAGTGTCAAACCGAAGAAAATTTAATGGAAGTAAATAAGATTTATTCGCCAAATGTAAACGAACTATAAAATGATAAGATTAAGATAACATAAAAACAAACATTTGTTTATGGAATGATGTATATGGGTGAATATGTCAGCATCAAAGTGAATTTTATAACATTTATAACATAGATATTAAGGAATGTGGTTAGTTAATAGTCTTTACTTATTTCAGTTCTGAGGTTTGCTAATTTAATTCATTGACTCCAATAGAATACTTGATCAAATATCGCTTTCTTTTTTTTTCACTTTCTGTAGTTTACAGAAAGTCCGGTCAATTCTTTTAAGATTTTTTTTATATGTCTTAAGGGTTTCCTCTATTATCGTCGCTATGACAATGCATGGCTTCACGATAAATCTTTGTAGCCTTTTCTTTTCGTTTTCTTGTAAGATTTCAATCATCTCAGCTTGTGCGAACATGTTTCGTATTCAATGGGTTGACTGTATTTTCACTTTCATCACCAAGGCTCCTTTCCAACAGTCTCTTTCAAAAAGTTTCCGCCATCTGACTTTACATTCGATTTGTATTTCTGGTGCGCGAAAATGTAACCTAACCTTGACACGTGCCATCATTTATCCACTCAGCGACTTTTATTTCAGATTATAAAGTCATTTCTCTTTGCGTACAGACGACCAAGCCCGTGGGAGGGTTATATTTTCTTGACCTCTTAAGCCATTTCCTGATACGGGTCATAGTATACTGGCTGACCCTCTCAAAGCAGTCTGTTGCTATGAATGGGTAGAGGGTGGATTAGTATCACGTCACACATTACTAATATTTTATATATTAGGCTATATCAATAATGTTGCAACTAGAATATTCGAGTTAACAGAGAAAAAAGGAAAAGGCATCAAGTACATGATCAGAAAATAGGTTTTACTTCACAAGGTACAGTGAACTAAAACTCAGTACTAGACAGGTGGCATTCACAAGTTACCTCTGAGGGTTGGCTATTCATTCCATTATCTTCCTTTTTGGTAGTATATGAAAAATAATACATTTGTTTTATAAAAGCCATCATTCCGGAGTGTATTCTATGCACACATCTAAAGATTATGATTTTAGTTATTATTTTCAAAATATATATACGAGGGTCATTCAAATAAAAAGGGGAATTTTATCTAAGGAGTTGGCTATTGGAAGCTTTTTTTTTTACTGTTGCTCTTTTTACAAAGTAATCACTTGTATCATATTTACATATTTACCCAACCCCTCCGCTCGAGCAGGATATGACACAAGGTCAATTTTTTTAAGCGGAGTTTAACAGGTTTGAATTCAGAGTTTTCCTTCTCCTAGACTAGTTGCCTCACCAAGGCTGAAGAACCTAGTCTGCCCTACTATTTACCCATAGCTGGAGGGAGAATAATTGGACTCATACCTTTCCCAAGGGTATTAGTGCTATGTGAAATGCAATCAGTCTTGTCCAGGATTTGAACTCGTGTTGCCGTGTCCATTTCCTACGACGATAACCATTACAACACGGGCACATCCTAATCACTTGTACGCTCCTTTCATGTCCCTAAAAACTGCCATCATGACTTACTTTACAGAATGCTGAGCACGGAACATTTTTTACCCGAGATTCAGTGTTTTCACTCCATGGACTGTCTTTTCGATTCAGGCTTGAAGTGGCAAAAGCCATGTTTGGCCCATTTGTAAACATTTTTTTACACTTAATTTTTTACATCTAATAATTTTTTTACTCTTAATTTTCTTTTACACTTTTCCATTCAGGTTCGAGGTGGCAAACCCATGTTTAGTCCATTTGTAAACATTTTTTTTTTACTCTTAATTTTAACAGTAAATGATTTTTTACACAAATTGTTTTACACTTTTCGATTCAGGCTCAAAGTGGCAAAACCCATGTTTAGTCCATTTGTAAACATTTCTTTTTTTTTACAAAAACATGCTTCGCCCTACACATTGTTCTGTAAATTTTGCCCGGTTTCTACGTCACAGCTACCAAAAACATAATTCAATTCTGGACCTCTCTGTTTGGTTTGCCGCGATTTTGAATGGCATCAAAAGAAATATTGTGGCCAGATTAAAATAATTTCTCTTATAAACTAATTCAAAAGACTGCAGATTTTGTATTTATAGAAAAAATTCTGAAAAAAACTATTTTGCTTTTTTTTCGAAAAAAATCTTATTATTTATTGAATAAACGTCGTATATATAAGTGCCGTTTTTAAAAAATTCCATTTATCTATTGAATCACCCTAGAATATATAATTGGTCCCTTCTATAAACAAAAAGAACCCCCTTTATTAATTAAACTATTCTTGTATATATAATTATAGATTACTCAGTCAAAAGTTTTTATGCTCTCCTTCTAGTCGGTGTAGTTGGAACAATACTAAAAACAAAGGAAAATAAGACTGGGAAAAATGGAGATCTGTGGAAGACCATCCTGTTTACTGAATTGGTAGAATACTGAGAAGGGTCCTGGAGAACTAAGGAGACTTGCTGTCACTCGGATTCTAGTCGATGTAGTTGGAGCAATACTAAAAACAAAGGAAAAGAAGACTGGGAAAACTGGAGATCTGTGGAAGACCATCCTGGTTACTGAATTGGTGGAATACTGAGAAGGGTCCTGGAGAACTAAGGAGACTTGCTGTCACTCGGATTCTAGTAAATACCAATGACTAGAACTGGCATGAAAATTCGCTCAGCGAATAATAGGTATATATTTCAATGTTAAATGTCCAGTTGTTGTTTATGATTATGAATATGCACAAATAAAGATGACTAGTCCTTCGGGAGGCTCAACTCGTGATATTTTGGTGTTATTTCAAACGCAATCCATTTGCCTTCACCGTTTTAATAGTGTGATTGAGTCGTATTGGCCAGTGCGCATTTTACTAGTAGATTAAATGTGTTGTTCATGATAACAGCCATTTACGAATGAATTCCCATGTGTGACAGTGTTTACTTTTTGATTCATTAAGATTTATGGTTTTTAATTTTGAAAAAAGTAATTGTAACGAACCAAGCCGCTTGGACATACACGTATTACAAAGATATTTCTTTTTCTAATCATGCCTCATGTTTAATTTCAATGCAAAAATAAATGTAGATGCAATGGTTATATAAAAGATGCTTTAAAGTAAAAAGAAATAGCTTCAAATAAAAAGTCGGGAGCATAGCTGAGCAAATTATATTATAAAGGGACGATGTCTAGACATCTAGACTGATGAATAGACTAGCCATTGCTATTCTTGGTACTTGATCAGCAGTTTTGGTGAAACACAGCATTGTGCAAGTGTTGCGCTCTGCATACTTATGAGACCAAGGTTTTTTTTGTTTGTTTCTTAAAGTGTTAACTCGGAAGAATCAATGATGCAATGGCTAAAGTGCTGGACTACGGCATCGTAGTTAGCGAGTTCGAACTCCAGTCGCGCTATATTACGTTCACTTTCGGAGTAATACCCTTGGGAAAGGCATGAACCCCCTAATTCGCCAAAGCTATGTGTTAAATGGCACTACAAGGATAGCGTTGGCATTAGATAACCCAAGAAGACTGATATGCCATTAAGCAAAGAAAACAAACAAATGATAAACTTAATTCATTTGAATAGATCAGGCGCAGGCTGTACGACAAGGACGAATGACGTTCCAAAAAAGTGAAAATTCATCTTAAGAGTAAGATTTGAGTATGTTGATGACATTAAAAGAATTATTACAGCACAGCCTCACCTAATATCAAAACAAGGTGCTCTGAACAACAGTAAACTCTGTGGAAGGAGTTGAAGGCCAACGAGACTATTATGAAGAAATATAACATTTTATTTATTGTTCATTTCCGTCTTCCTAAATACAGCAGCAGTCTCGATATGTTTTGAATACACCTCGTTCTGTTATGAAGTGGTCGCCTCCTACCACAGTGAATCTGGTGCCGAGATGAGTTACCGACAGTAAACGATCTGCCACTGGAAATTTCGCGTTTGACACGATAGTTGAAGATTTTTAGAAAAGGCTATATCAATTAGTAAGCTACTGGCTGAGTGACAAGGACCGTTGAGCGAGTGAAACTGCCCCACCTTTTGAGAGTGGGCAAAGATTTTAAAAACATTAAGATCTTTCTTTCATCGACTTGAGAATAATTCTTTATGTCTCTTTGTTTTTTAGACAAATGTATAAAAAGTATAACCTGCTTCTTTTTTTCCCTTTTATTACCCAAGAGGAGCAGAGTTAAAGAGATGAGAAAATTGGAGATGACCGAGATGCACACCCACACATACACACACACACAAAGGCGACAGTCCGGTTCTTCTGTGATCCCCCCCCTCTGCCTTTCTGCTTCATTCTGTCCTGGTCGAAATCTTTCCAGGCTTATATAATTTTCTGGACGCCCATTTAATTCCTCGTGGTCAAGCTTCCCGTCTACTAGTGGACTGGCCACGTTCTAGCCTGGTTCTCACGCAATTTACATAGCAGTTCCGATGGGAGATAACATGTACCCTGTTTACTTTAGGAGGAAGGTGCACATCCTGTTATGCCACCCATGCAACTTATGTTGGGGAACTACTTGCTTTTACTTTTAGAAGCAGGTGCAACACATGCAGCATGTCCAAGGGAACTCCCAGTCAATATCCGACAGCAACATCAATCATAAAGTTAGAAATATTTTTCTGTGGTCACGTGTTTAGCTCTTTCCTTTTCCTTATGTGAATTCCTCATCATCTGTTCATGTATTCATTCTGTCTTTATCCTGACCAATATTCTTCAAGAACCCACAACACGATATCACTCCTTTTCATTTAAACAAAATCACACAGATCAAATATTATTTAATTCTATCGTTTGATTGAATAGATAAGAGACCTTGATAGATGTTATTGATTCATTGAGGTTAATTTTCGTGACCTAAAATTGCAGTAAATTCCGGCTTACCAGAAATCTGGACAAAATCTTAACTGATTGTTCAACTGGCTGGTGTGATCAAAGTATACATCGATATAAAATGCTAGGCCCACAGATAAACGGCCTACAAGTCTGTATTTATCTACATAACTTCAGTGCTCTTTTCAACGAAGCCTCTCATGAGCGCTCGCATTGTTATATAACATATGCCATGGATTTTCCGTTCGTTCCTAGTGACCCCGTGTACTTTGACAAGCTGTCACGTTGTGATTAGTAAACAGAACAGCACGATCAGGGAAGTTGGGTATAACAGGTGCGTAACTGGAAGGAGACCACGTGATGAGAACCACGCGGTTAGATTTGGACAGAGTACAGAGAATCGCAGTCGAGCGTGGGACACGCAGCCGATCAGATGCCTCTCTGACGAGCTTGTAAGGGCTCTTGGAAAAAGATATGGGGAGAAAAAGTCCTCTTTCTGAGTATATGTCTCTCCACCCATCTCTCACACACCACAGAAACATCAACCCTTTCGAGAATAAAGTGTCAGAGATATATTTTTATAAAGAAGTGTGTTCGTTCATTGAAGTTCGTAAATTATGTTTGATTATGTTTCCGTTTATATTTGTATTACGGCTATGCAACAGCATGAGCAAGGCCCTAAATAGCTCTGGTTTTCAAGACCACTATCACGTAAGCGTTAGATACTCTACTTCTTCTTTGTTGCAATAGGGAAGGTACTGTCACAGGTTTAAGATCCCTAGGGTCTATCTCATCAGTTTTTTTTTTTTTTGCTTTTATCGTCGAGCACCTAGCTCGATGATAACAACTGCTGCATTGTTAAGCCAAAAGCAAGGAAACAACTGAGTCAGAAGAACAGATAATACCCTTTAATCTCAATCAGAAGTTCTAATGAAGGATGTTTGCTAAATTGAGAGATGGATATATACAGTTGATAAAAGGTGCTTCGGGTGGTAAAAAAGTTAGTGAGTTAGGCAAGCAGACCATTATTGGTGACTTTAGCTCTCACTGGATGCCCTGTACTTCTGGCTTGATGTTGAACTAAGCTTAGCTTAGTGAATAGCTACTAGAACAATGGCACTAGTGTACCTTACGCAGTATAATGCTTATAGAACTAGGCTATTGCTAGTGACTGTGATTCTCACTGGGAGCCTCATATTTCTGGCCTTTTACTAAACTAAGTTAAACTTAGAGTATAACACCTAGAAATATGATTCTTGGGCATCTGATGCAGTATAATGTTTATAGAGCAAGGCTATTGTTAGTGAGTTTGGTCCTCACTGGGTACCCCATATTTCTGGCCTTGTGCTAAGCTAAGTAAATGACTGAACCCGATAAAAATTGGAACGCCTGTTTGATTTTTCTCTATTCTAATAAAAGCAACGTAGAATTTAGGGTTTTTTTTTCCAAATTAAATTACTGGTGTGATTTATTTTGGTTTTTGCTTCTTTGCCGCTTTGCAAAAAAGAAAAAAAAAAGAAAAAAAAAAAGAAAAAGAAACTGATCAATTACATCGTTTTTTCTAAGTTTTCCTTTTTTTGTCATTTTTTAAAATCAACTTTGGAAATGTAAAGTAAAGTAAGTAAAGTTAGCGACCATAGTCGAGGATGACCCGAAGGCTCCCTTTTCGATAGCTACTACACCAAGGTGTAGGGGAGGGCGCTACTCCATTCCCAGGATTGCTCCACTTTACCCTTGAACCGTACCTTATAATGCTGAGTGTTAAGCAAGGTGGTATCAAGTACCATTTTTAAAGTCTTTGGTATGACTCGACCTGGGATTGAACCCAGGTCTCCCGGGCCATTGGCGAACACTCTAACCGCTGGGCGATGCGGCCTATTCAGCTGCAGCGATCTTGGCGTAATGGTTACCGTCCTATAGGACGTGGAATCGTTTGTTGTAGTTCAAATACTGAACGAAGCGGTTTGTATTTCACTGATTTCTAACTGTTACTGACAACTTCTTCAACTGAACTTTAACAGAGTAATTTTTTGAAATTCGTTAATCCTTATATATCTAAATTCAAGATATCGTTAGTGTGACGTTATCTCGTTAAGTTATTGTGTCATTTCACACGTGTCCCCAATTTTTTTACCCTGTTTTTCATTTCCTCTTGTGATGAGACGTGTTTACAGTTGGTATTCCTGTGTAGAAATGACAGGTGTTCCCAATCTTAGTCGCTGGTGTATGCATTTGAACTTTCCAAATTGCACTCAACGATTTTAGCTAATTTATCAGCTAACTGAAAAACTCAGAGCCCAGCAAAACTAGATAATTGAATAATTAATACAATTAACCATCACATTAATTAGTTTATAACGTTCCTTTAAGGTGATCCCCTTATATCTCGACACACAATAACACCAGAAAGGTTGACATGCCGTTAAAATCACTCAATCAATCGATATAACGGGGATAACTATGAAATTTTAATTAGAATCGTACCCAATTAGTTAGGGGAATAACTGTGACGTCGAGTTGCATATTGACCTTTGACAGACCCATCAGCTGGGTATTTCGTGAGCAGGATGCACCTGTATAAACAAGAGGACAACTCCCGTAGGTTGGCTGCTGGAATCACGAACGCAAAGGAATCGTTAGGCATTATAAAATCATGCGTACACAGATATCCACTGATCGAAAGGTCAGTCAGGTGCAATTAGAACGGGAAGTCAGAACAGAAGTTGTCCTAGGCGCCACCCGGTGGCAGCAGTTGTCCCCAGTGAAAAAGCAGAAGTACTAAATGGGACAGAAGTATTAATATGGTCAGTATAGCAGTCCTTCGTCAGTCAAAGTCCGAGTCCTTCGTTTCTGTTTCTATTACACATTCAACTTCAACCTTCCGAGTATAAAAGAGAGATTTATATTTATGGTCCTTTATTCCTTCGCTGCCCAGTCGGCTGGGGTTATAAAATACATCGACTGCATCTCTGCAGTGGGGTAAGATCTCTACCCCAACGAGTGGGCCAGTCGGCTGGGGCTATAAAATACACAGACTGCATTAAACAATCTGATGGTGAGGTTTTAGTAATGCCGGAATGTGAAGTACCCCTTTATTGCTATCACTCCCAGGTTCACTCTGACCCGGAGTGGTAGCACCTGATAGTTTTACTGTTAATTTCTGTTGTTTTTTTTTTTAAATCCAGAGTTATAATTCTGATTTGATGTGATTTTCATTTATTATTATTTATTTAGTATCTGGGTTCTAAACTGTGTCCTTATGTTAAACTGTATTGTTTGAAATAAGACTGTTTTGACATTTAAACAGCGTACTTATACTGAATCGAATTGTTTGAAATAGAACTGTTTTGACATTTAACTGTGTGTAAACAAAAACTATACCAATACTAGATTATTTGAAATATAACTGTTTGTATGTTTAAAAATAGATTTGGCATTAAATAACTTTCAATGGTTGATGTGCCATAAAACCAAACAAGACCATTCTTTTATTCATTCATTGGGTAGTGGCTAACGTGCTAGATTGCGACATGAAAGCAAGCGAGTTCGAACTATAGTCGCGCTATTACGTTCACTCTCGGATTAATACCCTTGGGATAGGTATGAGCCGTCTATCTTCCCCGGCAACAGGTTAAATAGTACCACTACTATTCTACAAGGATGTTTTTGGCATTAAATAACCAGCGAAGGTTGATATGCTATTAAACATAGAAACGGAAATAGAACACAATTGTCGGGTGTTTAATTCTGCCGGAATTTTCGTGGAGTTATTTGTAACTAATTTTTTTCAGTCTTTGTTTCACAAAAAAAAAAAAAAAAAATTCGGTACCTTGCTTTTCCAGCGAGTAAACGTTTTTGCAAACTTAACCTTTTCTTTTGATATTATTAACGCAATATTTGATCCATTTATTTTATGAACTTAATGAAGGAAGTTAATAGATATCACTCGTTTAAACAGAATGAGAATCCCCCACTTAAAAAAATGAAGATGGCAGTTGATTTGCTGAGACATGAATTTGTATTTATTAAGAAGCCGAAGAAAAGACATCGGGATATTCCAAGGATTGTGCCCTAGAATCAAGAAAGGTGGTTAGAAGCAAGAAAAATGACACATGAAATAAAAAGAAATGTCTCAACTAAAGAGAAAATTGGTCAAAACAGCTATTACTGACAGGAAGCAGACAATTTATTTTGATGTACAAACTCCGCTGGAAATGGTAAATTCTTTGAGACAGATCTAAATAATATATTCTGAGTCACTTTTGTCGATAAGACACATTGAATATATATATATATATATATATATATATATATATATATATATATATATATATAATGTGTTCATTCAAATTACCGATATGACGGTGATAACTATGAAATATTATAGAATCCTTCAATCTTTCCTAGATAAAACCATCAAAACCATCATGGACTACTGTCACCCTTTGTTCCCAGTTGGTTTAATTAATGATAAAAATTGATCTGATTTTTATTCAACCAAACCGTACATTAGAAGTGACAATGGAAATAGTTCAGTCAGTACTCAATATGCTAATTGAAGAGCAATATTCTCATATATTTTTAAATAAAGCATTGTTAGACCTCATCAAATTTGAACGGTTGTCATGTTAAGCTTAAATCAATGTGAAAAATAACAGTTTTTTTTTTTTACCTTGAGCTTTCGTGAAGTTAAACACTTTTCAAAAAATTACCTTTTCCAGCAACAGCCATTTCAACATGACTTAATTACACGACTTCATATAGTAACAGGAAGGAAGATAATTTCCAATCAACTTTTAAAATAATAATAATAATAATGTTAGTAATGAAAAGCGGCAAACAACGCCTGATGCACGGAAAGGAAGGGCCAAATTAAGACAAAATTAGGAGGGAAGAAGAGGACTTGCCAGCACTGAAGACAGCGTTGATGCATCGATACAACGACTTGAAGACTACAGAGAAAAGCACGAAGGAGGACTGATTACAGCCACCAGAAACGATACTGACAACACGAAGACCAACAGAATGACCACAACTAGAAAACAAAAATGGAAAGAAAAACAATTCTATGGGGATTTTAAAGGACTAATAAACAACATCTCACTCGACAAAACCTGAACGTGGCTAAAAAAACAAAACAAAAAAAAACACGAAACCTTAAGAGAGAAACAGAATCTCTCCTAATAGCAGCACAAAACAACGCCATAAGAACCAATCATATCAAAGCGAGAATAGATAAAACGCTACAAAATAGCAAATGAAGGCTATGTGGTTGTAAAGACAAAACCATCAATCACGTAAAAAGCGAATGCAGCAAATTAGTACAGAAGATGGATAAAGCTAGACATGACGGGGTGGGGGCAATGTAATCCACCGGGAGTTGTGCAAGAAATTTAAACTTGACCATACGAACAAATGGTATATGTACAACCCAGCATCTATCCTGGAGAATGACACACATAAACTCCAGTGGGACTTTGGAATAGAAACGGATCACCAACTCTCGGTCAGAGGACCAGACCTTATAATAATCAACAATAAAAGAGAACTTGTAAAATTGTGGACTTTGCTGTTCCGGATGACTACAGAATAAAACTGAAAGAAAGTGAAAAGTAGGCTAAGTACCAGGACCTTGCTAGGAAATTGAAAAAACTATGAAACATGAAAGTGATAATTATACCAATTGTGATTGCTGCTTTTGGTACAGTCACCAAAGGATTATTAAAAGGACTGGAGGACTTGGAAATAACGGTACGAGTGGAGACCATCCAAACTACTACATTACTGAGAACAGCCAGAATACTGAGAAGAGTTATGGAGACTTGAGGAGACTTGCTCTCACTCAGAGTCCAGTGAAAGACCATCAGCAAACACTGATGCGAGAAACTCTCAAGGAGTAAATAAGAATTATTATAATCTCGGCTAGACGACCAGACCTTATATTAATCAACAGAAAAAGAGAACTTGCAGGATTGTGGACTTTACTGACCCGGCGAACCACAGAGCAAAATTGAAAGAATGTGAAAAGAGAGATAAGTGCCTCGACCTTGCTAGGGAATTAAAAAAAATTTTGAAACATGAAAGTGACGATTATACTAATTGTAATTGGTGCTCTTGGTACAGTCACCAAAAGATTGGTACAAGGACTGGAGGACTTGAAAATAAGGGACGGGTGGAGACTCCAAACTATAACATTGTTGAGATCGGCAAGAATACCGAGAAGAGACTTGAGGAGACTTGCTGTCACTCAAACTCCAGTAGAAAACCATCTGCGTTAGCTGATGGGAAAAACTCTCAAGGATAATAATAATAATAATAATAATAATAATAATAATAATAATAATAATAATAATAATAATCAGCGAATGCAGCAAACTTGAACAAAAGAAGCACAAATGGGAAAAGAGATCAACTGGAAATTGTACAAGAGATTGAAATTTGACCATACTGCCAAATGGTATATACAGAAACCAGTATCCGTCCAAGTGAATGAGACGTATAAAAATCTATGAAATTTTTTAATACAAACCGATATACATATTCTGGACAGAAAAGAAAGAAGAAAAATTGTCGTCTGGTGAACTTTGCGGTTCTAGCGAACCACAAAGTAAAATTAAAAGAAAGCAATATATATATATATATATATAGGGTGACCCCCCCACAAAAAAAAAAGAAAAATGAACCCATATATTTTTGACTGAAATTCATAAATTTAATTCTAGTCTTCTCTTTTTTTCAGGATATGAAGTAGATTCTGTACATGAAAAATTTGGAACGTGAGATGGACGGTGATATAAATTGTACTTGAAATGGTACCCAAAAGTGGGGAGACTCGAGGAATAGAAAATCAGAAGAAGAATTGAGACAATTCAGATTATAACATTGTTGAGATCAGCTAGAATACATGGTAGAGTCCTGCAGAGTTGAGGAGACTTGCTGTCTCACAGACTTCCGTGCAAAAACACCAGCTAACGTTGATGGGAAAAACTCACAAGGAGTGAAATAATAAAATTTGATTTTTTTTTTAATTTGAAAAAAATCATGAATCAATGGGTGAAACTATGTATTTTTTAAAAACTTTTTCTTGCAACTATTCAGATAATACATCAAGTGCCATTAGTAAACAGTGGGAATCAAATAGGAATCTTAAGCTCTCAGCTATTAATTAATGGTTGTAGACATTTGATTTCATTGTTAGGTTGGCTGGTTGGTTGGATTTTATGACAAGCAACTCCTGTGGGTTATTTAATGCCAAATCCTGTCCATACATGTATACATCATATATAAGATGCGTAAACGGACAGTTTGTTGGTAACATTTTGCACACGCCAGAGCTCATTTGTCTGCACATAGTTTGATGGCTTCAAGTATTGCTATCTAACATAAATAATTCTATATGATATTAATCATTTGTTTGCACATAGTTAAATGTTTTCAAGAATTACTATTTAACGCTAACAATTCTATTAATTATTAATTTGTTCACGCATAGTTAAATGGTTTCAAGTATTATTATTCAACACAAATAATTCTATTTAATATTAATCATTTGTTTGCATACAGTTAAATGTTTTCCAAAATTGCTTAACACTAAAAATACTATTCCATTTTGCTCTTTCGTTTGCACACAAATAATTTCGAGTATTGCTATGTAATACTAAAAATTCCAATTTAACACCAGTCATTTGTTAGGCAAGTGGTTATATAGTTCTAATTGACTCTAACAAGTATAATCACTCAGGGTTAGAGTGGACCTGGAAGTGATTGCAATGATGGGGTGCCCTACACACCCAAAACCCCATATATGGAGCTTCATCATCAGATGTAGTTAAATGTTATACCCAGGATATAAGTTCAATATTAAACATTTGTTTGCATACCGTTAAATCGTTTCAGAGTGGACCTGAGAGTAATGGCAATGAACCGGTACTCCAAATTCTCCTAAACTCCAAGACTGATGCCTTACCATCTAATGGTTTACTGTCATATCCAGGATACTCGTTGGGGAGTTTTTTTTTTTACCTCTCTGTAGAGATGCTGTTAGCGTATTCTACAGCTGACCACGCTCTTGTAGTTTATATAATTGCAAAAAAAAAAAAAAGAGCAACTGAAATTAAAATGGAAGAAAAACAAAAATTGATGAGGAGGAATTTGCCAACCCTACATTTACGCTGCCCAGTCGGCTGGGGCTGTAGAATACACCGATTACACCTCTGCAGAATGAATGTCCGGGATATTGACACTAAACAATCTGATGGTGAGGTTCCAGTAATGCTGGGGTTTTGGGGAATGCAGAGCACCCCTTCATCGCCATGGCTCCCAGGTTTACTCTGGCCCGGAGTGATATAGCACCTTACAGGACCCTATCTATGGGTTAGATAAAACTAAACTGCGTACTTATGCTAAACTGAATTGTTTGAATTAGAACTGTTTGACTAAACTGAATAGTTTGAAATAGAAATGTTTTTGACAATTAAACTGTGTATTTAAATCTAACCTGCCTACTTATGCTTAATTGAATTGTTTGAAATGGAACTGTTTTTGAGATTGAAACTGTACTTACGCTAAATGGAATTGTTTAATATAGAACTGTTTTGACATTTGACTATGTAAACAAAAACTGTACTAATACTAAACTGAATTGTTTGAATTAAAATTGTTTGACTAAACTGGATAGCCTTAAATAGAAATGTTTTTGTCTATTAAACTGTGTACTCATGGTAAACTGAATTGTTTGAAATAGAACTGAGTATTTGTATAAAAATGGATTTGGCTTTAAGTAACCTACAAGTGTTGATATGCCACCAAACCCAAACAACTAACCGATTTACATTTTCGAGTTTATACTGCTACATTAGCGACATCAGGTAGGTAGACCGGGTTTTTGTTTTTTACAGTTTGTCAATCTGTTTTTTTTTAAGTGCGGTCTTCAACTATATACGGTAATGAAATCTATTTTTAAAATAACTATAAACACTTCATATTTTACTCGTAAGTATTTGAAGGCGACGCGAAGGCTCTCATTTCAATAGCTCCTACACAAAGATGTACAGAAGGGCGCTACTCTTCTACCTGGATTGCTCTTGATCCGCACCTTACAATGCTGAGCGTTCAGCTAGGAGGCATCAAATACCATGTCTTTGGTATGATTCGACCTGAGATTAAACCCCGTTTTCCCGGACCAATGGCGAACACGAGTTGTTATATCAATATTTTAGTTTGATTTGATTAGGTTAGGTTGGTTTTATGGCATATCAACCATTGTACGTTATTTAATGCTAAATCCTCTTTATATTTATTAAATGTATATATGATTTTTCGGTGTATGTCATGGTAATCTTTCGATGGCTGTTTTTATTCTCATCTACAGAAGCAACCCTTATAGATGAGCAGCAGTAGTTCCCCGATTAAAATATTCGATCCTGGCCGTTGAACCGTTGGATTCATACGCCCAGGATCTGGTCAGGCATTGCGCTGAGCCGTCAGAGGTTTTATCCGCTTGCCTTTACGTCCACCAAGCTGCATCCCATGGCTTTCGAAAATAATTTTATTTATTTATCAATTCATTTATTCTTTTAGAAAATACAACAGCTCTGTGGCGATACGGGATGTAGCCCTGAAGACCTTCCCGAAGTAATGGACGATAGAGAAGGGTGGGCGAGATACGGTCAGAGATATCCCTGCTGATAACGCGACGTGATGAAGATGATATATGATTTTTAAATGCATTTTCTAGACAGCATTCTTAGATGATCCTGAGCTTTTTTCTTTGCACACAGTTAAATTTTTCAATATTGCTATGTAACAGACACAATTAACACCAGACATTTGTTTAGGCACAGTTGGTTCTATTTGACCCAAAGACAGGACCCTATCAGGTGCTACCACTCCCGGTCAGAGTGTACCTGGGAGAAAGGGTAATGAAGGGGTACTTCACATTCCTCCAAGGCGGTAGTCTCTCGCCATCAGTTTGTTTAATGTCACATATAGGACACTTGTTGGGGAGGTGTGAATCTTACATCTCTGCAGATTTGCAGTCGGTGAATTTTATTTCCCCAGCCGACTGGGTCGATCAATATTTTAAAAGACAATGTATTCAGTTAGTTCAAAATCATTTAAAATTTTTTTAAACAGATCTTGTTTACCCACAGTTGGAACCTAAATGCACACTAACACTTTGGGCTAAAGCAGGCTCGCGAGTTATTGACAAAAAATGGCGGCTTCATATTTCCCAGATCTCCTGGACAAAAGCCTCACTATCAGAAGCAGTTTAGTGCCATTATAAGGACACTTATAAAATTGGCAAAAAAGAAACGGTATCAATGAAGAAGTATCATTTATTATTATTATTATTATTATTATTATTATTATTATTATTACTCCAGTAGAGTTTTTCACTGGAGTTTGAGTGACAGCAAGTCTCCTCAAGTCTCCTGGACTCGTCTCAGTATTCTGGCCGTTCTCAATAATGCTGTCGTTTGGATGGTCTCCACTCGTCCGACAACTTACAAGTCATCCAGTCCCTTTAATATTATTTACCAACCCCTCCGCTCGGGTAGGATATGACACAAGGTCAATTTTTAAGCGGAGTTTAACAGGTTTGAATTCAGAGTTTTCCTTCTCCTAGACTAGTTGCCTCACCAAGGCTGAAGAACCTTGTCTGTCCTACTATTTACCCATAGCTGGAGGGAGAATAATTGGACTCATACCTTTCCCAAGGGTATTAGTGCTATGTGAAACGCAATCAGTCTCGTCCAGGTTTTGAACTCGAGTCGCTGTGTCCATTTCCTATAACCATTACACCACGGGCACTTCCAGTCCCTTTAATAATCCTTTAGTTACTGTACCAAAAGCATCAATCACAATTAATCTATTACTATTATTATTATTATTATTTACTCCTTGAGAGTTTTTCACACCAGTGTTAGCCCGTGGTTTAATGGTTATCGTCATAGGAAATGGACACGGTGACTCGAGTTCAAATCCTGGACGAGACTGATTGCGTTTCACATAGCACTAATACCCTTGGGAAAGGTATGAATCCAATTATTCTCCCTCCAGCTATGGGTAAATAGTAGGACAGACTAGGTTCTTCAGCCTTGGGAAGGCAACTAGTCTAGGAGAAGGAAAACTCTGAATTCAAACCTGTCAAACTCCGCTTAAAAATTGACCTTGTGTAATATCCAACCCGAGCGGAGAATACAGTAAATACAGTTGGTAAATATGGTTAGCTAATGGTCTTTCACTTGAGTTTGAGCGGCAGAAAGTCGCCTTAAGTCTCCAGGACTTTTCTCAGTATTCTAACTGTTTTCAATAATGCTATCATTTGGATGGTCTCCACTCGGCCGCCAACTTCCAAGTTCTCCAGGATCTTTAATAATCCTTTAGTTACTGTGCCAAAAGCACCAATTACAATTGGTATAATTGTCACCTGACCGTTCCTCAGCTTTTTCAATTCCCTAGCAAAGTCGAGGTACTTATCCTTCTTTTCACATTCTTTCAGTTTTATTCTGTAGTTAGCTAGGAGCGCAAAGTCGACAATTTTGAAAATTCTTTTTTTCTTTTTTCTTGATTATTATAAAGTCTGGTCTTCTGGCCGAGATTAGGTGATCCCTGTGTATGTCAAAGTCCCTTAGGAGTTTATGTATGTCATTTTCTAGGACCGGTGCTGGGTTGTGCATGAACCATTTGTTTGTATGGTCAAATTTAAATTTCTTGCACATTTCCCAGTGGATCACCTTGCCCACCCAGTTGTGTCTAGTCTTGTACTCTTTCTGTGCTAATTTGCTGAATTCGCATATTATGGTGATTGCTTGTTTCTTCCCTGTCACCACATAGCCTACATTTGCTATTTTGTTGAGTCTATCCTCGTTTTGATATGATTGGTTCTTTCGGCGTTGTTTTGTGCTGCTATTAGGAGAGATTCTATTTCTCTCTTAAAGTTTCCTTTTCTCCGACAAGTATAAGTTTTCTCGTGTGAGATGTTTATCAGCCGTTTAAAACGTCAATAGATATTATTATTATCATTATTTTTGTGAGTTTTTCATACCAGCATTAGAGTGTTCACCAATGTCTCGGGAGACCTGTATTCAATCACAGGTCGAGTCATATCAAAGACTGAAAAAGTGGTACTTGATGCCACCTTGCTTAACACTCAGCATTATAAAGTAAGAATCAAGGGTAAAGTGGAGCAATCCAGGGAATGGAGTAGTGCCCTTCCCAACACCTTGGTGTAGTAGCTGTTGAGAAGAGAGTCTCCGGGTTACCCTCGACGAAAGTCGTCAACTTTATTTACTTATTTGACTCATAGATAGAACCCTAACAGGTACTACATCTTCGGGTCAGAGTGGAAATGGGAGTAATGACAACTCTAGTAATAGTACTCATCATTCCCAAAGCTTAAAGGCTGGAGTCTCACCATCAGACTTTTTTTTTGTCATAACCAGGATACGCGTTAAGAGGAGGTCTTATTTCTGTGTAGAGATGCATTCAACCGACTGGGCTGCTCTGCTGTTGTGCATTGAATAAATATAAATGCAAAATTATATGTAGGTGTGAACAAGGAAGACAGTTTAGCAGGTAGCCAGACATATTGATAAACAAAGTTTGAATAAGGGAAAGTAATAGAAATTTCATAAAAATTATGCCTGACAGCGTTTGACAAACACATATGCAGACGGGCATATTGATCATGTACGAGTCACTGAAGTAGAAGTTTATGAGAAAAAGAGATGTGTATCTCAGAGAGTATCAATATGCGGATAATCAGTAGGATTATCATTAATCTGTTTTTAATCCTTTGCTTGGTATGTTTTTAAAATTAATATTATTCTCCTCACACGCATATATATATGTTTGGTTGGGTGTTTCATAGCATATCAACCTTTGTAGGTTATTTAATGCCAAATCCTCTTTATACTTATATATTAAATATATAGGATTTGGTTTGGTTGTGTTTTATGACATATCAACCATTGTAGGTTATTTAATGCCAAATCCTCTTAATACGTATATATTAAATATATATGATTTGGTTTAGTTGTGTTTTATGGCATATCAACCATTGTAGGTTATTTAATGCCAAATCCTGTTTATGCATACATATTAGATATATATTATTGGCTAACGAATATTGTGTACATAACATTTTTACACGATCCAGAGCTCATTTGTTTGCACACATTTAAATGGTTTCAAAATTTGTTGGTTGGTTGGGCATGCTTTATAGCAGATCAACCCTTGTAGGTTATTTAATGCCAAATCCTGTCCATACACATATATAAAACATGGAAGTAAAATCCGACAATATAGAGAAAAAATTGATAACAAGGTAATCCAAGCAGAAGGAGAGATTTAGTGAGAAACAAAATCGACACTATAGTGTTTCGGTTCTAATGAACCATCTTCAGGGCTGGGAGGGATGATACTAGTGATGTTAAATCAGCGATGGATGTTTAAAAAATACTAAAACATTGGGAAAATCTATAAATCGAGAAAGAGTTGGCCGTTTAATTTGTTGGTTGGTTGGTTGACTTTTATGGCATATCAACCTTTGTAGGTTATTTAACGCCAAATCCATTTTTATGTAAATAATCAGTTCTGTTTAAAACAATTCAGTTTAGTACACAGTTTAGTTGTCATCTGTTGGCGAATGGCGAAGTGAGGGTCTTACTTGTTTGCAGAGAAGTAGTCAGCGTATTCTATTGCCCCAACCGACTGGGTATATATATATATATATATATATAATGTACTGTTAGCAAAACATATCCATTTGTCAAACGAAAAAAATGTCAGATCAAGGTATCTTTGGTTTGGTTTGTTTATTTAATGGCATATTAACTTTGTAGGTTATTTAATGTCAAAGCCATTCTCCGAGAAGAACAGCAGTGGTATTATTTAACCCATAGCTGGGAGGATAAGGGGGATCATACCTTCCATAAGGGTATTTGCCCGAAAGTGAACGTAATAACGCGACTGGAGCACGAACTCGCTCTCTACGATTCTGCAGTCCATATATATATATATATATATATATATATATATATATATATATATATATATATATAAGACCAATATATATATATATATATATATAGTCATCCACAGACAGATCTGTTTCGTTCTATCAGAACTCATCTGATATATATATATATATATATATATATATATATATATATATATATCAGTCTCTCTGCTGAAAGATCACATATTTTAATATATTTTCATTAGGTGTAGGAGGATTGCGTTTCAAATTAGCCGTACTTGGCTGGCTGGTTTGTTTGTTTACGTGGATTTTTTTCCTATTGTTATTTTTAAGTAGTGGCCTTTAAAATCAGCAGCGACTTATCTTTATTTGTTTATTTAGACGCTTGTGGTTGTCACATCTTTATTTCAAGGTCAGATGATGATCATTCACATCAAATCCAAACGGTACTTATGTTTTCTGACTTTTTGTCCGTTAATCATCCTTTTTTCAATTATCGATTTCATGTTAATATCTTTTTGGTTTCTTTCGATGATGGTGAATATTAAATCTCTGCTGAAGTCGTGACCGTTTTTTGTGGAAGTGTTGTTCGACTAATATAAGATTGTTCAAATCTATAGATTTAATCCTGGGTCCGTTGTTATTTAATCTAGAATAAAACGGCCATTCTGACTATCAAACATATTGTTTTTGGCAGTGTGGGCATTCCAGTAAATGAATTACATTTTTGCTTCTGTAATTTGATTCGGGGTAAATTTTGAAAGTTTTTTTTAGTTGGGAAACTAATGAATGAGTTGGCCGATTTGAGGTGTCTGCAGTATAGATTTTTCTTGATTTGGCAAGGTTGGCAAAATTTAAAGGATTTTATTGTGAGTTTCTAATGGATTATTTTATTGTTTAGTATATTGTTGCTATGAATCATTTTTTTGATGTTATTTGGTCGATGATATGTTATTATGCCTGGTTCTTGAAAATATCTTTCAGGTTAGGGTTTATGTAAAAAAATATTCCAACAGTTCTTGATTATTTGGGCTAGTGATGGGATATCATTGATGAATGTTGTTACAAAAGGGATGCGATTCACTACTTTCGGTCTTGCCTCCAAACAAATATTGTTGCGAGATTAAAATAACTAAGCAAATTCCAAACTGAATTTATCCCAGAGTTAGAACTAACAACTAATAAAAATGATTAATAAATGTGATTTATCAGACATCCCACCGTGTCAGGATATGGCACAAGGCTGTTTTATGGTGGGGGCCACGCAGGAATCGAGATTCATACGTGGCAGTGCAAATATTCTTGACCCAGTTGGCATTCTTCTAATAAGGTGCCTCAGGCACCAAGCAATAAACTTAGTCCGGTAAGCAGTCAAAGACCTGACGCGAATGGCCCCCTGACGCCACAGTGTCATCATAGGCAAACACCACCATGTGGCACGAATGCCAGGGAGCCAACCTGAAGGCGGTTTGCAAAATGCGATTTATCTGACATGCCACTGTGTCAGAAGGCAGGTTTGTCGTCAGTGACTACCTTTATATAAACGGGAAGGGCAGCGTATCGGATGGTGTTCCACGTGCGCGAGTGGTGAAAATTCTGTGTTGTCGAAAAAAAAAGGAAGCCTCCCTAAAAAAGATTTAAGGATAAAATAAAAATTTGCACTATAAAGAAATTAAAAGGAAAAAAAATTGATATGAAGGAATTTTGAGGGAATAAGATTTGTTGAAGTGAGTGACATTAAAGCCAACTTTATTATTTACCTGGGTAATGTTTTTAGGGGGCTTTAGTGTGCCATTAAACGGTAATTTCAAACAGTAAGTTTAAACAGTCAGTTCCGTAGCTTTCTAGTTCGTATACTGAATATAAAAGATAACTCAGACAAAATTTTTGAAAGGGATTTCTATATAAAAGAAACGAGAAAGATAGGGATAGAAAAGATAAAGTGTCGCAAATTTTCGTGCAGTTTACTGGAACTTATCTGAAAGAGTGTCCGGAAAATAAAGTTCTTTGAATTTGAGTATTTTTCTTTTCTTTTTTTTTTTGTTTTATAGAAATGTTTCAGAGTTCATTAAATTGCGAGTCTTCTTTAAAGTTCTTTTCAGCAGAATTCTCGGTTGAATTTTCTTTCAGTCGTTTAACTTGGTAGAATTTCATTAGTCGACTTTCGTGTAATTTTACTTTATTTCTTGGGAAGCTCCATCCAAGAAACGAGTGATTAAACCCATCTGCTTGCTTAGGTTTTTCGTGCCTTTACAGTTTGGCCCCCGAATTCTTTCTGAGGGTTCAATAGTAGTTCTTGACAAAAAGAGGAAGTAGCTTTTTGGTGCCGCTTTGTCTGGGATTACTTCTCCCTTTTCCACTCTGGCTAAATCAAGTGCCACACGAACATGGATTTGGGAGTGAATAACCCATAATGGTTGATGTGTCACGAAACAAAACCAAACCAAAACCTGAAGTGGTTTTCAGCTCTTAGATGACCGAAGATGAACAGCGAAAATTTTGTTCAGTACTTCGTTGAGTGACCCTTTAATAACAGCAGAAGCTGTAAGCCAGCAGAGGAAAATGGGCCAGATTAAGCAAAACTTAGCGCAACACAATCGTCAGTATTTAGTCATGAGTCAAAAGACAGGATTTTGAAAGTTTTTAATATTTTGTTTTTAGGAGGCGCAAGAGGTGTAACGGTTATCGTTATAAGAAATGGATACGGCAATCCGAGTTTAAATCCCAAATAAAATTGTCTGTATTTCACATAGCGGTAAAAAGTATGACTCCGAATTTTCCCTTTTCAGCTATGGGTAAATAGTAAGTCAGACTGTGCTCGTTAACTTTGGTATGTGAACCGGTCTCAGAGAATGAAAACTCTTGAATTTAAACCAGTTTTAGATCTGGTAAGGAAAGGCTCTTTCAGGCTATTTCCCACTCAAGTTTGCTGCATGAGTGGCGCCCTCATGATCAAAGTTAGCAAATCAGCGATGAAGATTTTTCTCTGGATGTAAGATAATCTTTATATCCTCATTTCTCCACATATAACGTCAAATTATCAAAGACCTAGTATCTTTCTAATGACAAGTAAAGTGAAGTTCTAAAGTTTGCAAAATTAATTATTTAAGTTAATGAAAATATTTTCAGTTTTATGAGTTGACGTTTTTGAGTAAAGTCATTATTTTTACTCCTATATGATATTTCATAAGATAATATACACTGACAACTCAATTTACGATAATTTTGTTTATTGTGTAAAAATGCAAGCGAAATAATAAGACTATCAATTCATAAACATGGGTGATCAATCAAAATGTAAAATTATACGTGTGACATAAATTTGCATAAAATCTCAGGGATATGAAACTGGTTGTCATGGACATCTTAGTTATAATTACAAGTGAAACAACTAGATTATTGCCGAATAGGATTAACAGAGTTCCCGTCAAAATAACAGGATCAGAGTGTTGTATATGTTCGGTCTGTCAAGGATTAAAAATGTCGGTCCCTGGTACACCTTTTTATGTTCAGAGTATACTTACCTGTCTTTTGGTGGCCCAGATGGCTGGGACTGTAGAATACACCGACTGCATCTCGGCAGAAGAGTAAGACTCCCCCAACGAGTATCCTAGATATGACACTAAACAATCTGATGGTGAGGCTCCAGGAAATCTGGAATTTTGGGGAATGTAGAGTACTCCTTCATTGCCATCGCTCCCAGATCTACTCTGATACCACCTGAAAAGGGTCTTATCTATGGGTCAAATAGAACTGTTTAACATTTAAACTGTGTAGTTAGGCTAAACTGAATTGTTTGAAATAGAACTGTTTGATCGTGTAACTTTGTGTAAACAAACGACTGATAAGCACCAATCGCTTGTTTACACAAATCGAATTGTAATTGATACATAGCAATACTTGAAAACATTAAACTGTGTGCAAAGAAATGATTAATAGTATATTTGATACATGTATAAAAAGTCTTTGGCATTAAATAACCTACAATGTTGAAATGCCTTAAAACCATTGGACACCAATCCAAAACTAGCATTTGTTAGACCTTCACTGAATATATATATATATATATATATATATATATATATTATATTTCCGTTTAATCATGATGTGATCTTCATGAAACTTTTTGACCAGTCGGCTGGGGGTGTAGTGTAAGACCCCGCACAACGAGTGTCCTGGATATGACACTAAACAATCTGATGGTGAGGTTATAGTAATGCTAGAGTTTTGTGGAATGTGGAGTACCCCTTTACTGCCATCTGAAGCTGTACTTACACTAAACTGAATTGTTATATATAGAACTGTTTTGACATTTTACTGTGTAAACAAAATCTGTACTTACGGTAAACTGAATTAGCTGAATTAGAACTGTTTGAATAAACTGAATAGTTTCAAATAGCAAAGTTTTTAACAATTAGACTGAGTACTCATGCTAAACTGAATTGTTTGAAATGGAACTAATTATTCACATAAAAATAGATTTAGCGTTAAATAACCTACAAAGGTTGATATGGCATAAAACCCAACCAAACAACCAACGAACGTTCATGAAACTTTGAGGGACGGCCGAAAAGGGTTCATAATTTGGATTTTAAAAGTTTTCAACCGGCTCTGCCATAACATCTGCAAGCGCTTTCTGCGCACTCTTTGCATTTCTATTATATATATATATATATATATATATATATATATATATATTTCTTTTTTTTCATAGAAGAATTATATATTATTAATTGAATTATCATTATTAGAAAATCCACCAAGCACTGTATACGACATACGGAAACAGTGGACAGCTGTTTCATCTTTATTAGGTCTTATTAGCAGTGATCTCTCCCTCTGGAGATCGAACCAGTGACCATAGAGCCGAAACTCTACCATTGAACCAACGGTCCATATCGCACACAAGCGTTGTCAAAGCAACTGGTCATGGTAAATGCTCGATCACTTATTGTGTCTTGTAATTAAATCCGTACTCTTACAGAGGAGACGGTCACCTCCACGGCTATGTCTTCCCACCTTGGAGATACGCATCTGCGTGATCATAACTGCATGGGCAAGGAAACTGATAATTTTTTTTTTAGATAGAGTGATTTTTTTATTATAAATTGAATGACCATGATCAGAAAATCTGACAAGCACTGCATGCGACATATGGAAACTCTAGGCAGCTGTTTCGACCTCATTAGGTCTCATCAGCAGTGAATACCGTGATCTCCTCCTTGCCCCGAATGTCTTGCTCGTCTTATTTGGATAGTTTTAGAGATGGGAGGTAAGTGGCCTACAGCTGTTGTTTCGTGGGGCGTTACTTCCTGGATTTGTTCAATATAGATCGTGGCATTCTTGTCCAATTCCTGTGTCGCTTTTTCTCTATACGTTTTTGTCAGCGTCAATGTGGTGCATCCACACAGTAGTATTGACTCGACCGCTGCTAGGAAGAAATCCCGTTTTATTTTATCGTTGAATAAATTTTAGATAGTTGTGCATTTCTTGCTCCTTTCAGAAGATGATGTTTGAGTAAAAGTAATAGGTCGAATGTCAGACGTTGCTTTTAAAAGTAGGTTTACCCAGTTCACTGATAAGATTAGAGTAAGAAAAGATTCCTTACCCCCTTTTTGCTTCCTTTAACCCATGCTGAATTAAGCTTTGTGAATATTGATACTATAATGATAAATATTAATGTAAACATATGAACTGCAAATCAAATTTTCTCTATATGGCTTTAGGGAATGAGGCATATCTGCATGGAAAGTAGGATTTTATTTCATTATGTTCAAATTATTTAGACTGTAAATCTGATCTACATCAAATCTCAAGCAGGCGATCGCTAAGGAATAATGTTCAGCAAAATATAATCGAAAATTATTACGATAGGAGTGTCGTTAATACTCCTCAAGTACCCTAAACTAGAAATGATCGAGATTTGGCTAATCCGGGTACACATTTGGACGCTTTGGGCGTGAATCAATGATTAATAACTGTGAATATTACAATGACTTTGATACTCACTGAGTGTTTTACACACTTGTATGTTTATGATAGGAGATGCTCATTGTATAACGGTCGTCGTAGTAGGAAATGAGCCCAGTGACCAGGGTTCAAATCCTAGGCGATCCTGCTTGCATTTCACAGGGCGCCAATACTCTTGAGAAAGGTATGAATCCAACTACTTTCCTTCCAGATATTAGTAAATTGCTGGACAGACTGGCTATTTGATGGTAACCGTCTAGGAGAAGGAAAACTCTGAATTCAAGCATCTGTGTTGCATCTTGTATGTGGAGGAGGGGTTGAATAAACACACACACATGCATAAATACGTACATACATACATACATACACACACACACACACACACACATATATATATATATATATATATATAAACTTAAAGAAATCAGGATCTCACCCTCTTGCTGTTGTGAACATGGTCTGGATTAAGCTGAGCCTAATAAATATTGGACACGACACCGAGGCGTGGTAGTTAACAAGAAAATATCGGAAACTATTGCTACTGGAGTGCCAGGCGTTCCACAACTGTAAATTTGAGCTTGGCTATGACAGGGTCAGTAAATATTTGGATACAACGTTGTCGAGTAATGGTTAACAAGTCAATGTTTGAAGCTATTGCTTCTTTAGTGACTTTGAGCTACGGTTTGTACACAAGATTGGCCTCATGCCAAAAAAAATTAAAACTTAATTGCTTCTCTATAGTGCAATTGTTAGCAAGCTAGTCTAGCAGGGAATTACACCGGTAGGTAATTTGATTTTCACAGGATGCCATACATTTGTGACTAGGATAAGATTTAAGAAAAAAATAGAATTAATATTCAATTGCTCTTTCTCGAGCTTTTATAATAGCCTTTACTCATCCAGACAATTTTCTTTTTATTAATCTAAAGCAATAATCGTCATTAAAGTGATTTCAGCTTTCCCGAATAACAGTTTAGTGGAAGAAACCTTCTCACGGACCATTTTTGTGAATTTCTACTCTTTTTAATTGAAATAGATCCGGACTGTTTGCAAACCATGTCATTGATTTTACATGCATTTCCTGAAAAAAAAAAGCTCTAATCCCCTTTTCTTTGTAACAACATAGAACATCGTCCTTAAATATGACTTTGAAATAAGCAAACCAATTTTCTATCGATAGAATGTGAAAATTATCCAGAATTTCAATGTACACAAGGGCATTGATTGTTGAGGTAATGATTAACATTTCTCTATGTCCTTTAAATGACGTGAAACCCTATCTTATTAATGAGTAGGAAAATTTACTTGTTTTGTTTAGGCAGTTATTTTTTTATGGCTCCGGATAGTATAAGGCCAATTATTAAACATAATTATAATAATTTAAATTAATGAGTAAATAAATAAATAAATAGAATAAAAAACAGATGTTATATTCTCGTATGCAGCATCATGCAGAAATATACATATATATGCTGGATACATACCGACGCAATGAATAACAGACGTAGGAAGACTTCTTCAACAAAATATTTACCTCCCACTTTATTGCAAGGGTTGGAAAAGGTTGTGTGGGGTTTCACTGTGAGAGGGAGCTGGAGACCGAACAGAACTGAAATATTTTGACCCCAAAGTTATGGCCGTCAGCGTTGTGTCTTTCTTGTTCTTCTGATGCTCAACCGGAGGCCCTGGGGTCCACTCTGCTGGGTACTCGCTTTCTTTACTGTATCTTATCAGTATGTTCTCTGGACCCCAATTCATCAGGGCTTCCCGAGGGCCCCTTCGGGCGGGTGTGGCTTTCCTTACCACATCTCGTCTCCAACTCCGTCCGATCTTCTACTCCACTGCCTCGTCGAACTCAACTGAGTTATATAATCGTTCGACGCCCACTCTATCTTTGAAATCGAATGTTTAATCGTCATACAGTTCAGAGGTCACTCTCTTCCGGTGCATCAGTCTATGAGTGTACCATGGGAATTTTTTTTAGCTCGTCTCATTTCATCAGCCAATTTCCTCTCATAACTGCCATTAGAATGTGCCACCTCCTTCCGGTGCATCACCTTCAATGGCATTTTGGCCGGGTCAAAGGCCAAAATACTACACAGATAAAACCGAATAAAATAAAAATAAAACGATAAAAAAAACGAGACTATATTACATTCTAAAACTTTCGTTTTTAGGGAATTTCTGGCTAATAACTCCAAGTAGATAACAGACAAGAACTTACCTTTATATCTTATTAATATGTCAGATACAATGACCCGAATAATATTGTAAAGATATATGGGGTCTTTTGGATGGTTAGGTGATAGATTCAAACGGGTTATTTTGGGTTATTTGAGGTCTAAAGGTTAGAGAATCACGTTTATTGTATTTTTATATTTCCATTTTTTGTGTAGCTGTTTCTTAAGAGATTTTGTCGGCACACAACCTTATCAAATATGAATAATCTTTAAACAGATCTATTAAACCCACAAATGGGATCCTCATAGATACTGCTAACCCGAGTCAGAGTGAATCTGGGGATAATGACGATAAAGGGGTACTCCAGACTGCCCAGATCTCCATAACTAGAGCCTCACCGTCAGATATAGGTTAGTGTTATAGCCAGGACAACTTTTTTCTTTTTTCGCGGATGGTTTTATTGCTCTTCAGAAAATACAGTCAGCATATTCTAAATTTCCCTGAGTGGACAAGAGGACTCTTGGGGCTCGGCTCCAGTGAAAAGAGGCTGATATAACATGCGTAAAGTAAGATATACGACGATCGTTAAATAGGTTCTGCTTATTCCCTAAACTCAGTGGCTGTCGTTATGAGACAATTGAGGAGATGATAGAGGCTGTGACGAAGGTCATTGACACGCACACACAAGAGGACTTCTACGGGGCCTTCCAGAAGTTGTTGGAACGGTCAAACAAGTGCATTGCAGCCGGAGGAGATTACTTCGAAGGGGACTAAAGTTTCATATGTGTACTATCAATAAAAGTGACCATACGAAAAAAAAAAGGCTGGAAAATTATCGTATGCACATTGTATGTCTCTCGCAAAGAAAGAGGATAAGCTCTGTAAAACGAAAACACCTTTTACAATATAACATAGAGGATGAGAGTAATGGTAACAAAACACGCTTTTCCAAATTTCCAAAACTAGAACTTTTAGGGAACGCCTTGGCTTCGCTGTGCCTATGTTCACGGCATTAAATGAATCCACGCTGTGTTTATAGCACCGAGCCCGAGGCTGTGTCATAAAGGACAAAAAAAGTGAAATTCAAAGTTTGAAGGACTGGATTCGTTCACAGATGAAAGGGTGTGTATTACTTTAGACCTCCTTTTGGATCTGCTCGCCTCCCTTTGCATAGGGCCAGAGATTCTATGTTGCCAGATCAAAGCAGATGACCCTCTGGTTAACTGATTGCACTCGGACTTGCACTCCTTTTGTATCTCTGACTACACCTGTATATATGCAAGGGGGAATATTTCTAACTGCCGGGTCTTAGGTTACTCCCAAACTTGACATAAAAATATTGCCAGATTGTACGTTTTCAGAGCACCCCAAAAAATGTGACAATAAAATTGGCGCTGCACAGGCTTATATGGTCATGTTCACTTATAGGGGAAGAGATTCACGTATAAATACACACAAAATACATACGACCACACACACTCAACACACTCATACAGATATGTCCAGGCCACTAATTGTATGGATATACACACACATGCACGCATAGATACGAGGATCATTAAATAAGTTTCCAGACGTTTTTTCACAAGAGCACTTTTATTGATAATACATACATGAAACTCTAGTCCCCTTCGAAGTAATCTCCTCCAGCTAAAATGCACTTGTTATACCGTTCCAACAGCTTCTGGAAGGCCCCCATGGAAGTCCTATTGTGTGAGCGTGTCAATTACCTTCGTCACAGCCTCTTTCATCTCCTCAATTGTCTCATAACCACAGCCTGTGAGCTTAGGGAATAACCAAAAGTCACAGGGACTATAGGTAGGGTGAGGAACTGTCTTGATGCCCATCTTGGTCAAATAGTCTGTGACAAGGATGGTGTTGTGGACTGGTGAATTGTCCAGGTGGAAATGCCACTGACCCGATTTGAAGAGTGTTGGCCTCTTCCCGAGGAATCTCTTCTTGAACTCCCTTAAAACATAGTAACCCTAACTCTACCCCTTTGGCCAATCAACTCTGGTGTAATGACTTCCTTACTCCTCCCACACCTCTAATCATCCCTCACAGACTCCCTGCCTTCCTTGAATCTCTTATGCCACTCAAAAACTGATGCTCGATTCTGGCAAGATGTTCCAAAAGCAGTCTGAAGTATCCCATACGTTTCTGTGGCATTTTTTCCAAATTTAGAACAGAATTTTATCGCATATCGTTCTTCTCAAGTATCCTCACGTCCAGATTGCCTTTTTGAAATTCACCAGCTGTGACAATCAGGCATTAGTAGGGTGTATTCCAATTGCTGCTGTAGCTGTTCATTTGAACCTGAAATCATAAAAATTGGTTAGTCATCTCATAAGATGTATAGCAATAACAAACTGAATTTTCAAGTGTCTACGACAATTTTAAATGCTAGTTCTGGAAACTTATTAAAGGCACCACGTACATATATACATACCTATGATCAATTCGCCACCACCAACACATGTACTCACTCGATTATACATCCATACATGCATGTACCCACATGTACTCATATGTCTACTGTGATATACACATACACATCTATATTTTGTCGCATATCTAAATCTATAAACAGTGTCTAAAAATAGATGCAACCCATTAATATGATAATTCATATTGCATCAAGTTATCTTTCAGCTGAGTCTTAAAAAGCAGTCATGTCTCTTCACAAAGGTCAAACCAGATGATAAGGGCAGAAATTGATTGACTTTATCCAACAGTGTACATGAAAGACCAACTTTTGGGGAATGTCTTCGGAGGGAAATCATAAAAATTGGCCAGTCATCTCATACGATGTATAGAAATAACATACTGAATTTTCAAGTGTCTACGACAATTTTAAATGCCCATACGAAAAAAGTCTGGAAGCTTTTCGTATGCACCTCGTATTTCACTTTCCCTCGAGATATATATTTAAATCCTCTCTATCGCGCTTAGGAGGAAACCGTTTCATCTCAACAGTCAAAAGGCTTTGAAATCTGATTTTGGGAGTGTGGGGTACCTCTTGATTGTCATTACTCCATATTATGCTCTGTAGCACGGGTTGAATCTCTTAGGGTTCTATGTATGAATAAAAAAAATCTGTTTAACCATTATTCGTATTCGATAGGAATACTTGATACAATATAATTGTAAATTATTTGTATTAAGAATAGTTATATGAAACTTTTACCGGACATTGGCCTAGCGGTTAGAGTGTTCGCCAATGGCCCGGGAGACCTGGGTTCAATCCCAGGTCAAGTCATACCAAAGACTTTAAAAATGGAACTTGATGCCTCCTTGCTTAACACTCAGCATTATAAGGTACGGATCAAGGGTAAAGTAGGGCAATCCAGGGAAGGAGTAGCGCCCTCCCCTATACCTTGGTGTAGTAGCTATCGAAAAGGGAGCCTTCGGGTTACCCTCGACTATGGTCGCCAACTTTACTTTTACTTACTATATGAAACTAAAATTATTCACTAATAGTTATTATTAGTTTCAGACCGGCACATTACCTAATGGGTAGAGTGTTTGCCAATGGCCCGGAAGACCAAAGCTATACAAAAGACTCAAAAAATGGTACTTGATATCTTTGCTTAACACTCAGCATTATAAGGTACGTATCAAGGGTAAGTGGAACAATCCAGGGAAAGGAGTAGCGCCATTTCCTACATCTCCGTATAGTAGCTATTAAAAAGAGAGCCTTCGGGTCACCGTCGACTAAAGTCGCCAACTTTTACTTTTACTTAGTTTTACTTTATTATTAGTTACTTGATACCGTATAACAAACGACTTTTATTAAAAAGAAATAATTACTTAAAACCATATAATAATAGAAATAATTACTTGAAGCTATATAATTATTAATATTAAAAAGGAATGCTTGAAATTATACAACTGTATACAAATTATGTGTATTAGATAAAAATGCTCGATAGCATATAATTGTATAAAAGGAATAAATAAATAAATAGATAAATGAATAAAATAAAAAATAAAATAAACAACTATACAAGAATATAAAATTTTAAAAATCGTTCATAATCTATCGGACCGTGTGCCAAAAAAAAAAAAGAAGCTAAAAGACAAACTCTTAAGAAACAACTACACAAAAAATTAAGGCGATTCCCTAACCACGAAGCATAAAATAACAAACTGTTCAGATCGATCATTTTTGCCTTTTTTTCTTTATATTTACTAGAGATTCTTCAGCTATCATCGTTGAGTCCTTATTCTTATTCAGTCTCTGGTCGGGATTTACATTCGCATTGTTGTTGAATTTAGACATTAGGTTTCGGTCGATTAATTATTTCAGACCATTAATCTAGTCCGATATTTCAAAATACGGATTTTAAGAAACGGAATAAATCAAGTCGACTTTTCAACCTGTCAATGTGGACATAGCAATTGTCTAAGACAAAACATCCGATTCGGAATCAAACAAACACAAGTGCAGCTGCTGCTGCAGCTGCCCCCCCCGCCACACATCCACGCACATGCAACAGTTATTGTCGTACAAAATAGAATTGTTGGCCTGAGTTCAAATCCTGTTTGTCTTTGGGAAAATCAGGAATCCATATGTTCTTCGCCAAGCTATGGGTAAATATTAGGTTAGACTGGGTTCTTTAGTATTGGATAGGCAACCAGTTTAGGAAATGGAAAACTGAATTAAAATCAACTGTACTACGCTTAAAATTTGACCTTGTGTCACATGCTCGTGGCTGAGTGTTTGGGTAAATCCCGACTGGACTCTTTTGTCTTGAAACGGTAACTAATGTAGAAGAAAAACTTTGAATTCGAACCATATGTACCTTGTATCACACCCTGCCCGTTGTGGAGGTGTCCGTGGTGTAATGGTTATCGTCGTAGGAAATGGACACGGCGACACGAGTTCAAATCCTGGAAAGACTGATTGCATTTCACATAGCACTAATACCCTTGGAAAAGGTATGAATCCAATTATTCTCCCTCCAGCTATGGGTAAATTGTAGGGCAGACTGGGTTCGTCAGCTTTTGTGAGACAACTAGTCTAGGAGAAGGAAAACTCTGAATTCAAACCTGTTAAACTCCGCTTAAAAATTGACCTTGTGTCATGTCCTGCCCGAGCGGAGGGGTTGGTAAATATGATCACACCCTGCCCGTGACGCATACACACAAATGCTCACCCACAAATCCAACCAAACTAACGCGAAACCTGACGTGAGAGCTTCGACTTACACGCTCGTGTAGTGAGATTGAAGCACGAGGAAAGCAATGGCAACGATTTTACTCCGCAATCGAAACAAAAAAAAAAGAAGACTTTTAAAGAGATATAGGATCTTTGGAAAGGCTTTTAAATTATGAATTCGATTTTCAAAATTTTGCCGTAAAATTTAGCAATGTAAATCCGGTAAAGATAATTTTCCCGTCAAAAATGTAACCCAATTATAAATAACATTATCCAATTTGCATAAAAATGGATATTTCTACCGAGTGTCTATGGCATTAAAGTATGCAAATTATTGCGTGTATCTATCTATCTATCTATCTACGCACGCACACTCACACATACACGCTTTCACTCATACCCACTCACTCAGTCACATATGCTCATACATATACAGACTCACTTGCATACACGGGGGTGTCCTCGTGGTGTAATGGTTAAAGCGATGGACTGCGGAATCGTAGTACGCGAGTTCGTACTCCAGTCGCGCTATTACGTTCAATTTCGGGCAAATACCCTTGGGAAAGGTATGAACCCCCTTATCCTCCCAGCTATGGGTTAAATAGTACCACTACTGTTCTTCTAGGAGAATGGCTTTGGCATTAAATAACCTAAAAAGAGTTGATATGCCATTAAACAAAGAAACCAAACCGAACTTGCATACACCCTCACTCAGTTTCTTACTCATTCACTCACAAACTCACTCACATACACATGTACACCCATACACATCACTCACACTCACACTCATGCACACACGCTCACTCACTCATTCACCCACACTCACATATGAGAATAACGTAGACATTGACAGATATTAAGCATATTTGACTCAAGTCTACGCTTACCTAACTTAGATATATACGTTCTATCAATGATATTGAGCTCTCTTTATTTTTAAGTATAGCAAACAATATTACTATCACACACACACACACATACACATGCAAACTCTCTCTCTCTCACGCATATATATTCATATATATACATCTAAAGCAATTATGTCTGTTTGTCCGCATCTGGGTTCTACATAAAATTGTGTCGCAACCGTCACCTTCGAAAAAATAACAGCAAAAACAAAGACAAAAAACCCCACAAAAAACAAAACACAAAAAGAAAAAACAAAACAAAGCAAAACAAAACAAAACAAAAACAAAACCCCAACAATACAAAACAACAACAACAACAATAACAGCAACAACAGCAGAAACACTTCCTCCCCCACCTCAAACAAATTTTTGAGTCGCCTGCAATGTATATTGTAAAAAGTTGCGATTTTTTCCTAATAGGGTCAGTTAATCTGCCTATTTTGCCTAAAGCAGCTCTTTATGAAAACATTCGTAATTCCAAAAAACAAAACAGGTTATTAGAAAAATAAAATTAAAAAAAAAGAGTGCTTCATTATTAATTTCAAATATGATTTTTAAATAACATTTTTGTTTGTTTGTTCTTGTTTATTTATTTATTTTTTAATAATCAATTGTTTAGTTGATATCTTTCCAAATTATTCTCTATTCTGATAGTGTTGCTATCAACTTTGGCCTTCTTGTAAACCGACTACATGAGCTTTATTGCAAATGCCCTCCCCCACAATTCAATTTTTTTCCAAATGAAGACAGTGTCAGTTGAAGACTTCCAACACTGTCCCCAGGAGTGGAAACAACGTGTCTCACTTCCCAAGGGAAATATTTCGAAGGAGATAAAGTTGATTTTTAATTATTTTCCTATTTCACTTGAAAATTAGTTTCATTATTAATAAAACAGAACATGAAATCTTATTATGCAGGATGTGACAAAAATACCGGCCACTTTTTAAACTGTCTCATTGGGTGCCTCATTCATATGGCCTTGTGCCACATCTAAGCAAAAAGCTTAGTAAATTACCACTTTTTAAACTGTCACCAAAGTCATGCAAATGAACTCGAGAAAAAGCCAATGGTAGCGCCTTACAGAATTAAAAAATTTTTTTTAGATAAGATCAGTTTCGATCAAGGCTTGAACCGGTGAACACTATGTGTTTGCTGTTGAAATGTTTTTTTTTTGATTGGTGAACCTATAATTACCTAACGGAGAGCTTTTCTTTGCTCATTCCATGTTACGTCGGAATGATACTGTTTTGGGTTGAAAATTCTACCTGGAATTGCGTTATTCCGACTCAACATTTGTCTAGTTGACTGGGGCTGATGAATATATCGACTGCTTCTCTACAGAGGGGTAAGACCCCACCAACAAGTGTCCTGGATATGATACTAAACAATATGATGGTGAGGTTTCACTAATGCTGGAGCTTTGGGGAATGCGGAGTATTCCTTCATTACCATCGCTCCCAGGTCCACTCTGGCCCAGAGTGGTAGCACCTGATAGGGTCCTATCTATGGTTTAGATAGAACTAAACTGCATACTTATGCTAAACTGAATTGTTTGAATTAGAACTGTTAAACTAAACTGAATTGCTTGAAATAGAAAGGTTTTTGACAATTAAAATGTGTACTTACATTTAAAATGTGTACTTATGCTAACATGAATTGTTTGAAATGGACCTGCTTTGACATTTAACTGTGCGTAAATAAAATCTATACTTATACTAAACTGAATTATCTGAATTAGAACTGTTTGAATAAACTGAATAGCTTGAAATAGAAATGTTTTTAACAATTAAACTGTGTACTTATGCAAAACTGAAGTGTTTGAAATAGAACTGATTATTTGTATAAAAATGAATTTGTCGTTAAATAACCTACAAAGGTTGATATGCCATAAAACCTAAACAACCAACCAAACAACGAGCCAACATGAAATTAGCTCGAAAAACTGAGTAGCAATTACAGATACACAATAAAAAAAAGAATAAAAAGAAAAAAAAGTTTCTTTAGTAATAGACAGCGTGCACCGGTTCAAGCCAATATTCGTAAATGATCATATCTGAAAAATAAAATGAGCCATTAGCTCGATAGAGCTACCATTACCACTTGCCTTAGTTCACTTTCACCTGAGAAGTGACACCTTAAAATGCTATATGTATTTCTGTTGCAGATTGTAATTCATGAAATATCTGTCTACCCGTACAACTAAGGCTGCGTTGGGTTTGACCCAATTTGAATCTAATTTTCAGCAATTGCTCGGGTGGTACCTAGAAATGTTTTAGAATTATTGTTCATGTTTCGACTCGGAATGATTTTTAAGTTGAAGTTGTTTCTCACCTTACGTTTTACTGCCTCGCTTGCTGTAAAAGCTTTTTTTGTTTCACAGAGCTTATCCACCGTCTTAGTAATCATTGTGAAAGACAGATTTCACCTTTCATTGTGATATGCATTTAGATGTCCTCTGTCGCGCTAAGGAGGAAACCATTTCATCTCTACGGTCAAAAGGCCTAAAAATCCATTGGCATGTTGTCAGCCATGTTGTTTTGAGTGTATCTAGGCCGTAGTTGTTTTCTGTGTTGTGCCCAGAATTATTTACTAGCTTTCACGTCATAGACAAACAGTCCTTTTTTTCCGTGTATGACTGTCCTGGCCGGTATTTTCTCGCAAACACTGGTCTATCGACCGAGAATGCTTTTGTTTTATTTAGAGATGCGTCTTGCCTTTGTTGTTGTTTTGGTAAACGTAAAGATTCCAGTGTGGTCCGGAGATTTCGTCCCATGATTAATTCTGCTGGATACATACCATTTTCACGGTACCATTTAGAGTTGTTCGCAACGAAAGGAAAAATGTATTTTGAATTTCTTCTGTTTTTTTCCCATCCACTTTGTTTTGATCAGAGCATGTTTAAAGGTGTCCACAAAGCATTTTGCTCGACCATTGGATTGTGGCAAGGTGTGATACTATTTACCCAACCCCACCGCTCGGGCAGGATATGACACAAGGTCAATTTTTAAGCGGAGTTTAACAGGTTTGAATTCAGAGTTTTCCTTCTCGTAGACTAATTGCCTTACCAAGGCTGAAGAACCTAGTCTGTCCTACTATTTACCCATAGCTGGAGGAAGAATAATCAGATTCATACCTTTCCCAAGGGTATTAGTACTATGTGAAATGCAATCAGTCTCGTCCAGAATTTGAACTCGTGTCGCCGTGTCCATTTCCTACGACGATAACGACTACACCACGGGCACCTCCATAAGGTGGCAAGGTGTGATATTGCATAAACTGTAGAAGTGATGGAATACTTCAGATGTATATTGTGATCCATTGTCTAAGACTAATGTTTTTGGCAGTCTACGTTGGTTGAATAGTCTTTTAAGAATGGTTATCGTTGAGCGGGTATCTCTCTGCCATCTGTATTGGCTAAAATTTCTGGTCATTTGGAATAGATATCGCATATCAAAAAGATAAGGCCGTTGACAGGACCAACAAAGTCCACATGTGTCCGGGACCATGGCTGATCTGGGTATATCCAGTGTGTGCCCACAATCCGAGGTGGGTTTTTTCTGTGCTTGCATGCAAGAGATGAAAACTCTTAACTGTCTTTTAAATGTCAGTCTATATTGGGTCAGTATATCACACCTCGGGCTAGGGCTTTCGTTCGGTTGATACCAGGATGTCCTGAATGCAGTTGTTTGAGGACCGCTTTCCTGAGTTTCATAGGAACTACAATACGATCCGCAAACATCAGACAGTCAGGTACTACAACGTTTAAATGGTTGAAAGTCTCCTGTGAGATCAGAAGGCCAGGAATGTCTTAGGAACCTGCAAACCTTTTGGATTATTGAGTCCTGCTAAATCTCTCATTTAACGTCAGCCCTTGTCATTGGACGCTTAGGCTGAAAAACAGGTGTAGCAGATAAGTGTCAGTATGGTGTTACAAACCGACTTTCACTGGGACTGCGAAAACAGGCACGTAACGAGAATAGAAAAAAAAAATATATAAAATTGCGAGAATGTCCCAAGGTTCGATAAAAAAAAGGGTGAACTATGGGAAGGGAATTTCTCCAATCGAAGACTCTCGGTAAATCACAGCACAATAAGCGACAAGCACTCACAAAACCAACATAACACAATTTGAAGATTTAACAACAAAATTTACTATAACATTAACAACTTAATTAGGGAAAAATAAGAATAAAAAAAAAGGCTTTAAGAAAAAAAGGGGATGGAAAACTAACGTTACTATGTATATATGAAGTCCGAGACGAATCTCAACTCAAACAGATTTGCAAGGTAGACACATAGAGGCAAAAGAAATACGAAACTCACTGAGGGTTTAGGACTGGTTAAATATCTTTTTTTTTTCTTTCGTTCTTTTTCTCTTTCGTTCTCTTTTTTTCTTTCTTTTTTCTTGAAGAAGCTTGCCACGAGGAGTTAGGTTTCTGCTGTCTTTTTCTTTGTCACATTTCGAGTGTATTGAAACAGAGCTCTTGGATGGATGTGGACGCCTCGAAGTCAAGACCGCTACTACTATAGTCACTTTGCCAGTCAAAAACCAGAAGGGTCTCTTCCCTGACTCTTAGAGCCGAACACGTGGTTGATAAGGTCACCCAAAGTTCACTCCAAGAGTTCAAGGCTAGCTGAGATGGGTAAATAGTGGAAAGGGGTTGACTTGCAATTCCATTTCTTGTCGTCGTCTTTTTTCTTTTCTCTTCCTCCTTTAGCCCCGTGAGCCACCGAGTAAATCATGCGTGATTAGAAAGGGTACGTTTGGTGCCTCTCCTTCCCAATTTTATTCTTCGTCTCGGAATAATAAGGGCAAATAAAACACACTTGGTAATGTGCATAAAAAATATATTTCTCCTATTTTCTACCCCACGTAACAATGGCTTCAGCTTGAGTGCAGCGTTCGAGTTCATTTGTTAAGACGGGGGAAAGATGTTGTTATCGGTCCGTAATGGCACTCTGAACAGGAGATCTGGAAACTGTATGATTAACAGAATAGAGTGGTACGTCCTGAAGACCCACTGACTCGATAAAATCAAGGTCCAATAGGTTATGTCTCGAATCTACTATGTATTCTTTTTCTCGATGCTGTCTTGTCCTCAATTTCGATTGTTGCAAGGCAATTCCCTAGTGACGTAGATACAACCCCCAAAGGCACTCCGCGCTACATGTCTTGTAGGTGTTAGTGTAGGCTGGTCTGTGGTTTTCCATAGAGATGAAAGTTATGTTCGAGGTGGTGTCTATAAGTAACCGAACGGAGTGGCCATTCAGTTTAACCGACACATACTTTTGGTTTGACTTGATGTTTGGGAAAAAGATTGTGTGTATATGTTTTTCATTGCTGTCTGTGTTCTTTTATGTTATTTTGTGCACCGGTGGGGTGCAGAGTTTCTTTTTATGTCCTTGCTTTTTGCATTAGCGACAGCGGTGTGTTTGGAATATACGCTTTTGAGCGAAATGCCTGCCATCAGAAATCCAGCAACTAAATGGAGGCTTTTAAAGTGTTAAGCCTGGTGACATTGAATTCTATTGTTTTTGAATGGCGTTGACTGCGCTGGTTGTTGCCGGTACCGTATGTGAATCATGCTTAAAAGTGAGATTTTACAGCAACTTGTCGTAGATTAACATCCGGGTTCTGTTCTATTTTTGATAGAATTATCATTCAAACTTTAGCATCACTTGTTGACCTAAACCACATACAGATAGCAGACACTTAAACTGTGCGTGACCGACGAAATTTTAACAAAATCAAAAAAAAAACTTTGTTGCCGGTGTCTGCGTACGTCATGATATCGACTTTTTTTGTGATGTTTTAAAAAGTTAAAACGAATGTTAACGAATATTTGTTTTTAAAATTTCAACTGTTTTAGCGAAATTGTAAGTCTCGAGAAAAGTTTGGTAAAATATGATTGGAATACAGGTTGTATTCTGCCGAACCCAGCTTTCTTAATAAAAGCCTAATTTTCCAGTCGTCTGCTTGTTTTGTCTAATCCACCGTAAAAAGATCTTCATAAATGGAATCCCTATTTCACATCTATCTATCTATCTATCTATCTATCTATCTATCTATCTATCTATCTATCCCGATGAAGTCAAATTATACTAAATAAGGGATCTTGTAACTTTTAAGCACCATTCTGAACCAATTAAGAGACAATTAGAAAAAACTCCCAGGTGTCTGTTTGATAGTTCTGTGGTTTGAAAGGATACAAGATTCTACAATTTTCTGGCATTTCTTATTAAGTGTGTAAACTATCACTTTGAAATCTTTAAAATCAAAGCTGTGATTAGTTTCTAAATGATGTTTGACCAAACCGTTATTTATGCTTCCTTTTCTTAAAATTCGTTTCTTGTGTCGAGGAGAAGATTCACCCACAGATTTTTATTACAATCCACGCATAGATTTTTTTTAGATAAATTAAAAAAGAAATTTTTTCTGGAAATTCAATTACAAGAAATCAATGCTTCGCTGACGTGATGGTAACACTGACTTCTTTGACATTATCAATGGACACTTTTATAGTAATACATTAGCAACATATCTATTTCTTATCTGCCTAGATTACGTACAATAAATACCAATGGATTTTATAAAAGAAAACGGTCTCATACTAAAAAAGATAAAAGTAAGAAGCTGAGTATATTCTGCAGAAACTATAATGGATGCAGATTACGCAGATGATCTACTGCTTCTCACAAACGCACCCACCCAAGGCGTATTTCTGTTGAACAGCGTCGAGCAAGCAGTAAAAGGCATTGGTCTATTCGTGAGCGTATATAAAACAAAGTTCATGTATTCTAAACACATTAAATGGCAAGTTAGTAAATCAGTTCCAGAACCTTGGTAGCAATATCTCATCTACTAAAAGCGATATCAACATACGCATACGAAAGGTGTGGATTGCTATTGACAGGTTATCGATCATATGGACATCTTATATCTCTGATAAAATAAAACGGGAATTCTTCAAAGCTGCATTCGTGTCAGTACTACTGTATGGTTGCACCACCAGGAATCTTACGAAACAATTTGAGAAAAAGCGAGATGGGAAATACAAAAGAATGATGCATGCAGTTTTTAAAAATCCTAGAAATAGCACCTCACAAAACAGCAGTTGTACTGCTGCTTGCTTCCCATCTCACAAATTATCCAAGTGGTACAAAAAGACATAATATATACTGCTTTTGAAGCAGAAACGAACTTATAAGTGATATTTTCCTGTGGACTCCTAAGCATAGACACACCAGTGATGACTGAATTACAAAGATTTACACTTGTTCAGACACTTGATGCAGTCTTGATGACCTACCAAGAGCGATGCCTGATAGGAATGGATATATATATATATATATATATAGAGAGAGAGAGAGAGAGTTAAGGGAATCCATACTAGCGGCACGACTTCATGATGGTGTTGCTTAAAATGAAAGCTATTCCAGTATTTGGCTCAATAGTTAAAGTTATCTTTATATTTTCGTGGGAGATTTTATATGTTTCCGTGGGGTTTTATTTGACCTTTTTTAAAAAAATATTTTTCATTGGCTGGTGGATAAAATTTCGCTCGCTGCAATATTGTCGTTTTTGTCATTTCTAACGCCCAGGGGACAGGGAAGAACATCTATCAACGAATCACAAATCGCCAGGCCATCGTGCACACCACTCAGCCAACCACTGTCAAACCAAAAATATTAGTCAGTTGTGCAGATAAATTATTATTAAGCTCGATTTGAAATTTATCTTGATTACAGATCCCCAAAGGGAGATAAATCGGCCGATATTTTGCTGGCTCGAAAAATTGGACTATTTCGGTGATAAATCACTTAACACTTGATTGAAATAAAACAGCGAGAATTTTTCGTCAAAGATTTTGTTCTGTTCTTTTATTGAGTTTCTTATAAAGTCATAAGCATGAAGAGAAGATTTCAGTTAACCCTTTTCCTGTCAACGTCAATCATATTTTTTTTCTTGAATGCTTTTTTTTTCGCCCAATTCACACTTTTCATTACGTTTCTTATATCTATCTATCTATCTATCTATCTATCTTATTCTTTTCATATCTATCTATCTATCTATCTATCTATCTTGTTCTTTTCATATCTATCTATCTATCTATGTTATTCTGTTCAAATCATTCTATCTATCTATCTATCTATCTATCTATCTGCACCTCTGCTGGTGTAATGGTTAGCAAGCTAGACTAGCAAACCTACACGAGTGAGTTCGAGTCTCATTGGGCGCCTCTTTCATTCGGGCTTGTGCCACATCGAAGCAAAGAGCTTTGTAAATTACTATCTATCTATCTATGTTATTCTGTTCATATCTATATATCTATCTCAGTCTGTTCCGATCTATCAATCAATCTATCCTTGGAGAGTCCCGGGGCATAATGGTGTTGGACTGCGGCCTCGAAGCAAGCGAGTTCGAACTCCAGTCGCGCTATTACGTTCACAATACAAATACCACCCGGAAAGGTATCAACTCCCTTGTCCCCAACTAGGGTTAAATAGTATTATTGCTGTTCTTCTACAAGGATGGCTTTGGAACTGAATAACACACGACGGTTAATAGTTTGTTCATATCTATCTATCAATCTATCTATCAATCTGTAATGAAAGAAAATTGTCTCACACTAAAAAAAGCAAGATGTGGAAGATATTCCGCAGAAACTAGCATGGATGTAGACTATGTATATAATCTAACGCCTCTCGTAAATACACTAGCGTAAGCTTAATACCTGCTATATTACCTGGAATAAACAATAAGGAGCATAGGGCTCGACGTGAAATCAGATAAAACAGAAATCATGTGTTTTAATCAAAATAGAGCCATCTCTGTATTATTCGACAAGCTACCAAAAGTAGTCGATTATTTCATATACGTCGGTAGTAATATCTCATCTACCCAAAGTGATGTCTATGCACGCATAGCAAAAGTCACTGACTGCTATAGATAGATGTAGAAATCTAACCTCTCTGAAAAAATCAAGCAGGAATTTTTCAGATTTGTAAATGAGTCAGAATTATTGCCCTCCTGGACTTTAAAAAAGCTCTTGAAGAAAAATCTGGGTTGGAACGTCTCACAATGTCTGCATATCATTCTGAACAAATCCTGGATGCAGCAACCCACAAAAACGCAGTTGTACTGCCACTTGCCTCCCATCTCACTTCGATAACGAACAAGACATACTGGGCACTGTTTGAGAAGTAGGGATAAACTCACCAGCAATGTTCTGTGAGCTCCTCACCACCCACATTGACATGCAAGGTTTGACCGGTCTGCAAAGATTTATAATGATCAGCTCTGTGTATATCCAAGATACCAGCTAGAAGACCTATAAAGAGCGATAGACAAAAGAGATGGACGGCGAGAGAGAGAGAGAGAGAGAGAGAGAGAGAGAGAGAGAGAGAGAGAGAGAGAGTTTGTGTCGAGGGAATCCCAACAATCAATTCAACTTGATGATGATAATTTATAATGATGATTTAAATTGAGAGAGAGAGAGAGAGAGAGAGAGAGAGAGATTTGTTCTATCAACTATCTGCACCCGATCTGCATGTTGGTCATTGAACATTAAGAAAACAGAATTTATCGATGAATGGAAACTCAGGCAAATATTACTGGACGTATCATGCAAATCCATCGGTAATTAATTTACTAGAGAACGCATTAGGAACTCTTTTACTCTAGAAATGTAAATTATTTTATTATAGAAATGCAAAAAAAAAAAAAAAAGAAGAAGAAAAAATCACCCAGGTCGTTATTTATTAAACTTTTCTAACTTTAACACACAGGCCTCAGGTTGCTTATTGGGCTTGTTGAACATTAGTGGTGACCCATCTAAAAACTAAACGGGTTTATTATTGCTTATCTTCCAGGCTATGAGGAGAACCGTTATTTTCATCGTGACTTGGCGATGCAACTCTGAAAAATTCCCGCTAGATTTTACCAGTGAGATTAGATTTCTATATGGGCGATAATCTACCAATAGTAGTTCATGCCTTTCGCTATGCGTGTGTTGACATCAATTTCGTTTGAGAATTCACTCAGCTTAGCCTGATATTCATTCAACGATTCACCAGGTCAAATTTGACCCAGTTATTTTATAGTGCATGTTCCCGTCGATATTGCAGCGATGAACTCAACTTTGCTAAGCAAGTATTGCCTGCGAGGAAGCCCCCTCACCCAGGGACTAGGCGGTCAGTACAGTAACAGCAACTCGACGTGAGCGCCAGACGGACTTCAGGTGATTGGAGTGCTTTACAATTGTGCGCATTTACTTAGGTTCGGTTTAACCGGACATTGGCCTAGCGGTTAGAGTGTTCGCCAATCGCCTGGGAGACCTGGGTTCATTCCCAGGTCGAGTCATACCAAAAACTTAAAAAATGGTACTTGATGCCCCCTTGCTTAACACTCAGCATTATAAGGTACGGATCAAGGGTAAAGTGGAGCAATCCAGGGAAAGGAGTAGCGCCCTCCCCTACACATTGGTGTAGTAAGCTATCGAAAAGGGAGCCTTCGGGTCACCCTCGACTATGGTCGCCAACTTTTACTTACTTAGGTTAGTTTAATACCTGGCCAGACGTATGGAGCACCTAGTGAGAACTGAACTCACCAACAATGTTTTACTAGCGTAGCTCGCTAATGATTACATGACGCGAGAAAACCTGTCATATCTTTGGAAGAAATCGACTGGGAGTAAAGAATTTTTAATGAGAAGAGTAGAAAAAAATTGCGTTAGAATATATATATATATTAATCTAATATCTACCAGCATTCACGGTACCAGAAAAAAAGAAAAAAAACTGCCAGGAACAAGAGATAAGAGTATCTCGAATCACCGCCCGGGGGAAAAAGAAAAAAATATTATATGTCAAAAAGAAAGAAAAGGCCAACTTCGTCAGACCCCTTGAAAAAAATCAAGGGATATGCAGTCAGTTGGTCAAAAGAAAACTAAAACCTTCCGCGAATCCTGCAATGCTACAATTACAAGAGTGCTCAACACGAGTGCGGCCAATTATAAAATTAACTTAAATCGCGAGTCGGAAATCTTCTACTAAAGTTTCACCTTATCGGATCATCAGGAAGCCTAACTCGGAGTTAGACTTCCTGATGATCCGATAAGGTGAAACTTTAGTAGAAGATTTTCGACTCGCGATTTAAGTTAATTATATATATATATATATATATGTATATTTCATTAAACAATATACATATCTTTTGTCTAGACGTTTTTGGATATGTCCTTTCGAGTTGCCGAATTGATTTTATAGTATCCGGCGGAAATTTGTTTATCAAATTCCCATAACTAATTAATATCCCAGAACTTTCTGCCCGATCTTGAGCCATCACCAGAGGTGTGTATATTGCAAAAGCGATGTGACCATTTGCATGTACATTACTACTTTGAAAGTGCTTATTATTTGTACTGGTGTGTTGTAGCATTTTATCTATAAATTCGTTTCTATAAGTGGCAACAGTAGTTAAAGGCATTTAAGTACATTAGAACTTGATTCGATATTGATTCCATTGAATTTATGCCAAGACACACACACACACACACACACACATATATATTTATATACAAAATCGCTTCGCTTACGCTGAGTATACTGATTGATGTGCGGTAAGATATCTGATTGGCGAAAAGTCAGTCGGCTTTCGATCCCAGCATGAAGCATCTCGTGGGTCTAGCCACACTAATGAGTTGTGATTAAACCAAACAGTCTGTTGTGGATTACTATATATATATTGATAGAGTTCCATTTGACATCAATATAAGCAAATAGCAGTATGCAAAAATAACGAGCTGAATGATTTTTGATCGTTGAATGAGAAGCTTATTACTCCAGTTATTGACAGTGGAATTTATATAACTGAAATACCACTGAAAAAGGAATGAATCCAACTATTTTTTCCTCCGGCTATGGGGAAATAGTTGGGCAGACTGGTCTCTTCAACTATGGTTTGGTGACCGGTCTATGAAAAGGAAAATTCAGCTAAACTCTATGGAAAAACTGACTTTGTGTTGCATCTTGCTTGTGTAGAGTGGTATATATATATATATAAACATAATTAGAGAAATTGATATTATATTAATTAAATTACCATGACCAGAAAATCTAGCAAACACCCACATGCGCATTCTTACCATGACTAGTTAATTTGGCATCGCTTATGTGTGGCATGAACTGGTGGCCCATTGGTAGAAGTTCGGTTTCCCTATTCTGGGGTTGCCGGTTCGATCTCTAGTGGTGGAGATCACGGTAAACACTGCTGATGAGACCCAATAAGGTCGAAACGGCAGTTCAGTGTTCCGTATATCGCATGTGGGTGTTTGTTGGATTTTTTGGTCATGGTAATTTAATATATATATAATTAAAATTTAAAAGCGTTTAATTTGTATCATTTTATTGAGCAACATCACTAAATAGTTCAATTGCAAAGATACATAAAATGAAAAACTGGATAAAACTCATGACTCATTATTTCACGATTATATATGTGTGTGTGTGTGTGTGTGTGAATAAAAGAGTATATTGCAAGAACCAGGTAAAAAGACAATGGTTTGAAAACATCATTTACTTTTGCAGAATATAGCACGTCCGCAGTAAAATTTGACAACTCCTGAGAAGTATTAAGACTTGGACTGCTACAAGTCGGCTAGGTTAGAGGCGAGGTTCTGAATCCCAGCGCAAAGATCACCAAGTGTGAAGGAAAGCCAGAGAGAATCGGAAGGGGTTTGGAGTGGTTTGGTTTCTTTGTTTAATGACATATCAATCAGTATGGGTTATCTAATACCAAATATAGAAAAACAATAGTGGTACTATTTAACCAAGAGCTCGGTGGGGGTTGTGGAATAAGTGGCTTCATGCCTTTCCCAAGAGTATTAGTCCGAAAGTGAACGAAATAGCGTGACTCGATTTCGAAGTCGCTTGCTACGATGTCAAACTCCAGCTCGTTAGCCACTACGCTACAGGGACTCCCTCACACTGTTGCAGAATATTTGGAATTAGCTTCGCATGTCGTAACCAGAAGGCAAACGTGACGAAGAAATGTTCCTTGTGACATCACCTCACATTAGTCACCTACCAGTTACTTGGAGCACTGTCTTCACAGATGGAATTTTTCTCTACGTGGTTGATTTAATCCTGCTTAATTCAGTTTTTCCATTTCTTTTTCGATTGTATTTCGGTAAGTCACACTGTCTTAGACATTCCACTAGCTCTGGTCGACTTCCAGAAGTACTGGTATCTTCAAACGTCGCTGCGGGGATATAACGGATGTTCACCAGCAAAAAAGGAAGTAGATGATGTTCTGTCAATCTCAGTGGGTTTACATCTATCTATCTATCTATCTATCTATCTATCTATCTATCTATCTATCTATCTATCTCCCACTTACCCACCAGCTATCGTTTACCGCTACAATTCTTGTCTGTTATCACTACAGTTCTACATTAAATAACCCGCGGAGGTTTATACGCCATTAAAAAAAGAAACCAAACCAAATCTATCTATCTATCTATCTATCTATCTATCTATCTATCTATCTATCTCAGCACGTTTCTATCAATCTCCCCCTTATCCTAGAGATATGGTTTAAAAAGTACGAATGTTGTTCTTCTACCAGGATGGCTTTGGAATTTGATAACCCACGAAAGTTGATATGTCATAAAACGAAGAAACCAAACAAATCTATCTATCTATCTATCTATCTATCTATCTATCTATCTATCTATCTATTTCCCACCGGCTATGGTTTAAATGGTATCACGACTGTTTTACTCAGATGACTTTGACATTAAATACCCCACGCAGGTTTATACGCAATTAAATAAAGAAACCAAACCAAATCTATCTATCTATCTATCTATCTATCTATCTATCCTTATCCTAGAGCTATGGTTTAAAAAGTACTACTATTTTTCTTCTACCAGGATGGCTTTGGAATTTAATAACCCACGAAAGTTTATATGCCATAAAACGAAGAAACCAAACAAATCTATCTATCTATCTCTTTCTCACCAACCATGGTTTAAATGTTATCACTACTATTTCACTCGAATGACTTTGACATTAAATATCCCACGAAGGTTTGTATGCCATTATACGAAGAAGCCAAATCTATCTATCTATCTATCTATCTATCTATCTATCTATCTATGTGCACAGGTCAAATTATCGTCTGTTTGCGATTGGATACCAAGATTGGTTATTTAATTATTCGATTGATAAATTAATTTGATTATAGAGTGAATTAGGGATCAACATTTTAATTATGGGTTGTCTGCCAATAACGTCCAATCGTAATGAAGATACAAATTAAAGCCGAGTAAATAGGCTTTTAGAATGAATTACAATCCAACAATTTTCCGTTTCTTTTACAGAAAGACAAGAAAAGAACAGAAATTAAGGAAATAAAAGAGGAGAAAAAGAACAAATAAATTGAAAGTTATGAAAGAAGAAAAGAGGGAAAAGGATTTTTTGTGAGGAGGGGAATCAAAAGAGGAAAATAATAATCAAAAGGTAATTCCGGCGGAGAAAAAAATGAATATAATAAAATAAAACAAGTAGAAGGAAAAACAAAACGAAACAAAAAAAAAAAACAAGCCAGAAAAAAAAAATCGAAGTTAATG